>CM039510.1:36009287-36271787 GCA_022432975.1 Begonia masoniana
GAGTCACTCTTACAAAAAATAGAAAGAAAAAGAGTACAATGGAAATACTAAAAAAGGAAATAAACTTAGTTAACAGCACGGGCGGCCATGGGCAACATGCCTTGGACAAGCCCGGACCTTGACATTCTCCCCTATTTGAACTGTTGACGTCCTCGTCAACTCTGCTTCTTCTTGAATTCCTCGATCATCTGTGATGAGTTCTCCAAGTCTTTTTGCTTTCTCCCATGATACTTCATCGTCTCTTGGTCCTTTCTACCTGATGAGGTATTCCTGGTACTTTCGTCGGCTTGTTTTGACGCTCCGATCTGCTAGAACTTCTTCGACTTCTTTCTTCTTCTGGTTGCTGATGGAGATATGCGAAATCTTCTTTGACTTCTTTCTTCTTCTGGTTCTTGATGGAGATACTTGGTCTAGAGATGTCATTCCTTTCTTGGTTCTCGTCGGTTGGATGATAGGGCTTTAAGTTGTCGACATGGATGACAGGGTGAACTCTAAACCATGCTGGAAGATTAACTTGGTAGGACATTCTCCCGACCTTCTCGATGACTTCAACAGGACCTTCATACTTTCTGAAGAGCCGCTTGTCTTTCTTATTCCTCAAGCAAAATTGTTTGGGTAACAACTTAACCAGTACTAAGTCACCGGCCTTAAACTCCATTGGCTGTGGTTTCTTAGCTACCCACCTCTTCATGTGCTTAGAAGTTCGCTCCAAATAAGCGCGATCTGTCTCTGTATTGTGCTTCAATCTTTTCTTGAATTGCATAGCAGAAATCATCTTCATGTTGATAGCACTTGGTGGTTTAAGAATCGTCGGAACAACAGTTGAGTTGTTACTCGTGATTACTAAACATTTCGTTGAGGGTATTGGGATGGCTTTATGTTTTATCAAGAACTCCATCCCCAAAATAATATCGAAGTCATCCATCTGTGCTACGACGAAGTCAATGAGTCCCGTCCATGAGCCAAGTTTCAACTCGACTCTCCTTACAATCCCGAGCACTGGCACCACTTTCGCATTCACCGTTTTCATCCTACCACCATTCTTTTCTAGCTTCAAACCCAGACAGAGAGCTTCTTTCTTTATAATGAAGTTATGAGTAGCTCCTGAGTCAATCATCGTACTTTTAGCAGATCTGTTATTGATGAATGACTCCACATACATGAGACCTTTATCTGGGGTCTTCCTTAGCTCTTCCATCTGATGTTGTATAGCTGACAAGAAAGTCATAGTCCCAACTGCAGCAATCTCGGTAGACTCTTCTTCAACAGCTTCTTTAGTTGAATCGTCATCCCGAATTGCAACTTGCAAAGCAGTTAAGGCCGATCTATGTGGACACTCAGCTACTCGATGGGGTCCCTTGCACAGAAAACATGACATAGGCCTATTTGTTTGTCGTTGGTTGTTAGCATTTCTTGATGTTTCACAACCTTCTCTTTGGAAAAACGGTTTCCTTTCATCAAATCCTGTGTTCGGTTTCTAAAAGTTGTTGTCGTCTGAGTCACTGTGAGTGTTCTTCTTTGGCCCAGGGTCCTCGATGTTATAATCGAACAATCGTTCTGCGGCTGTAAGTGCACTTGAAATATTTTGCACCCTCTGTTCATATAATCTTGTTCTGGCCCACGGTTTAAGACCTTCGATGAAAGTGAAGATCTTATCTTTTTCTGACATATCTTTAATATTCAGCATGAGTCCCGAAAACTCTTTGACATATTCGTGAATGCTTGCAGTCTGCTTTAGCTCTCGGAGCAGTCTGCGAGCGTTGAACTCAACATTCTCTGGAAAGAATTGATCCCTTAGTTGCCTTTTTAATTCTTCCCAACTATCAATCACACATTCACCGTTACTGATATCATTGCATTTTGATCTCCACCAAAGTTTCGCATCATCAATAAGATGCATTGTGGCCAAGGTCACTTTCGATTCTTCATCTGTTTTAGTGGCCTTGAAATATTGTTCCATATCGAAGATGAAGTTCTCTATCTCTTTTGCATCGCGGGCTCCCCCAAAGGGTTTTGGCTCTGGGATTTTCACCTGACCAAACTCAGTAGCAGCAGTAATCTGAGTTTGGCTCCCCATGGCTCTCATAGTAAGGTTCAGTTTAACGTTGATCTCGGCAATCTCAGCCCTGAGAGAATCAAACATTATTCTGAAGTCTTCGGTTACTTGAGAAACTGTTTCTAACAATCGGGTATGAGCGAGCTCGATGTCATCGATGCGCTCCAGGACCCCGATCATTGCACTTGTAGAACTTTCTCCTGTGTAGACTCCCTTTCTCGTTTCTTGTCGGGACTCGAGGGTCTCCACCCGATTCAGCAGCTCTGGAATCGGTATGGCATCTATCCTGTTGTGAATAGACGCTATCTCAGTAGGAAATTCAGACATTTTCCTCATTCGTTCTTCTATGAATCGAATGTTATCCGGTATGTCTTGCAAATACCGTAGTTCTTCTTCCAACTCGACGAGGCGCTCGAGTTGATCCGATGGGCCACTCGGCCTTTCCATCGAACTTTTCTTCGGCATGATTTCTCACAATCTTGAGCCAACCTAGGCTTTGATACCAACTATCACGGTCCTACTTACGAGGGGCTTAACGAGACCGTGCGGCACCCAATATTGCACTTGTACTGGGTCAGCCAACGAGCGTGCCAATGGCACCGAGTGCCCACTTCGTTAGAGCGCTTGTGTCTAACGAGTAAGCAACGAGCGAGCGAGATTAATCGAAACGAGCATCATTGAGCATAGTGTGCATAAAGAGAGCGTATGTAAAAAGCTTGTTCATTGATTGGCAGCAAATTACATCAGTTGGTAGGGGGTCTACGTGCAGTCATGCCTCTCCCCCTAAAGAGCAATCTGGACCATCTCCACTACGGCAGTAGTATACATGCTATAGTGGCGAGGAGTCACTCTTACCAAAAATAGAAAGAAAAAGAGTACAATGGAAATACTAAAAAAGGAAATAAGCTTAGCTAACAGCACGGGCGGCCATGGGCAACATGCCTTGGACAAGCCCGGACCTTGACACATTTCGTGTGAGCTATGAACGGTAAAGTTTTAGTTTAACATTTTCTAATGTGAATGAATGTACCAAAGTTTTAAACGGCGCGATTAGGTCCTAATTTAGTCCTCCTCTCAATTCAGCATGTTTTTCAAACTATACATTTCCTAGAAAACTCTTCATATTTCTATGTATTGGAAGATGAAAAGTGTATTCTTATTTAATTCCCAATTTTCTATGTATCTCTATAAGAGAATGCTTAGTAAAAAAACAAGTAGACATTAGAATTAATCTAAAAAATAAATTGAAGTTTCTCAACAAATCATCTCTATTTATTTTCTGTTTCTGAATTTTATACAATTGGTATAAGAGCAAACCAAGTTCATCATAGGGTTGAAAATGGCAACTGTTGGAGCGTCATCATCTTTTCCTATTTCCTCTGGAGAGAATTATGATTATTGGAGCATCAAAATGAAGACATTTTTTTTATCTCAAGATCTATGGGATGAAGTAGAAAAAGGGATTACGATTCCAACATAGGAAAGCTCAACTTCAACCCAAAGTAAGCAAGAGATCACCAAAGATTCAAAAACATTGTTCATTCTTCAACAATCTGTGTCTGAATCAATCTTTCCAAGGTTGATTATAGCTGAAACTTCAAAGGCAGCATGAGAGAATCTTCGGACAAAATTTCAAGAAAATCAAAAGGTAAAGATCATCAAACTTCAAAGCTTCATAAGAGAGTTTGAGAATTTAAAAATGAAAGACACTGAAATAATAAAAGTATATTGTTCTAGATTAATTGAAGTTGTTAATCAAATGAAGGGTCTCGGTAAAGAGGTGACTGAACAAATGATTGTTCAAAAGATTTTGATTAGTTTACCTAAAGAGTATTGATTATATAGTGACTGCAATCAAGGAGTCAAAGGATTTGCAGCAACTAACAGTTATTGAGTTGATGGGTTTTCTTCAAGCTCATGAACAAAGATAAGCGAGAAGCGGTGATAGTTCTTTGGAGCATGCTTTTCAATCTAAGTTGTGTCTAAAGAACAAGAACAAGGATTTTAAGAAAAAGTCTAAAAAAGATCAGAAAATTTTTTATTCTAAGAGAGCAAGTGGGAAGGAAAATTAGGAGAATTCCCATCTTGTGGTATTTGCAAAAAAATAAACCACTTGAAGAAAAAATGCTATCAGACGGGAAACGTCAATGTAGAAATTGTAAGAAGTTTGAGCATATTAAAAAAGATTGTAGATTTAAAAAAGATAATCAAGTTCATTATTCGGAAGAAATGAGGAGAATGAACATTTGTTTTTCGCATGTCAGGCATTCGCTCAAGAAGAAAAAATCTGGTTTATTGATAGTAGTTGTATTAATCATATGGCTTATGATGAAACAATTTTTAGAGAACTTGACACCTGCATTAAAGCCAAAATCAAGATGGAAAATGGAGAATTTATTGAATCTAAACGAAAAGGCACAGTAGCAATCTCAACAAATAAAGGTACAAAATTTATTAAAGATGTATTACTTGTTCATTCTCTTGATTAAAATTTATTGAGTGTTCGGCAAATGATGGAAAACGGTTATTCTTTTTGCTTTGAGAATGATTTCTTTAAAGTATATGACTGCGAGAACAAATTTGAATTATTAGAAGTAAAAATAAGAAGAATCATAAATTTCTCTATTCAGTTAAGTTATACAAAGGATAAGGCAACGGTGGATCAATCTATGTTATGACATCAAAGATTTAGGCATTATAATTTTAATTCCTTGAGACTATTGCATCAAAAGGGGATGATGAAAGATTTTCCTCTTCTAGAGAAAGAAACTCAAATATACGAAGGGTGTGTAGTTGGAAAGAAACATAAATTACCATTTGCTTTGGAAAGCAATTGGCGAGCTAAAGAGAAATTACAACTCGTGATATGTGTGGACCAATGAAAACTCCAACTTGCAATCAAAGCAGGTATTTTATTCTTTTTGTTGATGATTTTACGAGAATGATTTTGGTCTATTTCTACATGAAAAAGCTGAAATTTTTTAAACTGTTAAGAAATTCAAATGTCTTGTTGAAAATAAGTCTGATCGCAAAATTAAGTGTTTGAGAAGTGATCAAGGGACTGAATATAATTCCAAGGAGTTTGAAAATTTTTGTGATATTGACGGAATAGAACATCAACTTTCTGTCATTTATTCTCCATAACAAAATGGAGTCTCTGAAAGAAAGAACACAACTGTCATGGACATGACGAGATGCATGTTACTTGACCAAAAAATGCCTCAAGAATTTTGGGCGAGGCAGTGAATACTGTTGTATTCTTGCTTAATCGTTTTCCTACAAAAGCAGTTGAAAACAAAACTCCTTTTGAAGTTTGGAATGGATTTAAGCCCTCTCCAAGTTTTCCTATAGACTTGTTAGGATTAGACGCTCTAATCCACCTGTAACGAACGATCCAGAAAATCGAAAAAGAAATAACGAGAAAATAATGGACACCGAATTTTACGTGGAAACCCTAGAAAGGGAAAAAACCACGGGCAGAGGAGAGAATGACTAATATGAAATTCGGTACGATGAGTTTTGCGACTCAAGCATCAATATATAGAGAAAACATAAAACCCTAATATTGATATACGGGCCCGACCCAGCCCACCTAGAATTCGGGTCACACCAAATTCTAACAAACTCCACCTTGACACGAATTCAACGTGAGAGATCCAACGGGCTACTCGGCCCAACCCAAAGCGAATCCAGAACACTGAACTCTGACAATCTCCACCTTCAATGAAATTCCGGTGCAAGGAAACAAATCTGCAAAACTCCATTAAAAAAGCTCCTCTACCACAAAGGCCCCAAATGGGTCAACTCAGCATCCGATACCGATCAAGTTTAAGCCCCGCTTAAACTTGAGAGATTTACTTGAGAAGAAATCACATCTCCTCCTCCATGGTATCACTGAACTATCAGAGTTGCTGCAATGAACTCCATCTGAACATGTCGAAGATTCCACACAGGAATCGTTTCCCTCGAACACATTCAATGCATAACCCATAGTTTCATCATATCGTCTCGGAGTTTTAACCTTCCACATGGTTCTGCCTTTGACGATATCATTCTGACGTGAATATGAAACTGATGACTGAATATCTGTAATAGGCTGACTCACCGGCTATGATGTACCCTCAGATCCCAACCTGAACTTCACCTGAGAACCTGACTTCTTCCGAGTCTTCTCAACCTTTCTCCTTGAAGGTGAATTCATAAACTTTGCAGTCTTATTACCCATCACATTAACTGTGGAACCCGCGATCTTCGCATGCATCACATATAATGAGGAGTATTTTTCTCCTCTCGCCACAATCAATGAACCTCTGGTAAGCTTCCATTTTTCATCACGAAAAGTGTTGCCAAAACCTTCGTCGTCAAGCTTCCTAGTCGAGACCAAATTCTTGCGGATGTCAGGGATGTGCTTCACACCTCTCAAAACCAAGGTGCTGCCAATGTTGGTCTCCAAACGCACATCTCCCATACCAATGGTTTTTGCTATGCCACCATTTCCTATCCTCACACTTCTAAAGTCACCCGAAGTGTAGGATGTAAAGAAATCTCTCCGCGAAGTGGCATGTATTGAAGCGCCACTATCGATCACCCAACTTGTATCTTGGCAATCAGAATTTACAACATCCTCGTTGTACACACTAAAGGACTCCTCGGTGGCTGTGTTTGCCTCCTCGTCTATGTCACCTCTTCGAACATCTGTTCCTTTCCTTTGGCATTCAGATTCTCCCGAAGAAACTTGTGACAAAATTTCTTTATTCTTCCTTTCTTGCCACAATGATAACATTCAAAGTTGGCGTGTTTTCTGGACTTCCTCTGACTTCGATTTCTCTTGCCCGGACCTTTACTTTGACTTCTGCCCCTATTTTCAACATTCAGAGCTGAACCTGTCGATGTTTCATCAGAATCAATCTTACGAACCTCCTCGGCAAGAATACGATCCCTCACATCGGTGAATACCAGTTTAGCACTTCCAACTGAGTTACTAATTGCTGCTCTCATAGGCTCCCAACTATTTAGTAGAGACGCCAACAAAATTAGGGCACGAATCTCATCTTCAAAATCAATATCCACAGATAGCAATTGATTCACAATCGTATTGAACTCATTCAGATGCGCTGCGACAGAAGCACCATCAATCATCTTCAGATTAAAAAGCTTCTTCATAATAAATACCTTATTATTCGCAGACGGTTTCTCGTACATATTAGATAGAGCCTTCATCAGACTCGCGGTGGTCTTCTCCTTCGACGTGCGGCGGTTAGGGCTTGGCGAGGCAGCGTGTTCTGTCGGACGGTGCACGTGGCAGCGACTTTCTCGCAGCCTGGCAACTCTCTGTTCTTCGTTGTTGAAGAAGATGAACAGAGAGCTTCTCTGTTCTTCTCGCTAAGAACAGAACAAAAGGGAAATTTTCCCTTTTTCCTTTTCTTATTTTTTTATTTTTTTATTTCCTCCTTTTGTTCTTCATGGCAAAAGAACAAACACCAGAAAAGAAATTCTTTTCTATTTTCCTTTTCTTTTGATTCTGTACGCTGAACACCAGAGAACCAAAAAAAATAAAAACTTTTTCTTTTCCTCCAAATCTGCAATTTCACTTACCGATATTACAATCCTAAAATCGATCGATACTGACGATCAGAAAATACAGAAAAAGAAATAACGAGAAAATAATGGACACCGAATTTTATGTGGAAACCCTAGAAAGGGAAAAAACCACGGGCAGTGGAGAGAATGACTAATATTAAATTCGGTACGATGAGTTTTGCGACTCAAGCATCAATATATAGAGAAAACATAAAACCCTAATATTGATATACAGGCCCGACCCAGCCCACCTAGAATTCGGGTCACACCAAATTCTAACAAACTCCACCTTGACACGAATTCAATGTGAGAGATCCAACGGGCTACTCGGCCCAACCCAAAGCGAATACAGAACACTGAACTCTGACAATCTCCACCTTCAACGAAATTCCGGTGCAAGGAAACAAATCTGCAAAACTCCATTAAAAAAGCTCATCTACCACAAAGGCCCCAAATGGGTCAACTCAGCATCCGATACCGATCAAGTTTAAGCCCCGCTTAAACTTGAGAGATTTACTTGAGAAGAAATCACATCTCCTCCTTCATGGTATCACTGAACTATCAGAGTTGCTGCAATGAACTCCATCTGAACATGTCGAAGATTCCACACAGGAATCGTTTTCCTCGAACACATTCAATGCATAACCCATAGTTTCATCATATCGTCTCGGAGTTTTAACCTTCCACATGGTTCTGCCTTTGACGATATCATTCTGACGTGAATCTGAAACTGATGACTGAATATCTGTAATAGGCTGACTCACCGGCTCTGATGTACCCTCAGATCCCAACCTGAACTTCACCTGAGAACCTGACTTCTTCCGAGTCTTCTCAACCTTTCTCCTGGAAGATGAATTCATAAACTTTGCAGCCTTATTACCCATCACATTAACTGTGGAATCCGCGATCTTCGCATGCATCACATATAATGAGGAGTATTTTTCTCCTCTCGCCACAATCAATGAACCTTTAATAAGCTTCCATTTTCCATCACGAATGATGTTGCCAAAACCTTCGTCGTCGAGCTTGCCAGTCGAGACCAAATTCTTGCGAATCTCCTGGATGTGCTTCACACCTCTCAAAACCAAGGTGTTGCCGATGTTGGTCTCCAAACGCACATCTCCCATACCAATGGCTTTTGCAATGCCACCATTTCCCATCCTCACACTTCCATAATCACCCGAAGTATAGGACGTAAAGAAATCTCTTCGCGAAGTGGCATGTATTGAAGCGCCACTATCGATCACCCAACTCGTATCTTGGCAATCAGAATTTACAACATCCTCGTTGTACACACTAAAGGACTCCTTGGTGACTGTATCTGCCTCTTCATCTATGTCACCCTCTTCGAACATCTTTTCCTTTCTTTTGGCATTCAGATTCTTTCGAAGAAACTTGTAAAAAAATCTCTTTATGTGTCCTTTCTTGCCACAATGATAACACTAAAAGTTGGCGTGTTTTCCGAACTTCTTCTGACTTCGATTTCTATTGCCCGGACCTTTACTTTGACTTATGCCCTTATTTTCAACATTCAGAGCTGAACCATTCGATGTTTCACCAGAATCAATCTTACAAACCTCCTCGGCAAGAATACGATCCCTCACATCGGTAAATACCAATTTAGCACTTCCAACTGAGTTACTAACTGCTGCTCTCATAGGTTCCCAACTATTCGGTAGAGACGCCAACAAAATTAAGGCACGAACCTCATCTTCAAAGTCAATATCCACAGATAGCAGTTGATTCACAATCGTATTTAATTCATTCAGATGCGCTGCGACAAAAGTACCATCAATCATCTTCAGATTGAACAATTTCTTCGTCAAAAATACCTTATTATTCGCAGACGGTTTCTCGTACATATCAGACAGAGCCTTCATCAGACTCGTGGTGGTCTTCTCCTTCGCCACGTTGTGAGCAACGCTTTTGGCTAGCGTCAATCGGACGACTCCCAAAATCTTTCTATCAAGGAGATTCCATTCACCGTCTTCCATCTTCTCTGGTTTCGCACTCAAAAGAAGATGAAGTCCTTTCCCGTACAAGTAATCCTCGATTTGTATTTTCCAGAATGCAAAATCTGTCCCATCGAATTTTTTAATAATGGGTCCTGTACTATCCTCACCTGCCATTGTTATCAATAATCAATTCCCAAAAACAGATATTTTCAGATTAATTATTCAACCCCAATAATCAATTTTCACGATGGCAGTAAATCCACCAAATAAATTTTCCGAGCCTGAAAATATTTGAATCGATAACTTTGTCCAAATATTTTCCCAAAAATTGCTCCCTTTTAAAATTAGAATAAATCCCGCAGAATATTCTGAACCAACAAAAAAATCACCCAACAAACAGATAATATCCTGATTAATTATTCAACTCAATAATTAATCTCAGCCAATATCAGCAGATCCCGCCAACAATTTGAGAATTTTAATTCCCACAAAATCCTCAATTCAAATTCACAATTTTCCCAAAATTGATTTTCACTGTCCCTGTTCGACGAAGACCAGAATTTCTGAACAAAATTCCAAACAAATAACAACCCTTCTTCTTCTGTGTTTTTTTCACTCAGTTCACAGCAATAGAAAGCAAAAAAAAAACAATTTGTTTCTTTTCTACTTCACGCGGGCTAAAACAAACACAAACCAGAGAGAAATTTCTCAGCAAACAGTTCGTGTTCAGCGAGGCAACAGACAATTTGTTTCAACGTGTCTTCAACGGAACAGCATCGCCTGTTCTGATCGGAGCTCACAACAGACTCCGACGGCGTTATCCTTCGTGGCGGCTGGGCTAATCGGCGGCGAACTCCGAACGACGTTCGGCAGTTCCTGTGCGGTCTTCTTCGTGTTCTTCGCGGCGAGCAGAACAGAACCTCTGCTCTTCTTCGTGGTCCTGTTCTGGGAAAGAAGAAGCACAGTGCTTCTCTCTCTCTCACTGTTCTTCACTTTTTCCTTTTTCTCAAATCTATTCTTTGCGGCGGCAGAACACAACAAAAAAACAAAAACAAACTTTTTCCTTTTCTTTTTTTTTTTCTTTTTATTTCCTCCAAATTTGACTTTTGCCTCTCTGTTTCTTAGCTGAAAAAAGAATGACAAAACAACCTTTTCTTTTTCCAAACAAAATTGCAAACTTTCACCACTGAAATTTACAAACCTGAAATTGTTCGATACCTTTCGAAAAATCAACCCTAATTTTTGAAAACCACTTCAACCTGAATCTCTAATACCAGTTGTTAGGATTAGACGCTCTAATCCACCTGTAACGAACGATCCAGAAAACTGAAAAAGAAATAATGAAAAAATAATGGACACCGAATTTTACGTGGAAACCTTAGAAAGGGAAAAAACCACGGGCAGAGGAGAGAATGACTAATATCAAATTCGGTACAATGAGCTTTGCGACTCAAGTATCAATATATAGAGAAAACATAAAACCCTAATATTGATATACGGGCCTGACCCGGCCCACCTAAAATTCGGGTCACACCAAATTCTAACAAGACTTTGGGTATATTTGTTATATTCATGTTCCATCTCAAAAGAGAATCGAGCTTGAAGAGAAGGCAGAAAAGAGAATATTTGTGGGATATAGCAAAATTTCAAAAGGCTTTCGAATTTTCATCTTGAAGACAAGAAAACTTGTTGGTAATAGAGATGTGAAATTCAATGAGATTGCATTTTGGGATTGGGAAGCCGAGAAAGTAATTCAACAAAGTGTTGAAGTATCAATCGAGCCATTCATTGAAGATGAAGTTGAATATGAAGTTAATGGAAATCAACATATTCAATCTGAAACTCCCTCATCTTCTCGATTGTTTGATGAAGACAATGAAGAGGAGTCAACCCCTGAATCTCCGATAAGAAAAACAAGAAGTCCTAGTGAAGTCTATGAGCATTGTAATTATGCAACACTTGAGCCAAATAGTTATGCAGCAGCTTCAAAGGAGGAAGTTTGGCAGAAATCATAATTATAGAGAAAAATAACACTTGGGAGTTGGTTTCTTTACGTGCAAATAAAGAAGTCATTGGAGTAAAATGAATTTATAAGACTAAATTAAATTCAAACGGCTCTATCTTGAAGCATAAAGCGAGGTTGGTTTCTAAGAGATATGCACAACAACATGGAATAGATTATAATGGAACTTTTGTGGTTGGAAAATTTTCCAATTAGATGTGAAATCAACATTTCTAAATGGAGTGTTAGAAGAAGATGTCTTTGTCGATCAACGAGAGGAATTCGAAAAAGAAGAAGGCAAAGTTTATAAATTGAAAAGGACGTTGTATGGATTAAAACAAGCACCAAGGGCCTGGTATGCGAGAATAGATCAATACTTTATTGAGCAAGGTTTTTGGAGGAGCCAAAGCAAGCCTACATTGTACATCAAGTCTCAAAACCGTAATGATTTTATTATCGTATCTCTCTATGTAGATTATTTGATTTTTACTAGAGATAATACTAAAATGATCAAAAAATTCAAAAATGAGATGATGACAAGTTTTGAGATGACTGACTTGGGAAATTTATATTATTTCCTTGGCATAGAAGTTAGTCAAGAAATTGGTGGAATATTCTGTTCTCAAAGAAAATGCATTGAAGATCTCTTGAAAATGTTCAATATGTTGGGCTGTAAACTAGTGGTAACTCCATTAATTCCAAATGAGAAATTGAAAAAGGATGGAAAAAGGAAAGTGAAATCATCTATCTATAGAAATCATGTAAGACCTGACATCTTTTATGCTACTAGTTTACTCTCAAAATTTATGCAAAGCTCTAGCCAAATTCATTTTAGTACAGCCAAAAGAATATTGAGATACTTGGAGGGAACCATCAACTTTGGTATGTGGTCTAAGAAAACATCATATGTAAAACTTGTGGGATTTACAAATAGTTATTGGGCAAGTTCTTGTGATGATTTGAGGAGTACTTCATGTTATTGTTTCAGCTTAGGATCTGCTATGTTTTTATTGAGTTCGAAAAAGCAAGACAATACGGCACAATCAACCCTGAGCCGAGTATGTAGCACTTAGTAGCCGCTGGTTGTGCAGACCAAGCCATTTGGTTGAAAAGAATACTTGAAGATATTGGAGAAAATCAAATGGAGTCTACCGAAATCTTTTGTGATAATTAATTTCCCATAGCCATTGCTAGAAATCCAGTCCATCCTGGCAGAATCAAACATATTGCAATAAAATATTATCTCCTTTGTGAGGTTGAATCAAGATACAGGATTGTTTTGAAATTTTGCGAATCAAAAGAAGAACTTGCTGATATATTTACAAAAGTGTAAAGCACTCTCATGAGCAGCTTCTTAGATCACAGCTTGGTGTCACCGAAAATCACATCAAATAGGTCATTTTCAATCAATTAATTGGCCCCACAAATTTCAGAAATTTCAACACCAAAAACTCACCAAAGAATCTCTCAAATCTGCACACCCCAAAAAATTGAATATTTTTGTATCCCCAAAAATATCAAACAAATTTGTTCCTGTTTGTCCCTGAAAAACAGAGAAGACGATTGGAATGGTGAGGCTGAACGGAGAGAGGGCGTTCGGCGTTCTTTTGATCGGAGTGTCAGACTTCCACGAACGGCCGACGATTTCTGGTCGGAGAAGCGACGACGGCTTCAGATAGCTCGGAACAGAGGCGACAGAAGATCGGAGGAAACGGAGCTGCGCGAACGACCAGCGTTCTTCTTCCTGGACAGTCGCTCGTCGGCGGAGAAGACGGCAGCGACTGGGTCTAGAGTTTCTCTTCTTCCTTCACGATCGGCGGCGAGCAGCTTGAAACTTTGTTGAAGAACAGCGACGCAGCAAGGGAATTACTTTCCGCTTTTTTTATTCTTTTTCCAATAAAAAAATTGCAAATTTCCACCACCGAAATTGCAAATTTGAAAAACTTGGTTTATTTTGCGACTTGGTATCAAGTTCAATTAAATTTTGCGATAAAAAATATAAAATCTTAATAGTGATACATGAATTCAACCCGAACCACCTAAAATTCAGATGACACTAATTTTATATTTTTTGTATTTTTGTGTTCATATTTAGTTTTCTACTTGTCTAAACTCTAGCGATGAACAAAATTGTTACTAGCAAAATAATATCGAATAAATTGTTCACAGTGCTATAACAAAGCATAAGTAACAGATTTTAAGCCATAGATGGATGTAGATAGTTTAAAAAATATAGCCAAATTCCGATAGTTAAATATTACTCAAACGTCGGGAGATTTAAATTGACAGCACAGAAAAATACATTCAAATATTTTACTTCTATTAAATCTAACATTGTTGTAATAATGTGCAAAATGTTTATGAACAAATAATGTTGCCTTGCTGTTTCTGAATTGCAAAAGAGGACATAAAAAATGGCTGCTTAGCCTTTACATACACCTCTCCCTACAATGATTCCTCCTATTTGGATCTTCAAACCGACGTGTCTGAGAAGAGGTTAGTCGGAATATTTCACGAGCTCCTTCACCTCTCTATCGAAAAGAAAACAGAGCGGAAAAATGTAAGTAATCTTCGGAAACCATTGAATTTGCCTACAAAATCTACCTAAGTGTTGGAGTGAGATCCCGAAATATTTTATATTTCTAGAAAAGGAAATACACAGACTGATTCTCAGGGAAGCATATAAGTCTTGAAAACCTTTGCAAATCAGGGAAAGAGTTGCTTGTGTTTGTTGAAAAATGATGAAACTGGATGTTGTGATTCTGAAGAAAGTTCATGGGATGAGGGTCGTGGATGTGATTCAGATGAACCCCTTAGTGGTAGCCATTGTTAAGATTACTTCTTTCACCATTTTTTTGTTAGAAGCTGTAAATTTTTTGCCCAAAATTTGGATTTAATATTTGAAAATCTCGGTAACGATAGTTATTAAAGCCAATTTGTTATTGAAAATTGGTGAGTTACGAAAAACATTAAGTCAGATATTTAATCGGGAAATGCAGATTCAATGATTGTAGTAAATTTAGATTGTAGGGGTATTATTTATATATGCATGGAATGTGATCAACCGCACAGAAACGAATTGATTATTTAGCTCCCATTGATTCAGTTTTGATTTTTTGAAAACTAATTTTCAAACAAATCGAGGAAAACTGAACTATTTGGTTTGGTTCTAGATTCTTTTTTTAAAAAACCTGAAAATGAAGCGATATTAAATATTTATATATATATATATATATATATATATATATATATATATATATATATATATATATATATATATATATATATATATATATATATATATATATATATATATATATATATATATATATATATATATATATATATATATATATATATATATATATATATATATATATATATATATATATATATATATATATATATATATATATATATATATATATATATATATATATATATATATATATATATATATATATATATATATATATATATATATATATATATATATATATATATATATATATATATATATATATATATATATATATATATATATATATATATATATATATATATATATATATATATATATATATATATATATATATATATATATATATATATATATATATATATATATATATATATATATATATATATATATATATATATATATATATATATATATATATATATATATATATATATATATATATATATATATATATATATATATATATATATATATATATATATATATATATATATATATATATATATAACCAATTGCTTTGGTTTCATATCAAATTTTTTTGATAACCAGACCTAAATAATTGGTTCACGTTAGTTTGACTTGTCGTGTTTAACCTTGACCAGTCTCACCCTTGACAGAGAAAATGTTGGTTTCTAAGCCCTCAAACTTTAAGGTTAAATGGATAAAAAAATAAACTATGAGTGGTTTGTTGCTAACTTCTCAAATTTCATGGTTAAATAAATTAAAAAAACAAACTATAAGATATTAGTTGCTAGAACCCATAGTTAAGGGTCTATATTGATATTTACCTTATTTTTTTCACACGGATTCAAAGTAACATCTTTGTTGTGCATGTGTTTTAGAACTTCTAAGTGACCCACCATTTTCTATATTTTTTAAAAAGTAAAATGTGATTTAAACCTTATCGTTTGAAGTTATTTACAAATCAGATCTTAAATTACTTTTTACAAATTTAACCATAACTTTTCATATATAAGTAATTTAGATATTATTATCAATTTATCTTATTAAATTCATAGTGCATATATCAAGTGTCATATTCAATCACATGTTTTAACATAATTTCTAATATTTACGGCGATTTCTAACTGTATTTGAAATCTATTACTCTCTTGATAGAATACAAAATTTTCTTTAAGAATCTTGTTTCACCGTATTTAGCTTATAAAACACGAAATTTCTTGTTTGAGAAAAAAAAAACTTCTTTCGAAAAAACACTCTTAAATTTTCGATCATTCCTTTAAATTTGTAACTTTTGCATTGAGTTCCCTCGTTATTAAGGGGAAATTACCTCATACAACAAGTCTCAACTCAAATTTTTTGCACAACAGAACATAGATTCGATGGTTGACAGTTCGAGTTGAATCTGGAACTAGCTGCTTCCGAGCAAAACTTTATTTACAAAGTTTTGATTTTTATTGACAATTTCATAGTTTGTTCTATTGGGTTTCACCGCGAACTCATTTAGATAGACCACTTTGATTTGATTTGAAGGTTGGCAATTTTTTTGCCACCATCATATTAAGTATTTGAAATTTTTTTTTTTTTTTTTTTTTTTTCATTTCATTGTTCGTTATTGTTATTGTTATTATTATTATTATTATTATTTTTAGATTTTCGTTATTGACAACTTCTTTAACTCTTATTATTTTTGGTATTTGAATGTGGATTCGATTTGTTATTTGAATGTGAAAGAATCCTCCTTTTTGTTCCTGTTCTTGAAGCTATAAACTAACATTACCTGGGTGAATTGTGAAGCTCATAACGTTGAACATATTTTTGTTTTTTTTTTTTTTCAATTCATACAAAAAATGGTATGATTTCAATCCGAAATTATCAGGAGAGACAATAATTAAAACTATCGTATTCTTAATACATTTCAATACCCAATACATTGAAAACACTAAATATCAACGGAAAACTAACACATGATATGCACCAATCGAAATCGATTAATCACAGTAAAATATCACTAAATCAATTCTCAATAACAATAATTAAAATAATATATATATTTTCTACTTTGCTTTTTTATGTAAGGCCTACTAGGAAAACCAATAAAAATTTAAATATTTCTTTTTGTTCAATGGCACGCGTTTATGACATAGAAATGGTTCGAGAGTCCCTTCTCAAACTATACACAATTATGTGTTAATATCCAAGCCAATAATAATACTTTTCTACTTCCTTCCTATTATTTTATGCATCAAACTCTTCAGAGATTAGGCTAAGAAATCCTTTGTAAACTTTAAGTTGGTTTGGTCCATCTTGAATCTGTTCGTACTTCGTGACGAACCTACCAGATTTTATGTGGTTGGGCGGGTTTTGATTTCTTTGGCTGGGTTGGTTAAGTGGAGGGTTGTTCGCCACTTTCTACTTCCTTCTGTTTCCTCTGTTCGCGCGCCAGGGATATGAGCGCTCAACACTGGTCGACGACGACGAGATTGGTCGCGGGAGAATGGGAAGGATTCCTTGGTTCCTAAGTGTTTGCTGAAACTTCGCTTGGAGTGGGGCTCTCGATTTGGTGTCCGTCCGGGTACCATTTGTGTTGTGGAGAAGCTCTGCTATTAGGTAGATCTTTCTTCTTAGGAAGTTTTCGACCGAGCCTGCGCGGTGTGCAGAGGTCGGAGCTGATTGGGCGTGGAAGATTCTGAATTGTTTTCGAAGGTGAGTGTTTCTACTGTCTCAGTGTTCTCTAACTTTCCGAATGTTGCGAGGTAGTGCCTGGCAGTCGAGTTCCTTCTTCCTAATGGATTATGGGTTTGTAGAATAAAGAAAATTTTGGTGAGGGAAGGAGGAAGCTCCACAATAATGAGCTAGTCCGAGGGTTGTGGGATGATTCTGCTCTTTCCCTCACAAGCAGAATCAATTTGGTGGAGGGAACGATTCTTGCCTTTCAATGGCTTTCCAAATATTGGCCAAATTTGATACAATTTGCTTGAATACTCATAGGAAATCTGATTTATTATCTAGTTTTGTGAATTGGATTTGAATTCTTATGTTGCTCATGCGATGCCTTCAAAAAGTGTTATTCACTTTCTTCGTATGTTTAAGTGATCATCTGAGGTAGTGCAGCTTCCTTTCTTGTTTCAATCCTTTACAGCAATCCTAAATGTCCCCTTCCAATTTACCATCTCCAGCCGTATCGTGGGCAACTCGGCATTCCTCGCGACGGCAGATTGTTGACTTTTATGAATATATACCCTTCAGTTTTTGAGTCATCGTACGTTCTTGACAGCGGAGGAACTGCGTTCCCTCGTTCTTCCTACTGAATCCAGCAGAATTTACAAAGAAGAATTACATTTTCTTCAACAAAATCAAAAAGATGTCACCAACAGGCTAAGGAAATCGCTTATGCTTACAACATCTTGGACTCTTCCTCTACGTCCGACGGATCAGCTGAAATGGGACATGGGTCTGCCAGCGCGATTATGAGAAATCGTAACTCTCCAATTACAAAGATTTATTCGATTTCGTTCTTCTCCCGGACAACCGTGTTGGCTTGAGACTTACAACTTGGGATGATATGAAAGCAAATAAAAAAAAATGAAACTTTCAATACTTTAATCCATTTATAACGTGGTTGATTCAACCATTCTTTGAAACTAAAAATTACATAATATACTAACATTGATCCATTATATATGTATGTTTTGCTTTGCTTTACCAAATATCGTTTCCTCTACTTAATACCTTTTTATTTGATTATCTCTTTGATGATATAGAGATTGAGAGTTAGTGAGTTATTGATTGTTCGATTGATTCTTTAAATCGTCAAATCGAATCCTTAACCAAGAGAGTACTCTTATTTCTTGTTAGAACGGAGAAAACAACTATACAAAGGTAACTCTCCATACATACCATTTCATTCATGTCTCTTCAATCACACCTCTTCAACTATAGTTTATATAACTTTATAAGGTTAAGGAGAGGGAATTAAAACACAATTAACTTTATTTCCTTTATGCTTAACAATCATCATATTAAGTACTTTAACATAAAGTCAATATCACTATAATTTACATGAGTCATAAATAAATTATTAAAATAATCTAACAATCTCCCACTTGGCTCATGTTGTGAAATCTAGATGATCTCAATACCTTTCATTTAATCTGGTTCGGATTAAATCCATCACAACTTGTAATTCACAAATAAATAGTGTACCATAATGTGAATTAACCAAGTTACCTTTCATAATGAATTGAAAAATTGAATCATAGCAGGCACAAATCATTGACGACATGATTCTTTCCATGTATCACTAATTTCTCAATCCGCTATAACTTTAATTGAAGAAATACTATAACCTTCCACTTTAAATTTCATAAAGTATCACATGTTATTTGAAAACAACAATAATTGTATACACCATAATATAAATAACATCAAACATACAAAAACATATCCATAATGAATTCAAAAGTGTTCACATAATACAAGTTACACTATCATAATCACATTAGTAAGGACTTGTCACCTAAACCCATTCTTTCAACGTGTTCTGTAAAGGTCTTGGATGGCAATCCTTTAGTTAATGGATCCGCTATCATTAAACTTGTACTTATGTGTTCAATGCACACATTTTGTTTTTGTATTTCTTCCTTGACTGCCAAATACTTCAATTCCATATGTTTTGCTCCTTTCAAGTATTTGTCATTCTTTGAGAAAAATACAACTGCGAAGTTGTCACAATAAATCCTTAGCGGTCTATCTATACTATCGACTATACTTAGACCCAAAGTTAAGTTCTGCAACCACAACGCATGAATAATGGCCTCAAAGCATGCCACAAATTCTGCCTCCATGGTAGAAGTAGCGATCGAAGATTGCTTTCCACTTCTCCATGATACAGCTCCTCCGACTAATAGAAACACGTAACCGAATGTAGATTTCCTCGAGTCTACACATTCGACATAGTCTGAATTCGAGTATCCAATAACCTCAAGTTTATTGGACTTTCTATACATGAGCATGTAGTCCTTTGTTCCTTGCAAGTACCTAAGCACTTTCTTTGCAGCTTTCCAGTGGCCCATTCCTGGATTACTTTGATATCGCTCTAACATCCCTACTGCAAAACTTATGTCGGGTTGAGTACATGTTTGAGCATATATTAAGCTCCCAACAGCTGATGAATATAGAATAGATTTCATTTTCTTTCTTTCCAAATCATTTTTCAGACATTGCATTTGACTGAATTTGTCCATTTTCTAAATTGGAACTACACCAGCAGAACATTTTTTCATTCTGAATCTCTCAAAAATTTTATCGATATATCATTTCTGAGACAATCCTAGTAATCCTTGTTGTCTATCACGGAATATTTCTATTCCAATTACATAGGATGCCTCACCCATATCTTTCATTTCAAAATTTTTATAGAGAAACTCTTTTATATCATGTAACATTCCTTTATTGTTAGAAACTAGAAGAATGTCATCAACATATAAGACTAATATGATAAACTTGTTCCCACTGACCTGCATATAGATACACCGATCAACAATATTTTCTATAAAATCGTACGATGTAATGGTATCGTTAAACTTAATATATCATTGTCTAGAAGCTTGTTTTAGTCCATATATTGACTTCTTCAATTTACACACTAACCTTTCATTTCCCGGAAGTGAGAATCCTTCTGGTTGATCCATATACACTTCTTCTTCTAAGTCTCCATTCAGAAAGGCGGTCTTTACATCCATTTGGTGAAGCTCTAAATCATAATGAGCTACCAAAGCCATAACAATTCTTAAGGAATTCTTTTTCGAAACTAAAGAAAAAATTTCCTTATAGTCAATACCATCTTTCTGAGTGTAACCTTTGGCGATAAGTCTAGCCTTATACCTTTCGATATTACCTTTCAAACTGCGTTTGGTTTTGTAAACCTATTTACAACCGATTCGTTTAAAACCTTCAGGTAACTTTACAAGTTCCCAAACTTTATTGTCATCCATCGATTTCAACTCTTCTTTCATGACATTCAACCATTTTCAGAATTTGGACATTCCATGGCTTTTATGGATGAGTTTGGATCCTTATCATTGCTCAAGTCACATTCATCTTCAAGTGAATAGATCACGTAATTATTAGGAATTGCAGGTCTTCTTGTCCTTACTGACCTTCGCAACTCTTGTGATTGTTCACTAGTGACTTGCATACCATCATTATGCTCATCGTTAATTTGATCGCTTTCTGTGGTTTGAATATTCACTAGTTGTTCCGGTATGTTGTTAGACTGTGACACAACAAGAGAAACAATAACTTGATGAGAATCTTCAGGTGTAATTTCCTCCACCCGATTCTTATGAATATTCACCTATTTGTGATTCATCACTCCCACTGATCTGGCCATTCTCAATGAATCGAGCATTTCCAGACTCTACTATCCTCGTACTATGGTTTGGACAATAAAAGATGTACCCTTTTGATTTTTCTGGGTAGCCGATGAAGTAGCCACTAATGGTTCTTGCATCGAGCTTCTTTTCATGTGGATTGTATATCCTTACTTCTGCTGAACAACCCCAAACATAGAGATGTCTTAAACTAGGTTTCCTTCCTATCCACAATTCATAAGGGGTCTTAGGAACTGCCTTACTAGGAACCTTATTCAATAGATATGCAGCAGTCTTTAAACCGTGCATCCACAAAGATAAAGGTACATTACTTTTATTTACCATACTCCTTACCATTTCCATTAGCGTACGATTCCGCCTTTCAGCTACACCATTTTGTTGTGGCGTACCAGACATTGTATACTATGCACAAATGCCTTGACGTTTGAGAAACCTTGCAAATGGACCTTTACATTGTCCACTTTCATCAAATTTTTCGTAATATTCACAACCTCTATGAGACCTCACAACCTTTACTTTTCTATCTAACTGTCTTTCTACCTCATTTATGAACGCTTCTAAAACGTTCATAGATTGAGACATTTCATGCAGTAGATACAAATAACCATAACGTGAGTAATCATCAATAAATGTGATGAAATACCTTTCACTGTTCCAAGACGGAGTATCGAATAGACCACATATGTCAGTGTGTATCAATTCTAACAGTCCATTACTTCTTGTGCCCTTAATTTTAGATATGTGTGTAGTTTTCTTACCTTTGATACAATCTATACACACATTCTAGTTATTAAAATCTAATTGAGGTAAAATATCACATTTCATTAATCTCATTATCCTTTCTTTAGATATATGACATAATCTTTGATGCCACAAGAAAGCTGAACTCTCATTAAGTGCACTACGTTTAACACCAACATCATTGTCAA
This sequence comes from Begonia masoniana, assembly GCA_022432975.1. Taxonomy (NCBI): domain Eukaryota; kingdom Viridiplantae; phylum Streptophyta; class Magnoliopsida; order Cucurbitales; family Begoniaceae; genus Begonia; species Begonia masoniana. Next base: position 36,031,428 of record CM039510.1, read on the forward strand.
CATAAAACAGAGATTCTATAAATTTAACATTGAGATTGAATCTATAGAAACCATCTAATAAATACCAGAGCCATAATAGTATTTTTGTTTGTACAATGTAAATAAACTATTCTCAATCTCAAAATTAAAACTTTTACAATCCAACTTAGAAACAGAAACAAAATTTCTAGCACATTCAAGAACATAGAGACATTTTTCAAGATCCAAACGACAACTGGTATCCAGGATCAACCTATACGTCCCAATTCCTTCTATGCGAACATTTATTTTGTTTCCCATATACAAGAACTTTTTAGATTCATTTATGGGTTGGATCGAAAGAAATCCCTGTGTAACATGAGACACATGAGTAGTAGCACCAGAATCTAACCATTAAGTATTATTAAGTACTTCCATAATATTTGATTCATAACATACTGAAACAAATTGACACGGAATCCCTTAGAGAAGGATCCGTGTTCAAACCCACAAATATTCAAGAAGTGCTCGGGTGACTAGTGTTGTGCAAACTTAAAATAAAGAGAAGAAAATAATAGAAATAAAGTGCAAGAAACTAAATTAATGCTAGATGATGCAATGACCGAGAGTTAGATGTTAGATGATGGCATGAAGTATGAAGAAAAAAAAATAAAAGAAAATGAAGAGAAAAGTGGAAGAAGAAGTAATGGAATGAAGGAAATAAGAATGCAATAAAATAAAGGTGATTTGTGTGTGATTTGTGTGGCCGAAATTTAGAGAGTGAATGTGGGTGAAATGTGAAGACAATAAAATAAAGAATACCCTTGGCGGATCCGTAGAGCGATCTTACGGGTTAAGCTCTCGGATAAACGTTTTTCGGGAGGAAAACGACCACCGTAGGCCGGGATTTTCGTCCTCAATCCTAATCCCAATGGAAAAGGTGAGGGAATAGCTAAGAGCTATCCTAGCAACCCAAGCTAGGTTAGCAATGGAGGGACTACTCCACTTGGTTCAAAGAACCAAGGAAAAACTCTAAAGGTTACCCACCTTAGAAGAGAGAAATAGAAATTTCATAAATGAGCAAAAATTGTCATACATGCACCAATGCCATGAATTTATAGAGTCCTAGGGTGGATTATTAGGGTTTTCATAAGGATGAATGAATGGTGGCCCTTGGATGAAAAATGATGGATAGCCAAGATCAAAGCAAACAAGCACACATCCTAGGGAGGAGATGAATGCCATGCCTAAAGGGATCAATGGAGGGAATCTTGCCACATCATCAATCCATGTTGCCACTAACTCTTGTACCTGCAAAATCATACCTTTAAATGTGGGCTCTTCTTTGGGCCATGGCTTTCCTTTGGGCTCCATTTGTTGTAGACTTTTTCCTTTGAATATTTGAGTTGAAATTCTTCAACCCATAATCCACCAACATTCATCTAATTCCTAACCACACAATCTAATGCATGCAATGCAATTATAAAATCCATACAATAAAGGCGAATGTATGCCAAATAAGTTCGAAAATAAAAATTACAAATTATTGGGCCGGGAAGACAAATTCTCATGGGCCGAATGGTGAATCCTTCCATGTGCTTCCAAATGCATTCCTTCCTCAAAAATATTCCTACAAAAAGAAAACACGTAATAAGTCGAGAGATAATAAAAAGCTTGGGACTTTACTAATTTTTCTTTTAATTGCAACCCGAGGCACAACATCCTCTCCGGGTGATTTGAGGATTTGACCTCAAATCCGTTGGTTGACTTTTCCTCAATAATGTCCCCTACAATGTCTTGTGTACTCCTTGAAGGCTCGAATTTGAATGCAATGAGGGAATGTTCTTTCGTTATAAAGCACTTCACCAAGAGATGTTCTATATGAAAAAGGATAAGGGTTAGGATGGTCTTACTAATGTTTTCTTTGGCGGGGGTGGAAAAATTTAATTCAACGGCTACTTTGGAGGGCGATTGTGTAACGGCCCAATCCCCTGCCCAACATCCCCGGCCCAGCCTCAGCCAGCGCCAGCGGAAGTCGGCAGCCTCATGTCCGTGCATCACTGCCACGTGGTAGCCACACAGGCCCGCCACGTGTACTCACGACCTTCCCACTGCAGGGAGTGGGAAGGTCGTGAGTACACGTGGCGGGCCTGTGTGGCTACCACGTGGCAGTGATGCACGGACATGAGGCTGTCGACTTCCGCTGGCGCTGGCTGAGGCTGGGCCGGGGATGTTGGGCAGGGGATTGGGCCGTTACAAAAAAGGCGCCTTTTTTGTAACGGCCCAATCCCCTGCCCAACATCCCCGGCCCAGCCTCAGCCAGCGCCAGCGGAAGTCGGCAGCCTCATGTCCGTGCATCACTGCCACGTGGCAGCCACACAGGCCCACCACGTGTACTCACGACCTTCCCACTCCCTGCAGTGGGTTTTTGCCTTCCCCCCCACTCGAACCTGGGACCTCAGGGACAAGTACCCAAGGCTACAAGTGAGGAGTACCACTGAGCTAGCTTTTTGTAACGGCCCAATCCCCTGACCAACATTCCCGGCCCAGCCTCAGCCAGCGCCAGCGGAAGTCGGCAGCCTCATGTCCGTGCATCACTGCCACGTGGTAGCCACACAGGCCCGCCACGTGTACTCACGACCTTCCCTCTGCAGGGAGAGGGAAGGTCGTGAGTACACGTGGCGGGCCTGTGTGGCTACCACGTGGCAGTGATGCACGGACATGAGGCTGCCGACTTCCGCTGGCGCTGGCTGAGGCTGGGCCGGGGATGTTGGGCAGGGGATTGGGCCGTTACAGATTGTGATGACCCGAATGTGCACGTATGAGTACGACTGCGGTGCAAACCTCGAGTTGCGGAGCAAACCTCGGGACCTAAGCCGAGTGTAGGCGAATCCCGGACTCGAGTATAGGCGAATCCCGGGTCGTAAAGAGGAGGTCGTCACAATCCCACATCGCTTGGGGAAGTATGTGAAAATGAAACATATGTAAAGAGACCCTCCCAACATAGCAAGACGCATTTTGGAGCACAATTGGCAACGGATCCCATAAGAACTCCGAAGTTAAAAGTGCTTCGGTGAGAGCAATTCCAGGTTGGGTGACCTTCTGGGAAGTTCTCGCCAAACAAAGCCGTGAGGGGAGGATATTGGGCTACGACCCAATCCCCAAAGCGGACAATATCTTGCTGGGAACAGGGGTCGTTACAGCGATTGCTCAGTGATGGAAGGAAATTTTCCAAAGTAGGTGAATCCGACAAAGAGTAAAATGGGAATGCTAAAGTTCTTCGACCAAAGAAATATTCCAATTATCCTTAAGACCTCAAAAGAAAATTTATTTACCAATAGAACTTTAACTCTAGTCCTATGGTAGAATTTGTGAAAATCAATCGATGGGGAACAAGGTTTTGGTAATCTACCAAATTGAAAGATAAGGCGCTTATGGGCTACAAAAGGAATAAAATGCCTAATTGTGTGTGTAGCTCTAAGAATTGAAATAGGAAGGGAAATGGTTGGCTCTAGGCTATAGAGTAGCCTCTTCCTAAGGGATGGAACAGACCAAAAAATTTCCTCAAGTTTCGGGTGGAAAAGAAAGGGAGTGATGATCATGCTACCTAATCCAAAGATGATTTCGTCGTTTAATTTTGTCTTCTCATGAGGCCATGTAGATACGTCCTCCAATTGGCAAGACAATTCACTAGTAAATAAAGGATTTGGGTGTGTCTTGATAAAGCAAAGAATTTTCTCATGATTTGGGAAGGAAGGAAATGGAGCTACAACCATACTTCTGATGCCAAAAATGCGTTCGTCACTTATTTTCCTTTCCTCGACATTTTTCAAAGCATACGACACCTCTTCTTGGTATAAAGGGTTGTCATGCCAATTGATATGAGTGAGATTTTGCTCATCAATTAACCCACATTTTGACAATAGTAAATTTTCCTTTGATTTTCCTTTTTGGCGGGTGGCCTCATCTTGAGCAACTTGGTCGGGAGTCATCGGTAGCAATTTGATTTTTCTTCTTCCAAAATTAAACGTATAACGATTGAGGAATCCGTCATAGTTTACCCTTCGGTCAAAGTGCCATGGTCGACCCAAAAAGATGTGGCTGGCACTCATCGGAACAACATCACAAATAACCGAATCTTGGTACGTTCCTATAGTGAAATCTACGGTTACTTGTTTGGTGATCTCATGCTCATTTTTGTCGTCCAACCATTGAAGCTTATAGGGTGTAGGATGATTACGGGTTTCAAGTCCTAATATTCAGACCATGTCTTGGGAGGCCGCATTTATACAACTTCCTCCATCGATTATTAACAAACAAACTTTATCTCCTACAGCACATTGACTATGAAATAGATTCTCACGTTGACAGTCCTTGTCCACGTGCTTAGATGTCAATGCTCGCCTTATGACCATTAACAATGGTCCATCTTGAGGCTTGCATTCATCGGCGTCATCTTCGCTTTCTTTTTCTACTTCGCCCTTATCAATTTTATTGTATTGGCCTTCGTCCTCTTCACTTTCCCATTCACCCGTGGATTCCTTGATGACCATCACGCGGTGATTGGTGCACTCATTAGCGTAGTGCTATTTCCCTAAACATTTGAAGCATTGCACATCACGTGCTCTAGATCCTTTAGGTTGGGATTCATGGTTTTTGTTCGGTGGGGGATTGTGAAGGGTGTTTGATGCTTTTTGTGGCCAATTTCGGTTGACAGGTCTCTTTTCTTCTTGTCTTGTGGTCATCTTGTCGGAATTGTAGGTTCTTGGTGGGAATTTAGAAGGTCAGTCTTACGCTTCCTCTTCAATTGCCTCTCCACCGTGAGAGGTCAATTGTATGACCAAGTCCATGGTCTCCAATTGTTGAACTTCGACGGCATCTCCTATGTCGCGATTTAAGCCTCTTATAAATCTAGCGATGAGTTGTTCTTGTGGTTCATCAATTGCGCATTGCATATTAAGGGTCTCAAATTTGGTAAGATATTCATCTACCGAGAGGCTATTTTGCTTTAACGTGTGGAGTTGATGAAAGAGTTCATGTTTAGAGTGTCGGGGGACGAACCTATGATGCATTAAGTCTTTCATGGAAATCCATGTAGTAACGGGGTTTCCTAAGGTTCTAATTCGTTGGGCTTTGAGATTGGACCACCATAAAGCGGCGTGGCCCGTAAGTTCAAGAGAAGCTAATTGGATTTTTACTCACTCGGAGTAATCATGGCATTCGAAAACTCTCTCAACTTTATTGATCCAATCTAGATAAGTGTGCCCGTCACACGTTCTATTGAAAGGGGGAATTGAAATTTTGATGTTGCGGAGGTCGTTGCTGTCCCTACGACGATATGGGTGATACTCTTCATCATCAACCCAATCCTCATCCTCCGACTCAAATTGACGGGATCTCCTTCTTCGAGGTTCAGCCCATTCTTCCTCTATAGGTGGTTGAGGTGTAAGATTACGACGCCTAGGACGTTCGGGAATGATCCTAGAGGAGGTTTCTTGATAAGGGACTTGTTCATTGGTATCTCTACGGGGAAAATTGCTTAAAAGAGATTGGACTTGTTGGGCTATGGTGTTAACTAAGCTCGTTACGGCGTTAATTTGTCCTTGCATGCCTCCTTGAGCGCTAGTTTCATCTTCGTGACGCGTAGGCTTGGGAGGGGAAGTGCCCCTCGCACGATTTGGTTCTTTGTTCGGTGTATCACCTGCAAAACCACTCCTATTAGTCATAATTAATTGTTTAATTAAAATTCTAATTATTGTCTAAGTTGTTCCTCTTAATTAGTGAGATGATTATCATGTTTAATGTCTTAGGAAAATTTAAGCACTAAGGTATATTCTTAACTAAGACAATATTAAAAATAAGGAATTATGCTCACTTAAGGAAACAACTTAATGATATCATTAAACACTTACAATGTAATTATAGAAAGGAATATTTTTCAATAAATACTAATCACCACAAATTTAACCCAATTTAATCCAAGTTATCAATTTTACACCAAATCCACTTAAACAATATTAATATAAACTTAATTATTCCCAAAAACAGCAAGTAACAACATTAATTCACAAGTTTAATCAAGGGAAACATGCTGAAATTTTCAGAATAATAAGCAGAATTTTCTTAAATGCAAGGATTCAATGTGATTGATTTTAACATGCTATATATATATTCTTGCAAATCAATTTAGTGCACTCAAATAACAGCATATAATTGATGAATTTATAAGTTAAATCCAAGTGCAACATTCAGCAAATTAATATGAAGAACAAGGATAGTCATAAACCGAAAAGGAACAACACATGTAAACCGGTTTTATAGTTTTTAAATTTAGGCCGATTTTATGCATTAAAAAATATTCAAATTTTGGCGATATTTTAAATGCACATATGGAATTTAAACAAAACATTAAATGCTAAAAGAAATACATCCTAATCAACCCAAAATTGAAGCTAACAAAGATTGCAAACCAAGAAAGGAAAACACCATTAATTCGATCTAGAATTTTGTCATTAAAGCCAATTGCATAAATACCAAAATGACCAGATTTTATGCTAAATTATAGGTAAATCTTAAATGCAAAAATCATGGTTCAAATCTAACACAAATAGATAGAAATCCTAGGTACTAAAATAGGAAAACCGAAATGATAAAACATTAAGTATAAATCGATTTATATTCCTAGATTAGGTTCGATTTCATGTAACCTTTAATCTGAATTTTTTGACAAGTTATTATCATAGATTTTTAGATGAAATAACATGGTTCAAATGTTAACATAAGGTGCTAAAGAAACCGAGGCTAAAAACTAACAAAAATCGAGGAGTAGATTATGCCAAAACCAAGAACAAGATGAAGGAAAAACCGAGAGGAATTGAATCTTACCTTGGCCGAAATTATGCACATTGCATACCATATTTTTCTACAATATTTTAAGCATTTAGATGACAAGAATAATGGCAGCAAATATATGAGAAATAAAGCATAAAGTTAGCACAAATAAGACATGGAAATAATGCTAGAATAAAAACAAGCCGCTATCCCGGTTTTGTGCTGATTTTTGACTATTGTCATGGCAACTAAAACGCATCGAGGGAAGCCTTGTGGCTCTGATACCACTTGACATGGAATCCCTTAGAGAAGGATCCGTGTTCAAACCCACAAATATTCAAGAAGTGCTCGGGTGACTAGTGTTGTGCAAACTTAAAATAAATAGAAGAAAATAATAAAAATAAAGTACAAAAAACTAAATTAATGCTAGATGATGCAATGGCCGAGAGTTAGATGTTAGATGATGGCATGAAGCATGAAGAAAAAAAATAAAAGAAAATGAAGAGAAAAGTGGAAGAAGAAGTAATGGAATGAAGGAAATAAGAATGCAATAAAATAAAGGTCATTTGTGTGGCCGAAATTTAGAGAGTGAATGTGGGTGAAATGTGAAGACAATAAAATAAAGAATACCCTTGGCGGATCCGTAGAGCGATCTTACGGGTTAAGCTCTCGGATAAACGTTTTTCGGGAGGAAAACGACCACTGTAGGCTGGGATTTTCGTCCTCAATCCTAATCCCAATGGAAAAGGTAAGGGAATAGCTAAGAGCTATCCTAGCAACCCAAGCTAGGTTAGCAATGGAGGGCTACTCCACTTGGTTCAAAGAACTAAGGAAAAACTATAAATTTTATCCACCTTAGAAGAGAATAATAGAAATTTCATAAATGAGTAAAAATTATCATACATGCACAAATGCCATGTATTTATAGAGTCCTAGGGTGGATTATTAGGGTTTCCATAAGGAATGAATGAATGGTGGCTCTTGGATGAAAAAGGATGGATAGCCAAGATCAAAGCAAACAAGCACACATCCTAGGGAGGAGATGAATGCCATGCCTAAAGGGATCAATGGAGGGAATCTTGCCACATCATCAATCCATGTTGCCACTAACTCTTGTACCTGCAAAATCATACCTTTAAATGTGGGCTCTTCTTTGGGCCATAGCTTCCTTTGGGCTCCATTTGTTGTAGACTTTTTCCTTTGAATATTTGAGTTGAAATTCTTCAACCCATAATCCACCAACATTCATCTAACCCTAACCACACAATCTAATGCATTGCAATGCAATTATAAAATCCATACAATAAAGGCGAATGTATGCCAAATAAGTTCGAAAATAAAAATTACAAATTATTGGGCCGGGAAGTCAAATTCCCATGGGCCGAATGGTGAGTCCTTCCATGTGCTCCCAAATGCATTCCTTCCTAAAAAATATTCCTACAAAAAGAAAACACGTAATAAGTAGAAGATGATAAAAAGCTTGGGACTTTACTATTTTTCTTTTAATTGCAACCGAGGCACGTCACAAATAGTGTACCTTTCTTTTTGAACCGGATTTTTCTTTTCGAACATTCTTTCTTTAAATGGCCAACCTTATTGCAGAAGTAGCATTTAAGCTCTTTTCGGATATGCTCATCTTTCATATTTAATGAGGCTTTTCCCTTCTTCCGATTCTTTTTACTTGGTCCGTTATTGCTGTCATTGCCTTCATGCTGAAATGTCAAGTTTATGGCATGACCTTTTATTTTTTTCAACCTCCCTTCCTCTTGAACTAACATGGCCTTTATTTCCTGAAAGTTCCATTTTTCTTTTATGGTGTTATAATTCACTTGGAACTGGCCAAACTCAAGAGGGAGTGAGTTGATAATAAATTGAACCAAAAATGATTCACTCACATCCATGTCCATTGACTTCAACTTTGCAGCTAGATTCACCATACTTGTCGTATGATCATGAATAGGTTGCGACCAATCGAATTTCTTGGTCGTTAACTCACTCATGAGATTTCCTACAATGGACTTGTCTGTAATATCCGATTTGGAGTATTCTTTTATTCTCAACATGAATTCCTTAGCATTTTCGGTCTTTGGCATTGATGACTTAACATTTTCAGCCATCGTCAACTTCATTAAGCTCAAACACAGTCGGTTAGACCGCTCTCAAGTCTCAATAACGGACTTGTCAGCTTCCGTACTGGTCTCATTCATGGCTGCCGGCTTTTCACAAACTAATGTGATGTCCAAACCCATTACACCCAGTTGAAATTGGATTTGTTCGGACCAATCTGCATAGTTTAAGCCATTGAACTTAAGCAAGTTGTTGCCGGAAGATAATAAATTCATAAATGCTACAAAACATACATGCTCATACTTTAATGCTTTGAATAAACATAAATGAATTCAAACAAAAAAAAAATACATTTCTTAAAGTTCACCTTTGGGCAATACGTAAAGAAACAACCTTCAACTATCAACGATGCTATCAACATATACTTTAATAGGCAAATAAACATGCTCAATATCTTTTGATATATAATCATATCAATCAAATATGAAAACATGTCTCTTTCATATCATCAATTACAAACATTGGTCTATCTTTGGATGACCTCATAATGTTGTAATTAACAATATCAAATGTTTAGTTTATTCAATCAATAGCATCCTTTCATACTAAACAAATGGCAATTACACAATCGAATATTGATCTTTTAAAACTAGGCCATTTTGGTGACTAACAAGTTTCCATACATTAAGTATTCAATTGAGTAAACTTTAATTTCGGAACACCTTAATTGTTGAGTGCAAAACTAGCAATTCAGTCGATTTTTGTGTAATGGGGTCGACCGGTGCATCCGAAAACTATTATCGGATTCATTTCGACGACCCTATCATCAACCAATGAAACCCAAAACTCTTATGTGTTCCAAAATCGACCAAACATTTTAATTTAAACAACTATAATTTCAAGAAAATGACCAGAAACCATAATCGGCCAATCCCATCATGTAAACATACTTTCATGCAATCTATTCAACATAAACGGTGAATAACACGTTATAGAACCTTGCTCTGATACCAATTAAAAGCAAATAAAAAAAATGAAACTTTCAATACTTTAATCCATTTATAACGTGGTTGATTCAACCATTCTTTGAAACGGAAAATTACATAATATACTAACCTTAATCCATTGTATATGTATGTTTTGCTTTGCCTTACCAAATATCGTTTTCTCCCTTTAATACCTTTTTCCTTGATTATCTCTTTGATGATATAGAGATTGAGAGTTAGTAAGTTATTGATCGTTCGATTGATTCTTTAAATCGTCAAATCGAATCCTTAACCAAGAGAGTACTCTTGTTTCTTGTTAGAACGAAGAAGGCAACCATACAAAGGTAACTCTCCATACATACCCTTTCATTCATACCCTTTTATTCATGTCTCTTCAATCACACCTCTTCAACTATAGTTTATATAATTTTATAAGGTTAAGGAGAGGGAATTAAAACCCAATTAACTTTATTTCCTTTATGCTTAACAATCATCATATTAAGCACTTTAACATAAAGTCAATATCACTATAATTTACATGAGCCATAAATAGGTTGTTAAAATAATCTAACATGATAGCCTTGGTGTTTGTGAATTGCAAAAGAATGCTTTTCTGCATCACAATGAGTAGGACAAGAAAAAAGGCTGCTTAGCCTTTCCAATCAGATTCACAAGGGGCTTTGGTCTGAAGCAAAAATGCAGGGAATTGTTAAAAGAGTGGCAGAAACTTCCGTGCACCTTTCCTTACTGTGAATCCCCCCATTTGAATCCTCTATCTCTCAATCAAAAAGAAAACAGAGCGGAAGAATGTAATTAACCTTTGAAACTTTTGAACTTCCTTCAGAAATTTACCTAGTGTTTGAGCAACATCCTGGAATCTTTTACATTTCTAGAAAAGGGAATAAACTTGCTGTTATTCTGAGGGAAGCACATGAGTGTAGAAAACTTGTGCAGAAACACCATCTGGTTGAAATCAGGGAAAGACTTGCTTGTTTGTTGAGAGAAATGAACAGGTTGATGAACCTGGATGTTGTGATTCAGAAGAAAGTTCATGGGATGATGGTGTTGGATATGATTCAGATGAACCCATTAGTGGCTTTGAGATCACATCTTCAATTTTGATTTAATATTTAAGAATCTATACAAATCTCTGTAAAGATAATTAAAAAAAAGGAAGCAAGTGTAGGCATGCATAGCCATGAAAATTTGGATACAAGGTGTTTCGGTTACATAGACTCAGTAGGGTAACCCAACTGAAACACTAGTGGGTAAATGCAATTAATAGTAAAATGAAAATGTAGGTTACATTGACAACATTCAAACACTCTTGAATAGCAACGTTTACCACAAGTCCCACATAGTGGTGGAATTTTACTTTGACACTTCTCGACCAGAGTAAGTAGGTGGTTGTGAGAATTGCATTTCAAATTTATTCAATTATTGATATGTGGAAACTTTCCGAGAGTGCAATCAATATGAGCAAAGAATTCACAGTTAAGCAGATGATTGCCATACCTATGCCTTGCCACGCAAGGGATTCTTAGACAACAATATCTCAATACATAGTCACACTTTGAACATACCAAATATGGTTTTGCATCTTTCCACAACCTTTACAGTTCTCATCCTCTCTTGTGAAGGGGAAGAACAGAGGGTGCTCATGACATGGGTGTTGAAGCCCTTCCGACAAGATATCACCACACTAAAGATCAAGCATGAATGTACATACAATTTGGGGATTGACAGATAGACAGGAAACCATTACACCAATTATGACATTCATAACAATGAACAGGCTCATCAACTACATCAAGGGTAAGAGGGTGAGGATCGTATGGGTGATTTTTCGTTCTGGGTAACTCACCACACCTTTTGTGGAGATAAAAGTTACATTGCTTGCAACTGTAAAATGGAGGGCATACGAGTCTGACACAACCCTAGCAATATTTGCGATCCTCCAAGTCTTGGTTAATGAGAGTCAACTCATGTTGGTGACTGAAATGTTGAATTACACCACTTTTGTTGCCCTCATCTTGGCTAGTGGTAATGTCTGCGTTTGTTATGGAATTTTGAGATTCCTTTGAAGCATGGTGACCATCTTTGTTTTCTTCTTCTAATACCAATTGTCTTACTTTTGGTGCGCACTCGACGTGGGCAGCATAATTGCATTCAGAACAATAATAAGCTGCATAATCAACATTTACCTTTCTGTAGCAAAGCTTACATATAATTTTGTCACACTTATGGACTAAAGAAAGATAGTAAGTGAGTTTAAGGTAATGATCATGTGATTCTAGTTTGAGAATTCTTGGCAAATCATTACATTTTTTGTGTACCATTATATGATGACAGGAGCTGCATTGCCAAGGAGAGAAATAGCCTTCCTCGCCGCAAGTTTGGCAGGAGAGTTTGGGAAACGTCTTCAAGTTGACAAAGCAATGTTTGTTGTCATATAAGTTTTTGGAGGCAAGTAGAGAGAAATAACAATCTACGTGAAGCATAAGGCGACTAATTTTTGCATTACAACAATCACAGCAATGAAGAACTTGTAGAGAAAGACAATTCGAGTTGAAAGAGAAGAATTCAATTACAGAAAAACTGCTGTGTCGTTTATATCTATAAAACATCAATTATAAAGACGAAAAATAAACATCTCTCCGACATATTTAAGAGGAGTAGATAAACATTGATGATAGAGACAACTGCAGGTTGAGCCGGACCCAACAAATTCTCCCTCCGGCTCATGTGGTGGGCTCTAACAAGCCCGCCTGGAGAAAAAAACGGTGCTATGTGCTATTGAGGTCATGAAAAGAACTGTTGAAGCACTGATCTCAATAAACTTTCCTTCCGGCTCATGTGGTGAGCTCTGACAAACCCGCTTTTTAACGACAAACCTCGGTAAAGGCTTCTTCAACATATCTGAACCGTTCTCATTGGTGTGACTTTTAACGATACCATTCTGACGTGAAACTGAAACTGGTGACTGAACATCTGTAATAGGCTGACTCACCGGCTCTGATGTACCCTCAGATCCCAACCTGAACTTCACCTGAGAACCTGACATCTTTTGAGTCTTCTCAATCTTTCTCTTAGAAGATGAATTCAAAAACTTTGCAGCCTTATTACCCTCCACATTGACTGTGGAATCCGCGATCTTCGCGTGCATCACATATGATGAGGATCATTTTTCTCCTCTCGCCACGATCAATGAACCTCTGGTAAGCTTCCATTTTCCATCCCAAAAGGTGTTGTCAAACCCTTCGTCGTCAAGCTTGCCAGTTGAGACCAAATTCTTGCGAATGTCGGGGATGTGCTTCACACCTCTCAAAATCAAGGTGTTGCCAATGTTGGTCTCCAAACGCACATCTCTCATACCAATGGCTTTTGCAACGCCATCATTTCTCATCCTTACATTTTCAAAGTCACCCAAAGTGTAGGACGTAAAGAAATCTCTCCACGAAGTGGCATGTATTGACGCGCCACTATCGATCACCCAACTCGTATCTTGGCAAGCGAAATTTACGGCATCCTCGTCGTACACACTAAAGAACTTATCCGTGGTCGTGGCTACCTCCTCACCTGTGTCACCCTATTCGAAAACCTTTTCCTTTCCTTTGGCATTCAGATTCTCCCGAAGAAACTTTTGACAAAATTTCTTTATGTGTCCTTTCTTGCCACAATAATAAGACTCATAGTTTGCGTAATTTCTCAACCTGCTTTGACTCCGATTTCTGTTGTCTGGACCTTTGCTTTGATTTCTCCCCTTATTTTTGGTGACTAGGATGTCTGTCTCTGAGGAAGAACTCGTTGTCACGACCCCGATGGGATCGCCACGTAAACTTGACAATCGTAATAATTTACTTCTTAATTTCTACACCTGTTCATTATTAGTATTCCTCTCTTCTTTTTTAAAAAAAACTTAGAACTTGAACTTGACTCCTTCATGTTTCTAATAACTCATTCATCAACAGAATCAGTCGATTAAACTCGATCGTCAGTTCCAAAACATAATCGGATAGGGAGGAAATGCCCTCAAATCACCTAACATGATTCTACTCGGGTTTGCATGGATTTGCATGCATCGGCTGACAGGGTGTGCCCCTATCCGATTTATCACGTGTACTCTACGTGACTCACTTATCATCGCCTAATAGAAGATATCTTCCGGTAGGCACGTGGGTTTCACATGTTCAATTAAAACATCGCCCAGTAGTGGACATCCACCGGTGAACACGAGTCAAACACGTGACTCTTTAAAATCTCACTAGATAAGAAACATCATCCGGTGAGCACGTGCATCGCATATGACTTATTAAATCACACTCGGCCACTAAACGACAAACATCGTCTACATCATCCGGTGAATAACTACACTTCCTCCACCGGTCACTAGACGACAAAATAACATTTTTCCTCTTCCGGCGAAGAAATACTCTACATTATCCGGTCACTAGACGACAAACCATACTTTCATCATCCGGCAACTAAACACACTTCAACTCTCACATCATCCGGTCACTAAACTGACAAGAAAACACTCACATCATCCGGTGAAGGAAATACACTTCATCCACCGGGCGCTAGACGACAAAATAACACTTACATCGCCCGGTATTGTAAATACCCGCATCATCCGGTGACTATACGACAAACGACTTAACCCTTATCGTCTGGCGAGCAAAACACTCGACATTACCGGATGACTAAAACACTCGACATCATCCGATAGACTTAATCTTCACAGACTTCAAATTTCAATGACTTAACATTCATACGTATAGAAAATTAGAGACTCGTTCAGAATAAACGTAGCGGAAGACTTCAGCAAAACAGACCATTCAATAATCCTTAAAATCATTTTTAGACTCTGAGGTTTAATCAATCAGATTCTAATCTCATTGTTAAAAGAAAACCTACTCTACTTAGACATCTGTTCAACATAAACTTCATTGACATACTATGAGCATAACCAGGGGTCTTAATCGCCTATCCAGCCTTGCACTGTCATTCTGAGCATTCTCCAGCTACCAGTCTTAAACTTCTTCATTAAACTTGGTGTCCTCACCTGTAAACTCTTCACCTACACCATAAGGTTTAACTATAAGCCTAATGCTTAGTAAGGAATGCATGCTGACAGACATACATGAGTGTACAAATTAAAGAAACATTAGTTCATAAATCTTTCTTCATTCATGCTCATTTTCATCATTTACTTAGCATGTATTAAGGCAGGAAACGAGGGAGAAAGACAGGGGTACATAATCATTTGCCAGTCGGGCAATCATAGTAACGACTAGCTCGGCCTCCTCCGGCGGGAGGATTCGCGAACTGTCGTGCAGTATAAACTCGGCCTCCACCAGTGTGAGGATTCGCGAGTTTTTCCTGCCAATCTGGTCTCCACCAGTGGAAGATTCGCTTGGAAGATTCGCGAACCGTACTTATCATCAACTCGGCCTCCACCCGTGGGAGAATTCGCGAGCCATACTAATCATCAACTCGGCCTCCACCCGTGGGAGAATTCGCGAGCCTTACTTAAGCCTTGTGAACATATCATAGTCATTTCCCCCGTTCTGCGCTTAATCATGCTTACATTTGTTTTTCATGTTCTTAACTTAATCATAAACAAGCTCATAATGCATGGACGCGAATTTCACAGAGGAATGTCATACTATATGAACGAGTAAAAACATCATGTAACTTAACTTTTTCCTGCTCAAATACTTCATATCATAGCAAACTACTAGTCATAATCATCAGACAAACATTTCAACAATTTTTCCTAGTATCCTTGCGGTGTAGGGCCCTAGTGGCCGGAAATCTTAATACATCCACTTACCTGGTCTCCTTAGCAATCTGAACCTTTTCTCTTCAACTTATTCACCTAAAACATGTGCATTACAGTAGTTAAATCAAAATCCTAAAACTCTACTCATAAATCATCCTAGGATCTATTAGTTAAAGTCATTCCCGAGTTTCCTTAGTCTAATACTCAGTGTAGTCTGAAATCCCAAAAAACAAGACCGACAGATTCGATTATTGATTAATCTAAAATGTCCAGAATCGATTCGGGAAATAACACTACAACTCTCAGATTTTAGATATCCTTATTATTAGTCGGCCATTGGAAAAGTCCAAAACTACAATGTCAAGCAGAAGACAGGGCTAATCAACTAACATATAACTACATTGACAAACTCATACCTCGGGCGTAGAGTATCCAGGAAATGGCGGGGAAAATCGGTCGTCGAAGGGAGATTGCTGGCAGTCAGGGTGCGAGCTCGGGGAAGGAGAAATCGCCGAGAGTAGAAGATGTCGGCTACAGTGGCTTGAGTATAATTTAAAACTTTTCCTTTTTCTTTATATACTGATCTCAACTTCCAATATTACAATATTGCCACTCAACCTAGTTTAAAACCCACAAGTAATTAATTAAACTTGTCATAAAATTCTACACCGCGAAAATTAAATATTCATGACCGTTAATACAGTTAGGAAAATTACCTAGTCGTATCTCGGGTGTTACACTCGTTGACTTTCTTCTCATTTCCTCGTTCAGAACACTACTTTTGACTACATTTATAGCCAAAACACCATCCGAGGCCGAGTTAGACAACGACATTCTAAATGTCTCCCATGAGTCCGGAAAAGTCCCAAGAAGCATCAACCCTTGAACTTCTTCATCAAACTTCATTTTCATTTCAGCCAACTGATTGATAATTCCTTGAAATGTATTCAAGTGATCGGTCATAGCTTTTCCGTTCTGCTACTTCAACCCTAGAAGCTGCTTGATCAAAAACAACTTGTTGTTACCAGTTTTCCGAGCGTACAACTCCTCAAGCTTTTTCCACAAGCTCTGAGCGTTCTTTTCCTCACTAACATGGTTGATGACGTTATCATCTACCCACTGCCGAATGTAGCCGCACACTTGACGATGACATAACTCTCATTCGACGTCAGATTTAGCTACTGGCTTCGTATCAGCAAACACGAGCAAATAATAGTCTTTCACGTAGAGAAGATCCTCAATCTTCCATTTCCACACGTGATAGTTGGAGCCATTTAACGTAACCATCCGACTCGGGTTACTCTCTATGACTCCCACAAATTATCAGAATAAATCCACAAATTCGCCCAACAAATCATAGATAATATATCTGAATCAATATCCTTGACCAAACCTTTGGAATAAATTCTCTAAAAAATTCTGAATCGATAAAGCAGCCTCAAAATGAAGAATTTTAACTACTAAAATCTCCCAAATTTCAACTTCCCAACAAAACCGATATTTTTGCACCCCAAAAATATCACAAAGACTTGTACTTGTTCTGTTTGTCCTTGAATAAACAAAGAAAATGAATGGAACCGTGAGGTTGAACGAGTGATAGCGGTCGGCGTTCTTTTCCTCCTCGGTAGCGCAGCGAGGATCTTTCTCCTCGAACGCGAGCAATGATGGCAGATCGGCAATGGCGGTTTCCTCTTCTCGTCGGTGCTTTTAGCGGCAGCGCACAATCACGCTTTACACCTGAAAAACCGAAGCTTCTCTTCCTCGGTTTTCCTCTGCTTGCATTTCTTGACCGAACGCTGACCAAGTATTCTGCACGGTGGGTTTCTCTTCTTCCTTTGCGAAGAAGAGAACAATGACGTGGGAAAGAGATTTCCCCTTCATCCACGACGGACAGCGGTTTCTTTTCTCTTCACAGAAAAACTTCTCTCTCCTGTTGCTGCTCCTCTGTATAGTCGTTGGAGTCCCTTGTTGCTCGCAGCGGCAACGACACTCAGTCTCTGATTCACAGCACCCAAAGCACCCCCTGAATACTCTCTCTGTTTTCTGCTTCACGTGACGAAGACAAACCTCTTCTATGTTCTTCACAAAGGCTCTGATAAGAACTAGTATCAGAGCAATCCTTGAAGTTCTTCAAGCAGATTATTGCTTTCCCTCTTGGGGGTCTTGCAAAAAGAAAGAGGAAAAGATGTGTATGCAAGTGGGTCATGCAAATATAAGCAGATGCATTATTCTTTTGACCACAGATTTGACATTCTCTGCAACTGTGTGAAATGAGAAAAAGGGGGTGCTGTGGGTGGAAGGAGTTATTTTGGATTTTCTGGGGTAGATCTTGGCAAGATTTATGGAGACGAAATCTGCATATGTAGTTAGATATTGATTTTGAGCAGACAAAACAATAACGGAGAGATGTTTGTCGATGCCATATCGAAACAAGTCTGTCTCTCCATTCCACTCGGAAACAAATCTTCTTTTCTGATCAACAGAAACAGCACACGTAGTATGAAGGTCAAAGTTGCAAAAAGAACACGGTAAAAATACCCATTACCACATTCGTTGCAGACGCCGCAGTAGTATCTTCTCAGAGAATGAGAATGATAGAGAAAAGAGAGAGGGTGTTGAGGATGGAAAGGATAAAGGTGAAAATCGCAGGTGAAACATGAAACGATTTCACTGCCATAGAGGTTTGGTTTCTGGTGAGCAGGATGAGGAAGAAGGGAAGAACAGGTGATAGAGAGAGAGATTGACATTTGAGAAAAACTGATTTCCCTATTGTATTTCAAATCAACTGCAGTATGTTTACGTATATCAAGAATGTATAACTAAAACTTCTAAATCAACTATACACTTCTAACTATGCACTTCTAACTCAATCATACATTAATATCTCCCCTCAAGATCAAGGTAAGAGACCAAAGATCTTGGATACAAAAAGTTGAAACTTGGAGGGAGGAAGTGGCTTTGTGAGTGCATCGACTAGTTAGTTGTCAGAAGGTGTAAACTGGATATGTAACATTTTTTTCTATACTTTCTAGCGAACAAAATGATAATCAATCTCGACATACTTAGATTTTGAGTTGAGTACTAGATTAGAAGCTAGGTACGTGGTACTCAAATTGTCACACAGAATAAAGGGTAAGGACGGACAGGTAATACCCAACTCGCTTAATAAGGGTTGAAGCTAGAATACTTCAGCAGCACCATTAGCAGGTCAAATTGCAAGTATCAGAGGGAAAAAAAAGAAATACCTAGAGACGATGTGCCTTTAAGATATCTCAAGATGCGCTTGACGGCTTACCACTGAATGTCTGAAGGCGCATGCATAAATTGAGAGACTTTGTTGACCGCAAAGGCAATATCTAGTCTGGTCAAACATCAGTATTGTAACCCACCTACAATACTGCGGTAGAGATAGCCATCATGCAATGGTGTACCAAATTTTTGTGATAATATAGGTCCAGCAACCATTGGAGTAGGGACCGATTTGTAAGTTTCCATATTTGCCCTAGTGCAGTAAGTCGGAAATGTAGTTGGATTGTGAAAAGCTAATACCTGTTGAAGTACGAGTGACTGAAATTCCCAAGAAGAATGATAGAAGTCCAAGGTCACAGACTTTAAATTTAGAATGTAGGTAGGTAAACAAGTAATCCATCTGGACATCTTAGTTGCTTGTCAGGATAATATAATCGACATACACTAGCATTATCATGATGAATGAGCTTGCACGATAAACAAATAAGGAAGAATCTATTTTGGAAGCAGAAAAACCCCACGATATAAGAGCATTATGGAGCTTGGTATACCATGCACGAGGAGATTACTTCAGACCATAGAGAGCCTTATGTAGTAAACACACAACCGATGGATGAAGTGGAGCTGAGAAAACCAGAAGGTTGCTGCATAAACACAGTCTCAGATAGCTCCCCATGAAGAAAGGCTTTGCTAATATCAAGTTGTCTGATATTCCAACCATAAGAAATGACCAAGGATAGAGTGGTGCGAATCGAAGTTGGTTTGACAACCGGACTAAAATTCTCATCATAATCTACCTCTTCTGTCTGATCATACCCTTTGGCTACTAATCGAGCCTCATACCTGCTGATTGTACCATTGGAGTTAAGTTTGAGCTTAAACACCCACTTACAGCCAAAGATTTTTGCTCCTCGAGGAACAGAAACTAATGTCCAAGTGTGTGTCTCATGGAGTGCTAATATTTCATCTTTTATAGCAGTCAACCACTGTGGATGTTTGGAGGCTTGAAGGCTTGAAGGAAAGTTTTGGGTTCGATAAGGTGTTGAGCGGAAAAGGCCTTGGGTCGAAAGATACCATCTTTTACTCGAGTCCTCATGGGTTGTTCATTTATTGGAGGTGGTCGCGGTGCATAAGGTGGTAAGGTCATTTGAGGAGTAGAAGGAGTGAGTTGAGGTGTGACGATGAGAGGTGATGGTGATTGGGTAGATTGGGGAGGAATGGTTGTTAGTGGTGGTGAAGAGGTAGGTGTACTTATTTGAGAAGGGCGAGGGGAAGCTGTAAAAAAAGATGGAGGGGAAACTGATGAAATTGATGAGAAAAATGTGGGTAGTGGTAAGCTGGATGTGGAGAAATTGGAGAAAGAAAAGCTAGACTCGACGAAAGTGACGTGTCGAGAGATATTGATTTTGGTGGAATAAGGGTCGAAACAAATGTAACCTTTGTGGTGGTTGCTAGGTCCTAGATAGACACAGAGTAGGGAACAAGGCTGTAATTTGTGTTTGTTGAACGGTCGAAGTAAAGGAAAACACAAACAGTCAAACACACGAAGCGATGAGTAGTTAGGAGTAGATTGGAAAAGACATTCAAAAGGGGATTTGTGTGCTAGAATAGTTGTAGGTAATGAGTTGATTAGGTTAGTGGCTCTTGTAAAGGCAAGAGGCCAGAATTGTTAAGGAACTGAAGAATAAAATAATAGTGCAAGTCCAGTCTCAACAAGATGATGATTTTTTAGTTCAACACGACTGTTTTGATTTGGAGTGTAGGGACAAGATATACAGTGATGAATGCCTAGAGGCTGAAACAAAGGAGATAGAGATTGGAATTCATCACCCTCATCAGATTGAACACTTTTATGTTAATTCCAAATTGAGTGAGAATAAATTTATGGAAATGAACAAAAACTTGGTAAACTTCACTTTTTTGTTTTAATGGAAATAACCAACTGAACCGACTACAATCATCCACAAAGAGAACAAAATAACGCACACCAGTTATAAAATGTATAGGGGATGGACCTCAAACATCACTGTGTACAATATCAAAAGGAAAATGTGCATTAGAACTTGAAACTTGAAACGGTAAACAATGAGTTTTACTCATCGAACACGAAACACAGAATTTATGCAGTTGTGACTGTGACACTAGAAGATTACACAATTGTAGGACACGCCGCAAAACAGGAGATGATGGATGTCCTAATCGATAATGCTAAAACGAAGAAAGATTACTGACCGAGGAAGAGAGGCGAGTATGAAGAGCCCAAACCAGATAGAGTGGTAGAGCATGGTAAAGTCCATTAACGAGCGAACTCCAGAATAGAGTCTGGTGAGATTGTTTGTCCTTGACACAAAAAAAGTCGGGTGAAACTCGACATACACAGAATTGTCCTTGCACAATTTTTGAACACTGATCAAATTATGAGATAAATGTGGAGATTGGTAGACAATATTTAATTTGAGAGGCCGGAAGGGAGAAGGAATAACTACAGAACCAATGTTTGAGATGGGAAGTAAATTACCGTCTGCAGTTGCAATTTGTGATGTTCCAGTGCACGGATGAGGGTGTTGGAGGATAGAGGCATGAGGAGTGAGATGGTGGGTGGCACCGGAATCCATCAGCCATAGAGCGGCAGAGGGATTTTGGAGCGGTGTTGGCAGGATCCCAATGCTGGAGGGGTGAGAAGGTTTGCCGGTCAGGAAGGAAGGCAGGGAAGCGTAAAAGGCTAGAGGCTGGAATTCAAAAAGGGTATGAGTTTGTTGGTAGGAGGGAAAAGGATGGTTTTGGTTCGGGTTGGGCGGATGATAGGTTTGGTTGGTCAGGTGAGCTGCTGGATTGAAATAGGGAGGTTGGGCTGGGGCAGTGGGTTGATATATAAGGTTAAGTCTCTGATAACATGTAGGTGCAGAATGACCCAATTTTTGGCATATCTAGCACCGGGCTTTGAAGGTTTTATTTGGCTTGTTCCACGCCAATGGTGAGGATTCTGGTTGTTCTGATGAAAACGTGATGAGGAGTTTGGCCTGAAGGGAATGGACGGTGGTGGCCGAGAGTTCTAATCTGAGTGAGAGGGACAAAAGTGTGCAGCGTGCGCTTGAATCTGGCTCGACGAGGAAAGAAGAACAGCCGAATTTTGTTTTTCTAGACGAAAATCAAAAGTCTAGTAAGAGACTGTGAATCTCTTCTAGTAGAGGTTGGTCCAGCTGATTTGTAATGGAAACAGCGAAGGCATCATACTCGCTTCTAAGGCCCCTCAAAATATAGAAGCCGATCCCGGTAAGACACTGGCTCTCCAATCTCTGCCAATGTATTGAATAAGTTCGTAACTTTCTGAATATACGCTGTAAACCCTCTTTTGAAACAAAGTGCAACTGACTTCAGAGTTCTATGATTCTCGCCAGTGAGGAAGAAGAGAAGACACAAGCTAGAGCTCCCTAGGCTTCACTGGCTTTGGTGAAGGATACAATTTGTGGGAACAAATCTTCAAAAATAGATGCAAAAATCCAACTCAGAACGAGCATTTTATACCTCTCTCAGGTACTGAAATATGTATTAATCTGGGATGAGAGTGAGTCAAGGAATTGGGAGGTGGGTAAAGAGAACCATCCAGAATTTTATTGATGTCATTCGCAGTGGCGACATGGAGAAGCCGTGCTTTCTAGATGAGATAATTGGTGTTACTGAGTTTGATGGTTAAAGTTTGATGAGCAGAGGGAAAGGGAGGTAATGAGATAGAGGGAGCTGCTGAAGGGGAAGAAACAGTTGAGCTAGAAGAAGACATCTATTTTGGCTTTAATACCATGAAACAATTTCACTGCCATAGAGGTTTGGTTTCTGGTGAACATGATGAGGAAGAATGGAGGAACAGGTGATAGAAAGAGAGAGAGATTGATAGAGGAGAAAAAATGATTTCTCTTTTGTATTTCAAATCAACAGCAGTATGTTTACATATATCAAGAAGGTATAACTAAAATTTCTAAATCAACTATACACTTCTAATTCAACCATACATTAACAAAATAGCTGTATCTAGTGCCACATATATGATTCTTGCAGCCCCAACAACGAACAAGTTCATCACTTTCTGTCTCTCCATCAATGAAGAACAACAAATGCTCATGGCTATTGTGATGAAGCTCCATTGATTATTCTCTGCTACAGCTGATCCAAAGATAATGGTTTGGGATGATGATAATCGTAGCTCTCCTACGTCCCACCCCGGCGGGGGGCTCTGTCTCTTGGTCTCTTGCTTCGAGGTTTGATAGTTTCAAAAAATGGAGCACCATGTTTCTTTCATCACTACTTTCCCTAGAGTGGTTGAGAAAATAAATAATTTTTTCCTTGTAATTACGTAAGAGATGATCTAACAATAAAATAATGGAAGCACCTTTCCATCAATCAATAAAATTATATTATTTTAATAAAATGAAATAAATGATAAACTATGTCTATTCCTCCAGCTTTTCCTTTCCTTTCCTTCAATGGTAGAAGAACCGAGTGTAGAGAGAGAAAAACAACTCACGTTTATAAAAAAACTATGAGATTCCCTACAACATTGTAGTGGCATCCATACTTTTTAGTGATAAAAAAAAAAAAAAACTCACGAGTTTCTTTACTTTTTCCCTTGGACGCAGCCTAGGCTTTGTATGTCGAGCTGGGTCTTGCCTTGTTCTCTCCAAGATAATGACTCTCCTTTTTTGTGTGTTCATGATTTCATGTGTGGATAAAACCAAGCCAAATATATAAAAACCTACTTTAACCGACCAAAATTGAATGAAATGCTAGTTCTAACTAACAACCAAAATTTCCATGATATTGAAAAAAACAACTTGTTTTCGTTAAGGTTCCTGAGTAAGTCAACTTGTTTCCAGTTTTAATTTGTAAACACTTTCTTCTTTATGGTCTAGTCTCGCTGAAAAACAAATCCAAATAGAACCTAACCATCCATGTGGTTTTAAGAAATTGTGTGAAATCATCTTTAATTATAATTTTCAAATTTTTGTACAATTATCCTGACACGAACTGAAGTCGGAGAGTGATGAGACTAGGGGTGTGCAAAATCGAACCGAAACCGGTGAAATCGGTTCTACTCCAAAACCGAACCGAACCGAACCAAAAAATGAACATCCCTAGACGAGACCGACAGACTCTCGAAGGAAAGTTGGGTGCACTTAAAACTTTTAGCTCATTACTTAGACTTTGAGATTAATTAAACACTTAAAATGTCTTATCTCACAATCGATTGGCCTAGAGCCCATTTGGAGCTGCTATTAAAGGAGTTAAAAGTGATTAAATAAATTATAAATAGTTAATATATTACATTAATTATATCGATCTTTATTTTAAACTTCAACAAATATGTTTGGATAGTAGAATGAGAGAATAAACCTATAATTATTCTTTTACAAATCATGCTTTTTCTATCAAACTTTAAGATCTAACAATGTTCTTTTTTATAAATTTCTTTCATTTGTAATTATTTCTACTCGTGCTTTGATAATACCCATTTTATCACGGAGCTTGTTAACATGTGTTTGTAGATTCATCACATATTTCGCACGCTTTGAATTTCTAAGTCAACTTCTTAAACTACTCCACGAAATGTTATGGCAAAAAACACTTTCTTACCACAATCAAAGCTAGAGTTAGTATACTCAACGTATAAAATTTATTTATTAGTTTGACTGTTTTTTTATAGAAGTTTACATGCATAAATGTCAAATCAGTTTATACAGTGATGCGAACCTCGGATCGAAAGGACCCGAGTCCAAACAATAATGCGGAATAATTCACAAAAATGCCTTAGATTCAAGAAAATTAAGAAACTTGACTCCAATCGAACATTGTTGATGGAACTAGAGTTATCAAATAACAGAGTTTAACCCAAACTAAATATGTTGGTTGAATCGAAACTATCAAATAAGATGAGCTTGACCCGAATCAAACTTGTTGGTTGAACCAAAACTATCAAGTTTGATCTTTCAAGTCAATACTTGAAGAAGATCGTATTCTTTGTAAAGAAATAAAGAGAAGACTCTTTCAACATGTAAAAAGCTAATTTTCATTAATCATCAAACTTCTAAAACAAAGTCCAACTCATATGTTTAAATAGACAAAATATGTAACACCCGGCATTTTTGCCTATGTAATTATTCCCCGAATATGTAAGCAGAATTTCTCCGATATGAATGCAATGATTGTTTTTAATAAAATTGTCGATGTGTTTAATCGAGCGAGGGTGATTCGTGAGACCGTATCGATTAAACTAAATAATGTTTTAGTTAAAAACCAATGAAAGGGCAAATTAGGAAGAAATTAAGGTTGGTGGGAGAAAACAAATAGATGATTGACATGTGGCAGCTTGTTGAAGAAGTTAAGTTCTTTCTCCTACGTGAATGTTCATTCACTTCTCTGTTTCCCCTCATCTCTCTCGGCTTTCTCTCTTCCAAGCGACTGAAACAAAACTTCCACACTTTGTTTCTCCAGCGTTTCTCCGTTTTCTTCAGCAAAGGTGAGCGTCTTTTAATGCTAATAAATTTGGACAAGTTTAAGGTGAGTTTTTATCGAAGTTTAGGGTTTCGGTTTTCGGTGAAAACTCACTGTTTCTGGATGAAAACACGTTGGTGTGTTTTCTAAAGAGTTGAAATGTGTTTGCTGCATTTCCTACGAGATATTAGTTAGCATTTGTAGCGTGTTTAAACTCTGAACATTCATGCTACAGGTCCGAGCTTTCCAGAGACGTTCGAGCATACTACTTGGCTGCACACAGGTAAGTTCATGCATCTACGTTGGCCCTTAAGGCCCTACAACTCGGAGGTACTAGGTCTGGTTCGGGTAGATAGGTTTTAGGTTATGTTTTAAGTTAAACGTGTTTCCGTTATATTCTGTTTCCTGTTGTATTTATTCTGTCATCTGTGAATGTTAAGTTTAAGCATTTCACTTATTCATGCATACACGTTTCCTGTAAAATCATGCAAATGTTTTCAGCACCGGTTTTGAAGTAAGTAAGATAAAATCCTGTAAAGAAAATGTATGGTTAAGTGTGGACGAGGACTGGCATCCTGTCAAGTACTCCTGTTATGTCCTGAAAGTGGCATGTACATCCTGTTGCGCCAGCTCCTTCTCCCACTTATACCTCTCCTGTCCAGTGAAACGCAATGTTAAGTAATGTAATGTTCACGTATTTTAAAAAGTCCATGCATCACTGCATTTCATTTCATGTTCTTATTGAGCTCTAGGCTCATAGTTGAACTCCTGTTGTAGGTATGGATTTTCCAGATGAGGAGCTTGAGCCTCAAACCGACGAGTTGATGTAGTTGGAGGGAGGAGCTCACGGGATGGTTGCTGCAGCCAGACAAATCCTGTCCCGAGGTTTAAGTATTTAAAGTAAAGTCTATGTCTGTAAACCCTACTGGAATTCTGTGTTTGGTTTTTAAACTATGTTAGGATTCTGTATTTTTGGTTGTTGAAAACTCTGTAGGAAATTCTGTTGGATATAGATAATGTAAGGTATTCTGTTGGTTAAGCTTTCTCTTGTTAAAACCTCTGTATTCGACAGTTGAACTATGTTTTGAAGTATTCTGGAATTCGTTTGGAATATTTTCTGTTAGTCTGTGCATGGACAGCTTCTGGTTTTAGAGCTATCCATGTAGTGTGATTTTTCTTAAGTTTCTGTCATGTTAGAGCCATCCATGTAATTTGTTTTTCCTTAAAATTCCGTCGTGTTTTTCCCGATATGTTCAAAAATCATGTTCTGAATCGTTTTCTGAAGTTTGAAGTTTTCATACATTCTGTTTCCACGACTTTTGTTTTTATGTAATCATGTTAAAAGTTGCCAGTTTTGTCTTTTACAAATTTCATCTTCCGGTCACTGTTCACAAATTTCATCTTCCGGTCACTGTTCACAAATTTCATCTTCCGGTCACTGTTCACAAATTTCATCTTCCGGTCACTGTTCACAAATTTCATCTTCCGGTCACTGTTCACAAATTTCATCTTCCGGTCACTGTTCACAAATTTCATCTTCCGGTTACTGTTCACACTTTGCATCTTCCGGTCACTGTTCACGTTTTTATTCATTTCCAGTTTATGTTTATTTATTTTACTTTGATTTTATTTTATGTTATCCATTTTAAATGTCCATGAGTTTTAAAAAGTCGAAAAAAAAATAGTTGTCCCCGTTTTCTGCAAATGTCCCGGAGTGACGGCTCGGTTCTTGGATCCCGATCGGGTCCGGTTTTCAGGTCGCCACAAAATAAGTAAAATATGACAATAAAATAAAATAAAATAACCCTAAAAACTAAAGGTTAGGTTGGCAATCAGGTGCGAGGCTGGACTGTACGATGGGCTAGCGCACAGGTAGATGGATGCGGGTCAAGCACTAGGCGCGCAGGCTTGGTCGCGTGCGAGTGGGGCACGCAAGCTGCTGTGTCTGGGCACGCTGTTGGATCTGGGCGTGTGCAGCTGGGTCTAGATATGCGCGCTGCATGCCCTCTTGCAGCCTTTTGATGTTTTTTTGGGTCTAATGTGCATTTCCTTTCTTCTTTGGTTTGTCATTGGACCTCCTATGTTTTGTAATGAGTTAAGGTCTTTGGTCTTAAACTTGTTGGCCCCTTGGATTACATCATTCCCTCTCACTTCAAGAAGTTTCGTTCCCAAATCTTTGTCCTTGAAGATTGAGCCCGTGATTTTATTGTTTATCAAACAACCCTTACAGAATGCACCTTTAAATTCCTTAAAATTGAAAACAACACTTGGGCGAGAAAGAGTTAAATTGTTAGATAAATAATCTTTCTTGCACCAAGGTACAAGTGTAGATTGTTTTGCTAACATCATACTTTTTTCCACTGTTTCAACTTTCTCTTGTTGAACTTCAATAAAACTTCAATCTTTTGGAAGAAAAATAACCTCCTCTTTTAAGTGTTCCTTGGTTAGTTGTTCTTCTTCGTAAAGTCAGTTGCATTCTTGAAATTTTTTTTTTCCTCCAAACCTTTAATTTTTAGAGGAACAACAATCTCATCTTCTTTGTGCTTTTTGACGGCCAATTCGGTCTTTTTCTTCTAGTTGTAAATATAACTATCGATCATAAAATCCAACTTTTTGTTCCATTCCAAATAAAATTTGGATGCACTTTGATATTGGGATGGAGGAAACACCTTTTTTATATCGCTTAGGTTTTCATTCCTTTTGCGTGTCATTGTATCCTTTTCTCTTTTGTAATTTCCATACTTAAATCCAACATCCTCATAATCATGGTTCATGTGCTTTGCTTCTTCGCCTGTGACTATTGGAAGGGGATTCCATCCGATCCAATCTGATGCTTAGGATCTTAGCTTGATCTTGCACGCTCATGAACAATTTTAGATCTACTTTGTCTTGTTCTCCACTCATGGTTTTCATCCAACAATAAGAAACTATAAGTTAGAGTTAGATTAATAAAAGATAATTGTGATAAAGCAAAATAATGTATGGACTTTCCTCTCACTCACGTGTTTCCATTTAATGGATGTTACTCTACTCATGTTGCGCTAAAAAAAATAAATTTTTTTTTTTTTTTGCAAATAATTTCACCCTCTTGCCTTTTACCTCTCAATATTCCCTTATAACTCTTTATGTAAGAACTTGATCAATGATAAATATTCAACAAGGGAAAACTATCAAGATCAAGTCTTTAAGCTAAAAATCCAAAACTTCAAGAGTAATAAAAATCAAGCAATAGGGAAGAACAAACTATTCGAATAGGAATTGAGCAATAATTTGAATATTCGAATAACAAATATCTACGAAATCCTAGGATAAGATTTTTGAAATTTAAAACAAGGTTTTTGAATTTCTAGTATTTTCTTAGATTCAAACAAAATTTTCGAATTTCAATATAAGATTTTCTGAAATTCAAACAAAGTTTCTTTGAATTTCAAGATAAGATTTTTTGTAATTCAAACAAAGTTTTTAGAATTTCAAGATAAGATTTTTTTTTTTTAATTGAAGAATTTCGAACTATGAAAATCTACGAAGTAGAAAAAAAAATTGACAGAGAGTAGTAAAGATAGCACCTTGAATCGTAGGAACCTTTGCTCTGATACCAAATGATGCTAACCTCGGATCGAAAGAACTCAAGACCCGAAATCTACATGGAATAATTCACATAAACGCCTTGGATTCAAGAAAAACAGGGAACTTGACTCCGATCGAACATATGGAACCGAAGTTATCAAATAACAGAATTTGACTCAAACCAAACCTGTTGGTTGAACCGAAACTATCAAATAAGAGGAGATTGACCCGAATCAAACTTATTAGTTGAACCAAAGTTATCAAGTTTGATCTTTCAAGTCAATACTTGAAGAAGATCGTGTTTTTCGTAAAGAACTAAAGAGAAGACTCTCTCAACAAGTAAAAAGCTAATTTTCATTGATAATCAAACTCATATATTTAAATAGACAAAATAAGTAAAATACGACAATAAAATAAAATAACCCTAAAAACTAAAGGTTAGGCTAGCGGTCAGGCGCACGAGGTTAGGCTACGCGATGAGTTGGCGTACAAGTAGACGGATGCAGGCCAGGCACTAAGCGCGTGGGCTTGGGCACGTGCGGGAAGAGCACGGAAGCTACTGTGTCTGGGCACACTGTTGGATCTGAGCGCGTGCAGCTGGGTCTAGGCTTGCGGATTGCATGCTCTCATGCAGCCTTTTAATGTTTTTTTGACCCTAATGTGTCTTTCCTTGCTTCTTTGACTTGTCATTGGACCTCTTATGTTTTATAATGGATTAATGTCCTTGGATTTAACCTTGTTGGCACCTTGGATCACATCATGTAGATTGCATAAAACTTTTGCCTCTTTGTGCTTTGCATAGTCTCATCTTCTCATTCCAATAGATGACTATATTTGAACGTCTAATTGTTCACGAGAAATGCACGTAGTATGTTTAATATTGTAATTTTGTGATAACGTATAGAATTTTGTAATATTCAACCAAAATAATACTAAAATAACGAAAGATCTCGAGTTTCAAACTTGAAATTTGAATCCAACGTAATTACGAAACTCAACAGAAAACTAACAAAAACATAGCTTGTTTACCCTTAAAGAACCTTCACAAAATTTGTAAATCGAGTTTTACAAATACGAATCTAACGTCTTAAATTCTTCGTTCCTTCATCATCTCTCTCTACCTCTCTCCTTCAGATGAAAGGAGGGGGTACTTCCCCTTCCTGATAAATGAAAATAAAAATTTTATTATTTTCTATAATATATAAAATATAACATAAAATAAAATACTTAAATCTTTATTTGTCAAAAATTTAAACGTTATCAATCTCTCTAAAAACATATTGGAGGAAAAATTCTAATTTACCCAATACTTTCAAACTTTCACCATGTAGTAACTTCCAAAATCTATTGGTTTGACCAAAAATCACATGTGTTCCAACGTTAACAGGTACAAAAATTTCTAGTCGACTCGAACAAGTTGACCTTGTATAAACGAAAATTTACTCAAAAATTTTGTTAATATAAAATTTTGTGGGTTTAACCTTCTTTCCCACTTAAGAAATTTCATTCTCAAAATTCAATACAACCATAATGGAACAAACATAAAAATAGAGGTACTTCTAATCAGCTCTTACATGAGCTCCCAAGTAGGTCTCCCAGTAGGAAAACATCTTTCTATATGAGAATATTAGTTCAAAAAACTAACATGAGATGGGTCCAACATGTACTTTCTTAACATGGATATATAGAAAACATACTTAAGTTTGGGTGGAAAATTGAATATGTACGCCATGTTACTTGTTTTGTAAAACTAATACTATGCAAATACATGTGTCGCAATCAATTAATATATGTAAATATAATATTGTAACGACCCTTTTCCCAGCAAGATATTGTCCGCTCTGGGGATTGAGGGATTGGGCCATAGCCCAATATCCTCCCCTCACGGCTTTGTTTGGCGAGAACTTCCCAGAAGGTCACCCAACCTGGAATTGCTCTCGCCGAAGCACTTTTAACTTCGGAGTTCTTATGGGATTCGTTGCCAATTGTGCTCCAAAACGCGTCTTGCTATTTGGGAGGGTCTCTTTACATATATTTCATTTCCACATACTTTCCCAAGCGATGTGGGATTGTGACGACCCCCTTTTTACGACCTGTCACCTTCCAGTTCGCCCGCGCGGACATACTGCCATCCGGGTTCTGGTTCGTGCAGCCTCGTACCCATACGTGTATATTCAGGTCATCACAATCACCCCCCCCCTCGGGGGCCCAACGTCCTCGTTGGCCACATTTCTGGTTGGGTACAGGCTCTGATACCATTTGTAACGACCCTTTTCCCAGCAAAATATTGTCCGCTCTGGGGATTGGGCCGTAGCCCAATATCTTCCCCTCACGGCTTTGTTTGGCGAGAACTTCCCAGAAGGTCACCCTACCTGGAATTGCTCTCGCCGAAGCACTTTTAACTTCGGAGTTCTTATGGGATCCGTTGCCAATTGTGCTCCAAAACGCGTCTTGCTATCTTGGAAGGGTCTCTTTACATATGTTACATTTCCACATACTTCTCCAAGCGATGTGGGATTGTGACGACCCCCTTTTTACGACCTGTCACCTTCCGGTTCGCCCGCGCGGACATATCGCCATCCGGGTTCAGGTTCGTGCAGCCATCGTACCCATACGTGTATATTCGAGTCATCACAATATCGATCCCACGAAGACGAATTTATCGATTTTGTAAGATGAGTTAATTAGAAATTAACACAATAAAACGAAGCCAGAGAAACAAAAAATCAAATGATAGAAGAATGGCTTTGAGTTGATTTCTCTTTCAAGTAAATTTTTAATATTGTTAAGAATCGAACAATAATAATTGAAAAAAAAACACGAAAACATAGAGACACCAAGATTTATGTGAAAAACTCTAGACAGTAAAAAACAATGGGTAGAGAAGAAATTCACTATATGAAATCAAGGTACAATTGATTTTTGTGACTCAAGCATCAATATATAGAGAAAACATAAAACATAATATTGATATACGAGCCCGACTTGTATCAACTAGAATTCAGGTCACATCGAACTCTAACAATCTTCACATTCCATATGAGAGATCCAACGTAAGGTATTCAGCCCAACCCAAAACGAATCCAGAACACTGAACTCTAACAATCTCCATATTCAAAGAAATTCTGATGCAAGGAAACGAATCTGCAAGACTCTATTAAAAATAACTTCCTCTTCCACAAAGGCCCTTACTAAGCCATCTCAGCAACTGATTGTTAGGATTAGACGCCCTAATCCACCTGTAACGAACGATCAGAAAATACAGAAAAAGAAAAACGAGAAAATAATGGACACCGAATTTTAAGTGGAAACCCTAGAAAGGGAAAAAATCACGGGCAGAGGAGAGAATCACTAATATCAAATTCGGTACAATGAGTTTTGCGACTCAAGCATCAATATATAGAGAAAACATAAAACCCTAATATTGATATACTGGCCCGACCCGGCCCACTAGAATTCGGGTAACACCAAATTCTAACAAACTCCACCTTGACACGAATTCCACATGAGAGATCCAACGGGCTACTCAGCCCAACCCAAAGCGAATCCAGAACACTGAGCTCTGGCAATCTCCACCTTCAACGAAATTTCGGTGTCAGGAAATAAATCTGTAAAACTCCATTAAAAAGCTTCTCTACCACAAAGGCCCCAGATGGGCTAACTCAGCATCCGATACCATTCAAGTTTAAGCCCCGCTTAAACTTGAGAGACTTACCTGAGAAGAAATCGCATCTCCTCCTCCATTGTATCATTGAACTATCAGGGTTGTCGCAACGAACTGCCTCTGAACATGTTGAAGACTTCACACAGGAATCGTTACCCTCGAACACATTCAATGCATAACCCACAATTTCATCATATCTTCCCAAAGTTTTAACCTTCCACATGGTTCTGCCTTTGACGATACCATTCTGACGTGAAACTGAACCTGATGACTGAACATCTATAATAGGCTGACTCACCGGCTCTGATGTTCCCTCAGATCCTAACCTGAACTTCACCCGAGAACCTGACTTCTTCCGAGTCTTCTCAACCTTTCTCCTAGAAGGTGAATTCATAAATTTTAGAGCCTTATTACCCACCACATTGATTGTGGAATCCGCGATCCTTGTGTGCATCACATATAATGAGGAGCATTTTTCTCCTCTCGCCACGATCAATGAACCTCTAGTAAGCTTTCATTTTACATCACGAAAGGTGTTGACAAACCCTTCGTCGTCGAGCTTGCCAGTCGAGACCAAATTTTTGCAGATGTCGGGGATGTGCTTCACACCTCTCAAAACCAAGGTGTTGCCGATGTTGGTCTCCAAACACACATCTCCCATACCAATGGCTTTTGCAACTCCACAATTTCCCATCCTCACACTTCCAAAGTCACCCGAAATATAGGATGTAAAGAAATCTCTCCACGAAGTGGCATGTATTGAAGCGCCACTATCGATCACCCACTCGTATCTTGGCAATCAGAATTTACAACATCCTCGTTGTACACACTAAAGGACTCCTCGGTGGCTGTGTCTGCCTTCTCGTCTATGTCACTCTCTTCGAACATCTTTTCCTTTCCTTTGACATTTAGATTCTCCCGAAGAAACTTGTGACAAAATCTCTTTATGTGTCCTTTCTTTCCACAATAATAACACTCAAAGTTGGCATGCTTTCCAAACTTCCTCTGACTTCGATTTCTATTGCCCGAACTTTTGCTTTGACTCCTGCCCCTATTTTCAACATTTAGAGCTGAATCATTTGATGTTTTACCAGAATCAATCTTACAACCTCCTCGGCAAGAATACGATCCCTCACATCGGTGAATACCAGTTTAGCACTTCCAACTGAGTTACTAACTGCTGCTCTCATAGGCTCCCAACTATTTGGTAGAGACGCCAACAAAATTATGGCACGAATCTCATCTTCAAAATCAATATCCACATATAGCAATTGATTCACAATAGTATTCAACTCATTTAGATGCGCTGCGACAGAAGTATCATCAATCATCTTCAGATTAAAAAGCTTCTTCATAATAAATACTTTATTATTTGCAAACGGTTTCTCGTACATATCAGACAGAACCTTCATCAGACTCGCGGTGGTTTTCTCATTCACCACGTTGTGAGAAACACTTTTAGTCAGCGTCAATCTGACGACTCCCAAAACTTTTCTGTCAAGATGATTCCATTCAACGTCTTCCATCTTTTCTGGTTTTGTGCTTAATGGAAGTTGAAGATCTTTCCCGTACAAGTAATCCTCGATTTGCATTTTCCAGAATGCAAAATCTGTTCTATTGAATTTTTCAATAATGTATCCTGTGCTATCCTTACCTGCCATTGTTATAAAAAAACAATGCCCAAAAACTGATATTTCCTAATCAATTATTCAACCCCAATAATCAATCTCCACAATATCAATAAATCTGCCAAATAAATTATTCGAGCCCGAAAATATCTGAATGAATAACCTTGCCCAAATATTTTCCCAAAAACTGCTCCCCTTTTAAAATCAGAATAAATCCTGCAGAATATTCTGAACCAATAAAACTCGCCCAACAAAACGATAATTTCTCGATTAATTATTCAACCCAATAATCAATTTAAGTCCGCCGAAATATTTTCCCGAAAATATCTTAGTACCAATAACCAATTCTCCCAAATAATTTCCAAATATCAAAATTTACCACAATATTCTGGAGCACAAATTTGCTCCACACACCAGAACAAAATTCAATGCTTGAATTTGTTCACTGTTCTGACGTCGGAGAACCTGAGATCGAAGCTTGCAACAGACCGGCGTTCTTCTCCCTGGATAGTCGCTCGATCGCTGACTGAGATCGGCGACGGACACTTCTTCCTGGCGGTCTCGGGTAGAACAGAACAGAGGCTTCTCTGTTCATGCGGGTTGATTTCTGTGGGCGGTCGTGGGTGGCAGCAGGCGGCGGGCGGCGTCGGTGGTCGGCGTTGTCTAAGCGACGGAGGAACGGTGAGCGACAGAGGAGAATGATTCTCCCTCGAACGGCGACGGACTCTGTTGCTAGTCGGCACGACTTGTTCTGAATGGCGGCGGCCTCCTCGGCGACTCTCCTCGGCGACGGTCTGCAGCTTCTCTGTTCTCGCGCCGGTCGGCGGCGAGCTCAGGCTTCTCCTCTCTCCCTCTATTCTTCACGGCTTCGCGGTGAGCAGAAGGTGAACCACTCTCTGTTCTTCGCAGAACAGAACAGAACCCAAAAGAAAAGCAAACTTTTCCCCTTTTTTGTTTTTTTATTTCCTCTCAATTTCCACCTTTCTACCGTGGAAATCAAAAAAGAACAAATCTTTTCTATTTTCTTTTTCCAAACAAAATTTCAAACTTTCACTGAAATTACAAACGCCTCAAATCGATCGATATCCTTCGAAGAATCAAACCCTGATTTTCGAAAACCGCTTCAACCTGAAGCTCTGATATCAGTTGTTAGGATTAGACGCCATAATCTACTTGTAACGAACGATCAAGAAAATCGAAAAAGAAAAATGACAAAATAATGGACATCGAATTTTACGTGGAAACCCTAGAAAGGGAAAAAACCACGGGCAGAGGAGAGAATCACAAATATCAAATTCGGTACAATGAGTTTTGCGATTCAAACATCAATATGTAGAGAAAACATAAAACCCTAATATTGATATACGGGCCCGACCCGGCCCACTAGAATTCGGGTCACACCAAATTCTAACACTGATACCGATCAAGTTTAAGTCTCGCTTAAACTTGAGAGACATACTTGAGAAGAAATAACATCTCATCCTTCATGGTATCACTGAACTATCAGAGTTATCACAACCAATTGTATGTAAACGTGTTGAAGACTTCCCACTAGAATTGTTACCCTCGAATACATTCAATGTATAACCCATAGTTTCACCATATCGCCCCATAACTTTAACTTTCCACTTGGTTCTGCATTTGACGATACCACTCTGACGTGAAATTGAAATTGGTGACTGAAAATTTGTAATAGGTTGACTCACCGGTTTTGATGTACTCTCAGATTCCAACCTGAACTTCACCTGAGAATCTGACTTTTTTTTCTAGTCTTTTCAAACAATCTCTTAAAAAGTAAATTCACAAACTTAGCAGTCTTATAACCCGTAACTCTAGGACCCTATAACACATACAAATTTGCATACCTCTTTGTCCCTTTAACATGACCAGAGTACCTCTACTGATCTTCACAACTCCACCTACAACGCTGTATTTGTACCCTTTTGCATCCAAAGTAATCAATGATATCATATTCTTTTTCAACTAAGGAACATGTCGCACATTACCCAGTGTCCTTATAACTCCATCAAACATCTTGATTCTTATGGTACCAATCTCAGCTACTTTGGAAGGTTTGTTATTATTAATTAACACAACACCTTCTGATACTGTCTCATATGTCGAAAACACATTCCGATTATAACTCATATGAAACAAACAAGTTGTATCCATAATCCAATTTGTGTAGCCTTTGAGTTTTCCTTTGACACAACTAGAAGATCTCTATCACTATAGTCTTCTTCTTTTGGGACAACTAATTCACTGACCATCATCGGTTGTTTTCCCTTCCCAGTGGCTCTCGTAACATTCTACAATTCCTCACACTCAGATTTA
The DNA here is from genome assembly GCA_022432975.1 of Begonia masoniana. NCBI lineage: Eukaryota > Viridiplantae > Streptophyta > Magnoliopsida > Cucurbitales > Begoniaceae > Begonia > Begonia masoniana. Next base: position 36,067,980 of record CM039510.1, read on the forward strand.
ATGTGTCCCTTCTTCTTACAGAAGTAGCAGATTCTATCTTGATTCTTTAACTTTGATCTGCCATTCACACCCTTCACACCATTACTGCCTTTTTGTTTGACTCTCTTGTTATACCTCGAACTACAAGTCTTCTCCTTGATACTCAGATCCAACAACAATCTACTTTATCTTTTCATTTGATAACAAAACATCATAAATCTCTTCTAGAGTCAAAGTCTCCCGACTATACAAAATAGTTCTCTCTGAAAGCATCATATGAAACATGCAACGGGCACAGTAGAACTAATCCCAGATCCTCCTTATCGTACTTGCATCTCATAGTCTCCAAATCTGAAACTAATTCCTTGAATGTGATCAAATGTTCTTCAACTGAACTACCTTCCATTAAAAGATGAGAATATAACCGTTGTTTCAAATACAACTTACTCGTCAGGGTTTTCTTCATACACATCTGCTCCATTTTAACCCATAATTTGGTGACAGTTTTCTCGTTCAGAATGTCTATACAAAATCTGATTTTACAAACGCAGATATATCATAAATAGAGTTTTTTTATTCATCCAAATTTTCTTCTCTTCACTCCAAGACAAATGCATTTTATCGAGCCCTAACAACGCATCGTCCAATTCCATGTGTGCGAGCACATCTCGCATTTTTACTTACCATAACTGAAATCTCATATTCCATTCCAATAATAGAATACCAAATATAAACAAAATCATCTCTCGAAAATACCAGCTTCAACAGAATATCTAATACCAAAATATCTAATTTCAAATATTTGAAGCCCACAAAACAATGTACCAAACAAAATCTACACCAAACAATCAGAATAAACTATCCCAAAAACTCACAGATCTCAACTAGAGTAAGACTAGCAAAATCGCAGAATTTTCCAAAAATTCCAACCAACAAGGTTTGAATTTTTTTTTATCCCAAAAATTTCTTAAACAATAAGCCAATACTTCTACCCAAATATACTCTCCCAAAAACTCAATCAAATAATCAAAATATTGAGTACTTGCAAGAATCGCAAAACTTTTTATTCTCATGCTAACAGGACTGATAATGCACGCAGGGCTGAATGGCGGTTCCGTACAATACAGATCAGCGACGAGCTAGAACTACAGGAAACTGGTGGTATCACATTGATCGGAGATGGACAGTGGTTTCATTCGCACAGATACGTGTGAAATCGACAGACTGCGGCGGCGATCCCTGCGGTTACTTCGTCGGTGATCTTTTTCGTGGACGGTGGTGGCGACAGCAAAGGAAGCTTTCTTCTTCTCTCGCTAGTTCCAGGGGCTAAAACACTTCTCTTCACAGTTCTCTCGGCGACGGCGGCGAAGCGGTGATTTCTCTAGCAGTGGCCGACTCTCTCCTCTGTTGAAGAAGAACATCATGCCTCTGTTTTCTCCTTTGCGGCAATGAAGGAGAAAAAAAGATTTTAAATTTTTTTCTATAATTTTATTTTTCTTTTTCCCAAATTACAATTTTCTCACAAGATTGTAAACCCTAATTGCAAACCTTTTACATTGCTATGATACTAATTGGTGAAAATCGAACAATAATAATCGAAAAAAAATAAACAGAAAAAACACAATGACATTAAAATTTACGTAGAAAATTCTAGATGGGAAAAAATCACGGACATAAGAGAAATTCATTGTAGGAAATCAAGGTACAATTTAGTTTTGCGACTCAAGTATCAATATATAGAGAAAATATAAAACTCTAATATTAATATACAAGTCGGACCTGACCCAAGTAGAATTCGAGTCACGCCGAACTATAAGAAATACTAAATATGATGCAACAAACAAGTTATTTGACTTAGAATTTCTACTTTTATCAAGGCTCAATAAAGTTACTTGATTAGTTCTCACAATAATTTCTTTCAGGCCTATGGCAGATAATTATTATATAGAATTTTATTTAAACGTAATTTCAATTATTCATGTGATCCAAATAAAACGATATGTAATTGTTTAAAATTAACATCATATAATTATGAGTTAATAAATCACACAATTCATTATCCATCTTAATTCCTATTTACAATTAAACTCAAATATTTATTCATGTTTTTCTTACTGTGAATAAAAAATAGTTTATATAAGTATATTGAATTAACTATCTTAATTATGCAATAATTCACAGCAAAAAAAAAAAAAAAAGAATTAAGATAATTTCATACTCTTCTTCCAAAAGCCACAGAATATTTATGTCATGAAATAAGAAGAAAAAGAACTCACAATATTAAAAATAGAGACAATATAACAAATTTTCTATGCGATGCGATGTTGCGCACGCTGCAGCAATGGTGCGATCTGGTTCTCTCTTGTTTTTTCTCCCATATTTGTTCTTCTTCTCTGTTCAACTCTCGGGCCTCTATTTGGCTTCCTAGTTTTACAACAAAAGTGCCTCCTTCAAATAAAAATGTTTCTTTTCAAGATTTTCTCTCTTCATATCTAATTAAAATATTTAATTTAGATTAAATTGTATTTTTTGTCCCAAATGCTTGGCTGCTATCAAATTATCCTCCCTTCTTTTTAGTAATTTCTCATTCTTTATCACATAAATCTTCTCTTGTGAATAAAAGAATCAATTTTAACAAATCAAGATGACGATTCTCTCTCTCCATGAGAATCGGTTTTCTTTCAAGCACTTTTTTTGAATCTCCTCTTTCTTCCACCATAATTAAATCTTCTTTTCCCAATAAATTTGCATAAAAATATAATCCATCATAAAATAGTTTTTTTTATATAGAAACACGATGTTGTAGTATATTGTAACGTTCCATGGAAAAAAACATTATTTTTACTTGTTAAATCACCGATTTCAAACAATATTTACATACAATATACTTATGTAATAACTCTTTTTCAAAAGTTATTATTACTAATCCTTCAAAAAAATATGAAACTAGCAAATGCACCACGTAGTTAAACTTCTCTTCACCCCGAATTGACTGATACCATGCCTCAAATAAACCACGAGGAATACAAACTCACTCTAGCATCAATCTCAATCTCACGCTTCGTAGAGACAACGTAACTTTTATGTCTTTTGTACACTTTTTCCTCTAACTAACTCAACCTAGTGTAAAATGACACATTCTCACTCACAACGCTTAGCTGCGAGATGTTTTAGTTGTGATAGGACAAGCGCTTCAAATTGAACTTGACGTAAGAAATACATGGATTGAAAAGATTCAAGACCAGTGTCGAGGCTGGCGATGCTTGCCCGAAACTCATCATGCAGTTCCTCAGAAATAGAATTCCTCACTGGAGAAGTGGGAGGACCTTTAGTGCGAGGAGAAATACGGGCAGATGATGAAGGAATCTGAGGTGGAGAGGGAGTAGGAGTTGGACTGGTTGGGTGTGGAAGATGTTGTAGGGGAAAGTCAGCTTGGACTGTATGAAGTTCAGGATCACTCACAGGCTCTTGAATGTGAGTTTGCACATGACTGACCTCTTCAGGAGCTTGAAGAAGGAAAACTGGAGGTGGCAGAGGATCAAGGATAGGGAGAAGAGTGTCATCTTGAGCACTTTCTTCCTCTTCTTCTTCATCAATTATCAAACGCCTTAAAACACCTCATCGACCAGCTTTTGCAACCAACATACCTTTGAGTATGTCTTGTTATTCTCATTCTTGACAAGGTGGATGATGAAAAGAAGTCGGATTTCTTCATAATTAAAAGTTTGTCAAAATCTAAAAATCTGACACCAGATCTTTGAAAAATCTTCAGACGTGTGTGCTTAGTTTCCATGATGTTGTGTTCTATAAGTTTTTTTTATTATTTATTACAAATAATCTAAAAGGAAAATACAAACTTGAGACATTGAAATTATATAAAAAAAAAAGGACAGAAAATAATAGTAGTATTATTTGAAGATTTAGATACAACTAGAAGTTACTATTCACGTGTAAAAAAAACATCTTAAACCAGTGGTAGAAAAAGTAAAATGAAAACAATACTCAAACGTCACTTCTGTCTTTTCACTACAACTTAAATTAACTCGAAGAACTACGTTCGAAACTTTGAACTGGTCATCGCTCGACGCAGAAAGCTAGACGAAATCGAGATGAATCTTTGATTTTGATTAATGGATGTCATAAACTGTCGATTTGTGATCAAATGGACGAAGAAGGAGAGTTAATCCGATGATTGTTATTAATGCAAGAAGGCGTAGACGGCGGTGGAAAGATAGATGCCAAGCGCAGATGAAACCAGGACAACCAACGTAGTTACCCCCATCTCCGACGATTTGCTTCCGCAAGAGAGCAACCCAAGCCGAATCTGAATCACGTTCACCATCGAAAGCATCAGAAACAGGCAACCCATCACCGATCCGATCGCTGAACCGATCATCCCCAGCCTCAGCACCTTGGCGTTGATGTGAGCCCTGAAACTCTCATCCTTATCCTTACTGTTCAGAATGTTGATGGCGATCTTGAGGCCCTGCGCGACTATGGAAGAGAAGAGGAAGAAGCTAAAAGAAATCACCTCGAACAGAAGGAGATTCCTGGCCACGGTAATGCCCGCGTCGCACGCCGCCCGATTCTCGAGGCTTCGCTGGCCTGCACTGGTGAGGGAGAGCCGAAACCCAAGGAAGACGGCAATGCTGAAGAGCGAGTTGACGCTAACGAGGCCATCGAGCGCAGTGACGTGGACGCTTGTGGTGGAAGGGCGCGACGCCGATGACGCCCATTGCGCTACCTGTGCTGTCTTCTCGATGTTGAGTTTTGCGGCTCTGGGAAAATCAAATCAAAACAAGAATGAGAGAGCAAAAAAAAGAAAGGAGAAAGAAAGAGTAGAGAGCGAGAGAGAGGAGATTACTCTGCCATGAACAGGAAAAATGGGGAGGAGAGAGATTATATAGAGAGAGAGAGTGCGTGTGTGAGGAGGAGGGGGAAGACCCCATGGTTTTTGTAGGTGAGTTGTCCTACGGGAAGGAAGACGGATGACTGCGACTGCTGCTGAAGTTATTTTTCGTGGGGAAGACAAGGCAAGCGGGAGGACACTAGTCCGGTCGTCGGTGCAAACACTCGTCCGTATGCCTCGTGTTGTCCTTTATAGGCTTGACATGCAATAATAATAGGGAAACTTAAACGTTGACTAAATTGTTAGCAATTTGGATATTAATCTCCATTTATTCCTTGAATCTATAGTGTATATGATCTTTTATATGTAATGAGATATTATTATAACTCGAATTTTACATTTCTTGCGATTTCTCACATGATTGTCGATATGCTCTCCTTCAAGCTCAAAATTTACCAATGATGCGATAAAATTCAAAATTAGAAGGGATGCTTTAATAACAGTATCATTATCAAAGATAGCAATCCCTAGTGTCACATAGTCAAGATTCAAGGCTCTTTCTTTTACACTACTAGCAACTTTAACTATTTTCCCGGCTTGCATCTCTTTCATTCCATAAACACGTGCAATCTCATCTCCTACTGAGACCATTTATGATGCGAACCTAAGATATTAGAGATCTTAGACCCAACACGCAATGCGAAATTCAAAGGGAATGATGTCTTTATTGATTCAAAAGAACAAGAAGAGAAACTTGACCCCAATCGACAGATAGCGATGGAACCGAAGTTATCAGAAAAGTAGCTAGACCCGAACCAAACTCGTTGGTTGAACCTAAGCTATCAAGTTCGATCTTTTCAAAAATACACTTGAAGAATATCAAGTTCTAATCCAAGAACTTAAGAAGAGAGTTATAATGATCTCACCTCAAAGCAAAGCTTCATAAAAATCAATTCATTCAAAAGTTTTTAAAATCTATTTCAAGCCTCTCTTAAATAGGCAAAGAGATAAATCTAATAAGGTAATAACATAATTAGAAATAATCAAAATATCATAATTAGACAATAGAAAAGTTTCTAAAAATAAGAAAAGTAAAATTGTAATTTGGAAAGTAGTGCAAATGGATGGTGGCCGCGGAAATTAGGTTTACGTAGCGTGAGTCCTCAAGTTTAATTCAACTTGTGAGTCTAGCCCAATGGTGTGGCACTTTTAAGAACTTTGAAGTTAAAATCTCTTGGGCTAAAGTAGTGCCATATTGGGTGACCATGTAGAAAGTCTTTATTTTTGAGACATCTCTTATATTTTGGGCTTCTTTTCCAATCCTTGTTTCTTCGTCAACACTTAGTAATATTGTAACACCCGGCATTTTGCCATGTAATAGTTTTCCCGGATCATTTAAGCGGGATTAATATTATATTAATACAAAGGAATGTTTTGGTTGAATTGTTGGAATAATGAGTGGAGAACTAAACTAATGTGTAACTAAAACCAAATCACTAAGTTTGAAATGCATGGAAGGGCAAATTGGGGAGAGATTAAGGTTGGTGGGAGTAAGCCAATGGATGATTGCCAAGTGGCAACTTGTTGAGGAAGCTAAGTTCATCCTCCTACGTGAATTTTCATTCACTTCTCTGCTTCCTCCCATCTCTCTCGGCTTTCTCTCTTCCAGGTGATTGAAACAAAACTTCCACGCTTTGTTTCTCCTGTATTTTCCCGTCTTCTTCTGAAAAGGTGAGCATCGTTTAATGCTAACAAATTTGGAAGAGTTTAATGTGAGTTTTTACCGAAGTTTAGGGTTTCGGTATTTGGTGAAAACTCACTATTTTTGGATGAAAACACGTTGGTGTGTTTTCTAAAGAGTTGAAATGTGTTTGCTGCATATTCTACATGATTTTAGTTAGCATTTGTAGCGTGTTTAAATTCTGTACATGCATGCTACAGGTCCGAGTTTTCTTTCCAGAGACATCCAAGTTTTCAACCCTCCAGAAAACAGGTAAGTTCATAACAGTAGGTTGGCCCTCATGACCCTACATCACAGAGGTACTAGGGTCCCAGTTCTGTCGGGTAGTTTTGGGTAGAAATGTTATAGCTTCTGTTCAGTTTGTGTTTTGTATTGTCTGTTCAGCTTATGTCCCGAGTTGTCTGTTTTCTGCCTCACAATATGCCCTGTTATTTCTGATGTCTGTTGTTATAGGTTCAGGCACTGAGAATGTCATGCATACACGTTTTACTGAAAATCCATGCAAAACTGACTTCTGTACACTGTTTGAAATTTATAAGATAAAATCCGACTGAAATGTATCAGGTTAAGTGTGGGACGGGGACTGGCCCCCCTGGTTTTATCCCTCCCTGGGAATCTGAAAATAATGTCCCTAGCAAGGACCCTCTAGTTTTATCCCTCCCTGGGAATCTGAAAACTGCCGTGCCTAATAGTGCACCCACTGAACCAGTTCCCCTATAAGCCCCACTTAATTCTTCTGCCACTGAAATGTAAAGTTCTGTTCTGTCACTGTATTCTGAAAACTGCATGCAGTGCATTTTGCATCACTGCATACTGATTTATGTTCTTACTGAGTTTTAGACTCATAGGTGAACTCTCTGATGTAGGTACTGAACCCGAATCTGAGGACTGTGTCCCTCAATCTGATGATCTGACGTAGTTGATGGCTCGAGCTCTCGGGGTAGTTGCTGCAGTTAGACAAATTCTGACCCGAGGTTTAAGTTTTCTGGAAGATTCTGGTTTTTGTTGTAAGAACTTCTGTTTTGGAAAATTCTGTAATCACATGTTAAATTCTGTACTGTCTCTGAAACTCTGAAACAATGCATAGCTTTTGTTTCAATGTTTAAAACCACTGTATTTGACAGTTAAGTTTGTATTCTAGAGTATTCTGGGATTTGTTTGGAATATTTCTGTTAAGTTCATGCATGGATGGTCTCGAATTTTAGAGCTATCCATGAAGTTTGTTTTCTTGAAATCTGTCATTTGTAATGAAGGTCTGAAACCTGTATACCTTCTGTTGTGCTCGAGAACCATGTTTTGAATTGGTTTGAGAATATGAGATTGTTATGTTTTCTATTTTTCTGCTCTCTGTTGGTATGTCTTTCTGTTAAAAAGTTGTCAAATTCTACCTTGAAAACTTAGTCATCCGCCCCAGTTATATGCCTTAGTCATCCGCCCCAGTCAAAGTTAATTCTGTCGTCCGCCCCAGTTATATGCCTTAGTCATCCGCCCCAGTCAAAGTCAATTCTGTCATCCGCCCAGTTTAAAACTCTGTCTTCCGGCTGACGTCATCCAAGTCATCCGCCCAGTGTATTTGTCTTTCGGCTGACGTCAGCATAAGTCTTCCGCCCAGTTTAAAACTCTGTCTTCCGGCTGACGTCATCCAAGTCATCCGCCCAGTGTATTTGTCTTCCGGCTGACGTCAGCATAAGTCTTCCGCCCAGTTTAAAACTACATCTTCCGGCTGACGTCACCCAAGCTCTTCCGCCCAGTTTTACCCAGCCTCTTCCGCTGAACTCCGTTCATTTTTGTCTTATCTGAATCAATCACTGCTTCTAGTTTTAAACTAAGTCTTCCGCCAGCCTTATGCTAATTTCTGTTCCGTTATCCATTAATGAAACCTGTTTTAAATTTCTACTCCAGAGGACACTCTCTCTCTGCGAAGTTTTAAGGTTTCGAAAACGTTCAGATTGTCTCTGATGTTCTGTTCCGTGTTTTGTCTATGTTAAAAAAAAATAGTCCCCGTTTTCTGTTAACTGTCCCGGAGTGATGGCTCCGATCCCGAATCCCGATCGGGTTCGATTTCAGGCTGTCACAGTTGTGGTATCAGAGAGACACGGTTTTAAAATCGATTCTGTGAAATGTCTGACTGCGCAACCCGCCACGTGAGATCGCTCCACCAACTGTAAGTATTTAGGTTACTGTAACTGTTCGGTTTATTAAACTTAGGTTATTATGTTTATAGGATTTCTTAGTTATGGTTAGGGGACATCAAGAAGAGTCAAGCGAAAGCTCTCGAGCCATTGACCGACTAACCGAGCTGGTGGGTGCACAATCACGCTTGGTTGAACGCATGATGGCTAGAGAAGATGATAGAAACAATAACCATGGAAACAACAATCATGCTAATGCCCCACGTGACAACAGTGGAGATAGGTTCCGGCGACTCCAGCCGCCTTCATTCGATGGACTGTCTACAGACCCGACTCGTGCTGAAACCTGGATTCGAACAATGGAGAAAATGTTCAGTTATGCAGAAGTAGAAGACAACAAGAAAGTTATTTGTGCCACGTTTTATCTCACTGAAAGTGCTGGATTCTGGTGGGACACAGTGCAGTCCACTACCGTGGCTTTAAGCTGGGAGGGATTCATGAAAATCTTCTACGATAAGTATTTTGACCGGGGAGTGATGAAGGAAAAGTTGCTTGAATTCTCTCTGCTGCGACAGTATGGGTCAGTGGCTGAATATGTTCAGAAGTTTGAGTCCTTATCCAGATATGCAACACACATGGTGGCCATTGATGAGAACAAGGTGCACCAGTTTATTCAAGGTTTAAAGATGGACCTTCTGCGAGGGATCACAACAGGAGGGTTCGATGATGCACCATATGTGAAGGTGGTGGCCAAGGCTTATCAGTTAGAGGCCTTAGAAATGAAGTCCCAGAGACAGAGAGATCCACCAAGAGGGATTATGAGAAATGTTCCACAACAACAGCAACAACCGCAAAGGGGCCAGAATTTACAACCTCTACAGCAACAAAACAGGGGCATTAAAAGGCCCAATGAAGCCATCCTCTATCAAGACAAAGGAAAGAGACCAATGGGGGCTTCTCAACCTTTAGTATGCCCACGGTGCCAGAAGCCTCACAAAGGAGAATGCAGACTTGCTACTGGCCAGTGTTTCCGATGCGGCAAAGTAGGCCATCTTGTTCGGGATTGCCCAATGCCCGACACCAGGACAGGTCAAGCCGTGCCAAGAGTGTTTGCAATGATGGAGGATGTTGATGATGCTGATCTGAACACCGCAATCACAGGTACAATTTTAGTGTGTGATGTACCTGCTTATACCTTGTGGGATACTGGGGCCACACATTCATTTGTGGCGGGGGACTTCGTAGTTAGACAGAAGGTTAGTTGTACGTTGTCCGATCAGCCCTACAGCATTATGCTACCGTCCGGAGAGTTTATGCACTCCGAGCAGGTCATACGGGGTGATGTAGTATCAGTAGGAGACCAGAAGTTGTACGCCAACCTCATCGTTATTGGTATGAAAGGGTACGATGTCATTCTGGGGATGGACTGGCTGTTTAGACATCATGCCACCATCAACTGTAGGTCCGGGCTAGTGTCGTTTAAACGCCCGAATGAAGTAGAATTTTCTTACCAGGCAGTACCGAAGAAACACCGTATGCCTGTTATATCTTCCTTAAAAGCTCAACGGCTGATGAGGTCAGGGTGCATCGGGTTTCTGGCCCATGTAATAGACGTACGAAGGCAATGTGAGGTGGAACTTCAAAATATTCCGGTAGTCCGAGACTTTCCTGAGGTTTTCTTAGATGACTTACCGGGGTTGCCACCTGATCGCGAAATCGAGTTTGAAATTGACGTACACCCAGGTGCGGAACCAGTATCAAAGAATCCGTAACGTATGGCACCAATCGAGCTGAAGGAATTGAAGACTCAGCTGAAAGAGTTAGTGGACAAGGGTTTTGTACGCCCTAGCTTCTCTCCGTGGGGTGCTCCCGTCTTGTTCGTTAAGAAGAAGGATGGGTCCCTACGGATGTGTATTGACTACCGTGAGCTGAACAAGTTGACGATCAAGAATAAGTACCCGTTGCCGAGAATTGATGATTTATTTGACCAGCTACAAGGGGCTCGAGTATTCTCAAAGATTGACTTGCGCTCCGGTTATTACCAGTTGAAGGTCAAACCCGAAGATATTCCAAAGACTGCCTTTAGGACCCGGTACGGACACTACGAATTCTTGGTGATGTCGTTTGGACTAACTAATGCTCCGGCAGCATTTATGGACTTGATGAACAGGATATTCCAAGACTTTCTGGATAAATTTGTGATCGTTTTTATCGACGACATCCTAGTATATTCTAGAAGTGAGGCCGAACATGAGGAGCACTTGGCTATTGTATTGTCAATCCTAGAGCAGCATCAACTATATGCCAAGCTATCAAAGTGTGAATTCTGGCTGAACAGGATTAACTTCCTAGGCCACGTGGTGTCTGCTGAAGGAGTGTCTGTGGACCCAGCCAAGATTGAGGCTGTAAGAGACTGGCCAAGGCCAAGGAATGCAAGCGAGGTACGAAGCTTTATCGGGTTAGCTGGTTATTACAGGAAGTTTATCAAGGGGTTTTCGGTGATAGCGAAACCTATGACCAGCTTAACAAAGAAAGACATCAGGTTCAGGTGGTCTGAAGCATGTGAAGGGAGCTTTCAGACACTCAAGCAAAAGTTAACCACGGCTCCTCTACTTGTATTGCCAGTTGAAGATGGCAAATTCAGCATATACTGTGATGCGTCGAAGGTTGGCTTGGGATGTGTATTAATGCAAGAGGGAAAGGTGGTAGCATATGCATCCCGACAATTGAAGAGCCATGAAGAAAACTACCCTACTCACGACCTTGAGTTAGCGGCGGTTGTATTTGCGCTGAAGGTATGGAGACACCATTTGTACGGACAATCATGTGAGGTGTTTTCCGATCACAAGAGTTTGAAGTACCTCTTTACTCAGAAAGAGTTGAATATGAGGCAGAGGCGGTGGTTAGAGTTTGTAAAAAACTACGATGTTGAGATCAAATACCATCCTGGTAAGGCAAATGTGGTAGCTGATGCACTGAGCAGGATGCCAGCTACTATGTAACTAGTTATGTTGGCCGTGCCAATGCCTTTGAGGACGGAGATACAGAAGTTCGATATGGAAATAGTTTCTAGGCTATCGGCCATACTAGCAGACTTAATATTACGGCCCACCGTCCTGGACCGCATTAAGGAAGCCCAGAAGACCAATTCAAAGGAGATGGCTGATATGGTGAGCAAGGTACCAATGGATTCTTCCAATTTCAGTTATTCGGGAGATGGTATTCTGAAGTTAAAAAACAGATGGTATGTTCCGAAAGATGAAGAACTACGGAAGCACATCTTATCGGAAGCCCATTCATCTTCTTTTTCTATGCATCCTGGAAGCACAAAGATGTATCAGGACTTGAAGCTTCACTTCTGGTGGCCAAATATGAAGAATGAGGTGGCCAAGTATGTGGAGTCCTGTATGATATGTCAACAGGTCAAAGCTAAACATCAACGACCAATTGGAACGCTTCAGCCTCTTCCGATTCCCGAATGGAAATGGGAGAACATTACGATAAACTTTGTTGTTGGCCTTCCAAGGACAGCTAAAGGCCATAATGACATATGGGTCATAGTGGACAGATTGACGAAGTCGGCCCATTTTCTACCTGTAAAGACGACATTCTCCATGGATCAGTATGCTGAACTATATATTAGTGAGATTGTCAAACTGCATGGTATACCGGTGTTGATTGTTTCGGACCGGGATCCTAAATTCATATCGAGGTTTTGGAAAAGTTTGCAAAGCTCCTTGGGCACTAGATTGGACTTCAGCACGGCATTTCATCCACAGACGGATGGACAATCTGAGAGAACGATTCAGACATTGGAAGATATGTTAAGAGCGTGCGTGCTGGAACTTCATGCTCCTTGGAGCAGATATCTACCGCTTGTGGAGTTTGCTTACAACAATAGCTACCAGGCTACAATCGGCATGGCTCCATATGGAGCACTTTACGGAAGGAAGTGTAGATCCCCGTTATGTTGGGATGAGGTCGGAGAAACCAAGCTTATTGGTCCTGAGATATTACAGCAGATGTCTGAAGTGATAGCTGCTATCAAACAACGAATAAAGGCTGCTCAGGATCGACAAAAGAGTTATGCGGACCATAGAAGAAGGGACTTGGAGTTTGCCGAAGGTGATGAAGTATTTTTAAAGGTGTCACCTTTCAAAGGCGTGATGAGGTTTGACAAGAAATGGAAGCTAAGCCCAAGGTTTATTGGGCCTTTTCCCATCTTGAAGAGGATTGGGAATATGGCTTACAGACTACAGTTGCCAGCGTCAATGGATGGAGTTCACAATGTCTTCCATGTTTCGATGCTGAGAAAGTGTGTGCGAGATCCAACCCAGATAGTAGAACATGTGGACTTTGATATCATGCCGACGCTGACCTATGAGGAAAGGCCTATACAGATATTGGATATGTCGCTCAAGGTGTTGCGTAATCGAGTGGTCCCATTGGTGAAAGTTTTATGGCGTAATCACAATGTGGAGGAAGCCACATGTGAAAGACAAGCCGATGTTAGAGCCCAATATCCGGACCTCTTTGCTTAGGCAAATTTTGAGGACAAAATTTCTGTTAAGGTGGGTGGAATGTAACACCCGGTATTTTGCCATGTAATAGTTTTTCAGGATCATTTAAGCGGGATTAATATTATATTAATACAAAGGAATGTTTTGGTTGAATTGTTGGAATAATTAGTGGAGAACTAAACTAATGTGTAACTAAAACCAAATCACTAAGTTTGAAATGCATGGATGGGCAAATTGGGGAGAGATTAAGGTTGGTGGGAGTAAGCCAATGGATGATTGCCAAGTGGCAACTTGTTGAGGAAGCTAAGTTCATCCTCCTACGTGAATTTTCATTCACTTCTCTGCTTCCTCCCATCTCTCTCGGCTTTCTCTCTTCCAGGTGATTGAAACAAAACTTCCACGCTTTGTTTCTCCTGTATTTTCCCGTCTTCTTCTGAAAAGGTGAGCATCTTTTAATGCTAACAAATTTGGAAGAGTTTAATGTGAGTTTTTACCGAAGTTTAGGGTTTCGGTATTTGGTGAAAACTCACTGTTTTTGGATGAAAACACGTTGGTGTGTTTTCTAAAGAGTTGAAATGTGTTTGCTGCATATTCTACATGATTTTAGTTAGCATTTGTAGCGTGTTTAAATTCTGTACATGCATGCTACAGGTCCGAGTTTTCTTTCCAGAGACATCCAAGTTTTCAACCCTCCAGAAAACAGGTAAGTTCATAACAGTAGGTTGGCCCTCATGGCCCTACATCACAGAGGTACTAGGGTCCCAGTTCTGTCGGGTAGTTTTGGGTATAAATGTTATAGCTTCTGTTCAGTTTGTGTTTTGTATTGTCTGTTCAGCTTATGTCCCGAGTTGTCTGTTTTCTGCCTCACAGTATGCCCTGTTATTTCTGATATCTGTTGTTATAGGTTCAGGCACTGAGAATGTCATGCATACACGTTTTACTGAAAATCCATGCAAAACTGACTTCTGTACACTGTTTGAAATTTATAAGATAAAATCCGACTGAAATGTATCAGGTTAAGTGTGGGACGGGGACTGGCCCCTCTGGTTTTATCCCTCCCTGGGAATCTGAAAATAATGTCCCTGGCAAGGACCCTCTAGTTTTATCCCTCCCTGGGAATCTGAAAACTGCCGTGCCTGATAGTGCACCCACTGAACCAGTTCCCCTATAAGCCCCATTTAATTCTTCTGCCACTGAAATGTAAAGTTCTGTTCTGTCACTGTATTCTGAAAACTGCATGCAGTGCATTTTGCATCACTGCATACTGATTTATGTTCTTACTGAGTTTTAGACTCATAGGTGAACTCTCTGATGTAGGTACTGAACCCGAATCTGAGGACTGTGTGCCTCAATCTGATGATCTGACGTAGTTGATGGCTCGAGCTCTCGGGGTAGTTACTGCAGTTAGACAAATTCTGACCCGAGGTTTAAGTTTTCTGGAAGATTCTGGTTTTTGTTGTAAGAACTTCTGTTTTGGAAAATTCTGTAATCACATGTTAAATTCTGTACTGTCTCTGAAACTCTGAAACAATGCATAGCTTTTGTGTCAATGTTTAAAACCACTGTATTTGACAGTTAAGTTTGTATTCTAGAGTATTCTGGGATTTGTTTGGAATATTTCTGTTAAGTTCATGCATGGATGGTCTCGAATTTTAGAGCTATCCATGCAGTTTGTTTTCTTGAAATCTGTCATTTGTAATGAAGGTCTGAAACCTGTATGCCTTCTGTTGTGCTCGAGAACCATGTTTTGAATTGGTTTGAGAATCTGAGATTGTTATGTTTTCTGTTTTTCTGCTCTCTGTTGGTATGTTTTTCTGTTAAAGAGTTGTCAAATTCTGCCTTGAAAACTTAGTCATCCGCCCCAGTTATATGCCTTAGTCATCCGCCCCAGTCAAAGTCAATTCTGTCGTCCGCCCCAGTTATATGCCTTAGTCATCCGCCCCAGTCAAAGTCAATTCTGTCATCCGCCCCAGTTATATGCCTAAATCTTCCGCCCAGTTTAAAACTCTGTCTTCCGGCTGACGTCATCCAAGTCATCCGCCCAGTGTATTTGTCTTTCGGCTGACGTCAGCATAAGTCTTCCGCCCAGTTTAAAACTCTGTCTTCCGGCTGACGTCATCCAAGTCATCCGCCCAGTGTATTTGTCTTCCAGCTGACGTCAGCATAAGTCTTCCGCCCAGTTTAAAACTAGATCTTCCGGCTGACGTCACCCAAGCTCTTCCACCCAGTTTTACCCAGCCTCTTCCGCTGAACTCCGTTCATTTTTGTCTTATCTGAATCAATCACTGCTTCTAGTTTTAAACTAAGTCTTCCGCCAGCCTTATGCTAATTTCTGTTCCGTTATCCATTAATGAAACCTGTTTTAAATTTCTACTCCAGAGGACACTCTCTCTCTGCGAAGTTTTAAGGTTTCGAAAACGTTTAGATTGTCTCTGATGTTCTGCTCCCTGTTTTGTCTATGTTAAAAAAAAAATAGTCCTCGTTTTCTGTTAACTGTCCCGGAGTGATGGCTCCGATCCCGAACCCAGATCGAGTTCGATTTCGGGCTGTCACAAATATTATGGCTCGGTGCACATCTTGTGATAATTCCTTTTTTTGGATGTCTTTGATTAAAATTTGTAGACTTTTGTTTATTTTCTTTGATCTTGATCTCGACACTGGTTCTCCTATGTTCATCAATGGATCTTGGCTCCCTATTGGTTCTTGATTGTCCTTGGATGCTCCTTTGACTACATCAATTTGACTGATCTCATCTACTTGAAAATTCATGTAAAAGTTGGTAATTTGACTTTTTAATAGTGATGAGTCCGCAGGAGAATTTTCATTCGAGAAATACTAGTGAAGCAAGCATTTTTCCCATGCCAAAGGGGTTCAAATAAGACGGTTATGTAGTGAGGGTCACCCGTTAATCAATGTGAAAATTAGGCCTACATGCTGCTAGGATGGTCACCAACCCTCGAGGGATTCTCAACTGACCTTCTCACACGCTGTGAAGTGATGCTGGCTCTATGCCCATGCTTTTAGGCAGCTAGGGATTGGGTGAAGAAAGAATCTTGAGTACATTGTTCCGAGTATAGCATGAAAAAAAGTTGTACGTGAAACAATGCTTGAACGAAAGTGCTCCTCATGGTCATTAGATCAGCAAGGGTGTGATTGAGATGAATCAAGAAAATAATCAAGTCCGTTGTGGACTCAAACAAAATAAAATTTAAACTCTAATACGTGAAAATGTAAAAAATTAAAGTTTAAATTACCTTTTACTCTTGATATTATAATTTACCTCATAACATTTACTTTAACGTTGTAATTCCCACTTGAATACTAAAATGAGTTTTAAAGAATAAAATAAAAAAATATACATAAAAGTCAATGAAATAAACTTCCACACATTTCTATTAATTATTAATTATTAATTATTAATTATAATAATTTTATAACTTAAATTTTAATTATCTAAAAATAAAAACCTTGTCCACTTGTTATTTCTCCCACGAAGCAAACGTTTGAAATCACAAAATCCCAACAACCAATCAATTCACTTGAATTGTTCTAGATAATACCCAATCCTTCAATTTCACATTGTCACCTAAAAAGACTAAAACTAAACCCATTAAGAGATGAATTTCTCCAAAAAAAAAAAAAAATGATTTGCAAGTTCGTTTCTTTTCTACGATTCATTTTCATCTAATAAAAATCCTTGTTGAGCATTAATGGAAGTCGAAGATATGAAAAATTGTTGATGATTTATAGAACTTAGTGAGACATCAATCAATAGCTCTTGAGCATCTCGTGTTAAAAATATGTGACTCAACCAATTTTTGCTCATATACTCAGCTTCCATACTTATAAAGATTTTGTGATCCAGGCATAGATAATATCTAATAAAATGCTGATTACCCATGCGGTTTATAAAACATCAAGTGGAAAATGAGAAAATTGACAAAGGACTTTACATTTTATTAATGAGAATAATTTGATATTTATACTCGTATAAGCTCTTACATTCATTTATTGTACTAAAAGAATTTGTTGTAACAAGCTCTATGGGTTATAAATGTCCAATAAGTTCATGAACATGACATATGTAGAAAAATGTATTTTTCATTTTATATGATATTAAGAAAACTTCCTAGCTTACGTTAGACGTGTTAGATGTCTCTTAACATCTTCCTTCTTTACTATTCAATATCCCTAGCGATGATTCTATGACGCTTCAAGAGTCTAACTCGTAAAATAAAAATCTAGTACTACCCACACACTATCAATAATCATTTTGTCCTCATAAGATCCAAAGTTCAATACAACATGACCATCAACGTGTTGGGGACCAACAAGAAAAGAAAAATTGTCAATTTGAATTTGAAGAATCGTTAAAAACAAAGTTAAATATTGAACTAATTGAGCGGACACACTCCAACAATTTTAAAGAATGACAATTGGTCAAAGGAGCCTAGACGTTTGATCGCAACATCTCATAATTTCAATGATTGAAATGCTTAATTACTTTCCAAGATACTTAATATCTAAAACAATTTAAGTACTTTTAAAAACTAGTGTAATCAACCAATAGCCATAAACTATTAAGTCATTAACTCATCAATTCATTACTACTCAATATCACTAACGAAGGAATTTCTTGTGCCTTTCAGAGTCTCACTTCGTAAAATAAAAATCTAGTACTACCCACACACTATCAGATAATATTTGTCTCATAAGACCACAGTTCAATACAACATGACCATCAACGTGTTGGGACCACAATGAAATCAAAATTGGTCAAGTTTGGAATGTGAGAATCGTTTAAAACAACGTTAGATATTGGAACTAAATAGCGTACCACTCCAACATTTTAAAGAATAAAATCAAAACCTATACATAAAAGCAATGAATAACTTCCAGCACATTCTATTAATTATTAATTATTAATTATTAATTATAATAATTTTAAACTTAAATTTTAATTATCTAAAAATAAAAACCTTGTCCACGGTTGTTATTTCTCCCACGACAAACGTTTGAATCACAAATGCCAAACACCAATCAATTCACTTGAATTGTTCTAGATAATACCCAATCCTTCAATTTCACATTGTCACCTAAAAAGACTAAAACTAAACCCATTAAGAGATGAATTTCTCCAAAAAAAAAAAAAAATGATTTGCAAGTTCGTTTCTTTTCTACGATTCATTTTCATCTAATAAAAATCCTTGTTGAGCCATTAATGGAAAGTCGAAGATATGAAAAATTGTTGATGATTTATAGAACTTAGTGAGACATCAATCAATAAGCTCTTGAGCATCTCGTGTTAAAAATATGTGACTCAACCAATTTTTGCTCATATACTCAGCTTCCATACTTATAAAGATTTTGTGATCCAGGCATAGATAATATCTAATAAAATGCTGATTACCCATGCGGTTTATAAAACATCAAGTGGAAAATGAGAAAATTGACAAAGGACTTTACATTTTATTAATGAGAATAATTTGATATTTATACTCGTATAAGCTCTTACATTCATTTATTGTACTAAAAGAATTTGTTGTAACAAGCTCTATGGGTTTATAAATGTCCAATAAGTTCATGAACATGACATATGTAGAAAAATTTATTTTTCATTTTTATATGATATTAAGAAAACTTCCTATCTTACGTTAGACGTGTTAGATGTCTCTTAACATCTTCCTTCTTTACTATTCAATATCCCTAGCGATGAATTCTTATGACGCTTCAAGAGTCTAACTCGTAAAATAAAAATCTAGTACTACCCACACACTATCAATAATCATTTTTGTCCTCATAAGATCCAAAGTTCAATACAACATGACCATCAACGTGTTGGGGACCAACAAGAAAAGAAAAATTGTCAATTTTGAATTTGAAGAATCGTTTAAAACAAAGTTAAATATTGAACTAATTGAGCGGACACACTCCAACAATTTTAAAGAATGACAATTGGTCAAAGGAGCCTAGACGTTTGATCGCAACATCTCATAATTTCAATGATTGAAATGCTTAATTACTTTCCAAGATACTTAATATCTAAAACAATTTAAGTACTTTTAAAAACTAGTGTAATCAACCAATAGCCAGAAACTATTAAGTCATTAACTCATCAATTCATTACTACTCAATATCACTAACGATGAATTCTTGTGACGTTTCAAGAGTCTAACTCGTAAAATAAAAATCTAGTACTACCCACACACTATCAATAATAATATTTGTCCTCATAAGATCCAAAGTTCAATACAACATGACCATCAACGTGTTGGGGACCAACAATGAAAGCAAAATTGTCAATTTTGAATTTGAGGAATCGTTTAAAACAACGTTAGATATTGAACTAAATGAGCGGACACACTCCAACAATTTTAAGGAATGACAATCGGTCAAAGGAGGCTAGATGTTTCATCGCAACATCTCAAAATTTTAATGATTGAAATGTTTAATTACTTTTCAAAATACTTAATATCCAAAACAATTTTAGTACTTTTAAAAACTAGGGTAATCAACAAATAACCTGAAACTATTAGGTCATTAACAACTCATCCATTCGTTACTACTCAATATCCCTAACGATGAATTCTTGTGACGCTTCAAGAGTCTAACTCGTAAAATAAAAATCTAGCACTACCCATACACTATCAATAATCATTTTTTTTCTTCATAAGATCCAAAGTTTAATCCAACATGACCATCAACGTGTTGGGGACCAACAATGAAAACAAAATTGTCAATTTTGAATATGAGGAATCGTTTAAAACAACGCTAAACATTGAACTAATTGAGTTGACACACTCCAACAATTTTGAAGAATGACATTCTTATTAGTTAAACTTCCACACATTTCTATTAATTATTAATTTTAATAATTTTATAATTTAGATTCTGAAATATTAAGATTAGTTATGCGATGCCATAGAGAGTGTTTCGTGTGACACCGGTAATTAATGAAATGATAGATAATTATAAATATGCAAAAAATAAAGGAGACAAGAGGTTGGTAATGCAAATCTAGGGGCCAAAACATATTCCAAAAGAAAAATCTGATCACGACATGAATCCCAGGCCAAAAACCTTGCACTGCCTGAATCGACAATGGACCAATCACTAACTTTGTAGATGGAAAAGTATGGAATGTCAGGCCAGACGATTCCAAGATACCTACAAGAAGGTAACCAGTAACAAAAAAGAATGAGCACTTGAACAATCCAAAATTAAAAAATTTTACAAATAAATCATTAAAGCAAGAAGGACATACCTGGATCCATTGTTTGAATACAAAATACTGTAAATTGAGTATGTAGATCTTCCATTTCGACAATCGCCCTCTCTAATTTCTTTCTAGAATAATGGCGGTTCCAAGAGACAAATGGTTCGATTGTGAACTGGGGACCATAACTCTTTATTAAGTTTAATTAAGTTGAGTTGGAGAAAACAACAATTTATCACAGATTATAGAAATCATCAATGCCAGAAAGTATTTTAGACTGTATTCTTTATTGATGTAAATGCTCAAATGCCTCTTTAAATCATTCAATCTCTTAAATGAATAAAATGGAGGATTGTCCTTTCATACTAAGAGTTTTTCTTTATATATTTTATTTAATGACAACTGTGAGGCTTTTGATGTTTCAGAACAAATTCTCCAAAAAAAAAAAAAAAAAATTACTCCGAACCAAAAAAACTCAACCCAAATAGATCATTTTCGATCAATTAATTGGCCCCACAAATTTCAGAAATTTCAACACAATTTCTGAAAATTTCAACACCAAAAACTCACCAAAGAGTCTCTCAAATCTGCACACCCCAAAAAATCGAATATTTTTGTATCCCAAAAAATATCACACAAATTTGTTCCTATTTGTCCCTGAAAAACAGGGAAGACGATTGGATTGGTGAGGCTGAACGGAGAGAGGGCGGTCGGCGTTCTTTTGATCGGAGTATCAGACTTCCACGAACGGCGACGATTTCTGGTCGGAGAAGCGATGACGGCTTCAGACAGCTCGGAACAGAGGCGACAATAGATCGGAGGAAACGGAGCTGCGTGAACGACCGGCGTTCTTCTTTCTGGACGGTCGCTCGTCGGCGGCGAAGGCGGCGGCGACTGGGTCTAGAGTTTCTCTTCTTCCTTCACGATCGGCGACGAGCAGCATGAAACTTTGTTGAAGAACAGCGACGCAGCTAGGGGTGTACGTGGTCCGGTTTTGAGAAAAATTAAGACTGGACCAATAATATTCGGTTTTTGATTTTTAGGACCAGTACCATCAAAACTTTTTTAAGGCCTGGACCAGAACCAGACCAGAAATTCGGTTCTGGTTCTGGTCCGGTTCCAGTTTTCCCATTAATCTAACAAAGCAAGTAACACCAAATTAACATAAACAAAAACAACAACAACAAATGATTTACTGTAAATCATCCCAACACAGTAACAAAAACAGCAAAGTTGAAACAACCTGCCAAAACAGCAACAACAGCAAAAACAACTATATCAACACAAAAACAGCAAATTCACTGGAACATCGAGGCCAAAACAGAACCAACATCAGAAAAAACAACTAAATCATAAAAAAACAGCAACAAAAAGAGCAAAATGAAATTACAATATGCTGGAAAACTAACACAAACAAATGCTCTCGGTGAATCTTCGTTTTTAAGTAGAAATATGGAAAGGAATAATGGGAAAGCTATGGCCATTACTTAGGCAACTGGGGTGAGGGGGAAGCCGTAAATCTAGTCATAGAAAGCCAAGATCTGGATTCTAATTCCAGCTCCGTTTGCTGGCCGGTGATTGATAATCTTCTTCTCAAAACCATGAAAACTCTCGCTCAAGAAAGTGGTAAGATTGCTGGCAAAAAGTTTAAATTTAAGGATTTTCTAATCTTCTGGGCAAAATGCAGGAAACCTATTGGTCAACGGCGAATTTGAATATGGCCCAGATTTTCCGATCAACTCTATAGAAGGAATCCTCCTTGATTCATCCCCAAGTCAGATCTTCTCCCCGTTGCGACAATGGGCGATTGTAGGAACAGTAAAATACATAGATTCCAAACACTTCTTTGTCCCCAAAGGCGATGCTGCCGTCGAGGAAATGAATAGCTGTTGTTGGTACTTATTCAGAGTCTAGAGAGCTCCGATTCAGATTGAAGGCGTCGGTGACGGATGAGAGAGAAGATTGACGTTGAACTAAAGATCAAGCTTCGGGGCTTCGGGGCTTCGGCTTCGGGCCTTCGGCTTCGGCTTCGGCGACAGCAACGGCGACGGCGACGGTGAGCGCGAGACAACCTTCCTCTCTGGCTCTCCTCTCTCCTCTGATGTTTCGACTGAAATGAAAAATTAGGTTCAATTTCTGCAGATTTTTCCTTTTCTTCCTTTCTTACGTGGTCCGGTTCGGGTTTTCTGGTTTTTGTCAATAAACCCGAAAACCGAACTGAATATTTCGGTTCTGCCCAAGCAGAATCGAAATTTATTTTTTTAAAAACAAAAACCGACCAGAACCGGACCAAATAGGTCGGTTCTGGTCCGGTTCGTCGGTTCGGGTGGGTATTGTACACCCCTAGACGCAGCAAGGGAATTACTTTCCCTTTTTTTTTTTTTATTCTTTTTCCATTAAAAAAATTACAAATTTCCTTAGAGATGTTAAACAGGCGAACTGGCGCTGGGCTGAGCCAAGGTCGGCCGGCTACATTAACGAGCGGGTTTGGCTCGAGCCACACAGAAGGACCGAGTCAAGCTTGGCCATCCGGGCTCGCGAGCTCGTCGATGACAGGGTCAACAAGCCTGCTTGCGAGCAGGCTCGTGAGCTGGAGCTTGGGGCCCTGTCGCTCTAAGGCGTCTCCGACGCTCGACAATCGGCCGTCTTCGATGGCTCGGTCAAGCCCAGCCGATCGATCGCCCAAATGTGAGGCAACGACATTGAGCGATGGCACCAGAGAAGGCGCCGATCAGTCGGCTGGATGCGCCGACTGATCGGCCCGATCGAGCGTGTAATACCCAGCTTGTATGGATTTCGGATATAATATATTATATTGTTACTTTATTATATAATGGCATTTTTTGTAAATATTTCAAATCAAGTCTGTTTCACGAAAAGAAAGCGTCATTACGATCCTAACGATTAATAGGAATTTTAAGGAAATTATGGGAATTTTCGGAGATTAAACACTATATTCCGAGTGAATACACTTCTCGTAATGTAAAAGACGTTCTCGTAAAAATAGTAAACGAGGTCCAAATTGCAAACGGACAGTTTTATTAAATCCCAAATAATAAGTTAGACATGTTGGTGAAATAAGGAGATTTGATGAAACCGAATAGCTAGACGATTAACGAACCGAACGACGAAGCTTATATAAAAACAAAGAAAAGGGCATTTTGGTAAATTACCAATTCAATATTATAAAACTAACCTAAATCTATTTCTTTCTTCATTCGTCCCTGCCTTATTCGATTTCCAGAGAGCATTTCCTTTTCCTCCTTCGCGACTTCTCCTCTGGCCGCGGCGATTCTCTTCCAATCCGACCTCCGTTCGTTCCGTTTCCTTCACGTTTCCTCCTCCAATCGACGTTCTAGGTATTGATCTATAGTTTTAGAACGTTTATTTTGAGCTTTTCAGAGTTATACGTTTAGGGTTTTCGTTAGGTTTTCGATTAAAAACGCGAATTAGGGTTCGTAATTAATAGGTTAGCCGTGATTAAGTATATATTACACGTATTTGACGTTATTGGACGAAGTTAAATCAATTTGTGAAAGTGTTGAAAATTGAGAAATTTC
The DNA here is from genome assembly GCA_022432975.1 of Begonia masoniana. NCBI lineage: Eukaryota > Viridiplantae > Streptophyta > Magnoliopsida > Cucurbitales > Begoniaceae > Begonia > Begonia masoniana. The sequence continues at coordinate 36,091,977 of CM039510.1, forward strand.
GGGTTTACGAAAAAATGCGTGAATCGAGAATTTGGGTGTCGAGCGTGTATTTGCTCGATGAAATAGCTCGATGAATGTGATTAAAGACTTTAGAAAATTCTTTAGTTAAGGTTTTGACAATTTGGACGTTTATTAACCTAAACTCGTTTTAACGTCAAATCCTTGTAAATTGCTTAGGTGAACAGCGCTCGTGGACGGAGCTTGAGCTGCTTTGGACACGAGGTAAGTTCTCGTGATCTTCTCTGGCCGATTGGCCTACACCGTACGTCGTGTCGTTTCGAGGAGTTTTGGAGATGCGTTTGTGTAATTGTATTTGGCTTGGGTAGCTAGGTTTTAGGAGTTTATAGTTTACGCTTTACAGTCTTGATGGTACATATTATTGCTTGTTTACTGTATGATATTGAACTGTTTACGCATCACTTGTTTTAACGAAAAGCATGAAAATGAACTTCCGCACAGAGTTTTAAAGATAACGTAAAGCATAGCACTGGCCGAAAGGCGTATTGAGCATAGCATTGGCCGAAAGGCTTATTGGCCGAAAGGCCTATTGGCCGAAAGGCGTATTGGTCACGCGAGGTGGGGCTCAGGCACGGCTGTACGTGTTGTAAGCGTGCACCCCCCGCCTCTAGCTGGAAAGAGTAGTCCGCCCGCTGGATGAGCTCTCTCTGGTTAGAGGGATAGGATCTCGGTGACACCTATTGAGCATTGCATAGTAAGATAAAATAAAGCATGATTTACCGAACTCATACGCACAGCATGCATTGCATTTACGTAGAGCTTACTGGGATTTCATCTCATAGTGTATTGTATGGTGTAGGTGACCTAGATATCGAGGAACCAGGTGATGATGAGATTCCTCCTCCTGAGGCTTGAGTCCAGTTGATGGAAGAATGGCTGCGGTGGTGTGCTGGCGCAGTCGAGGCTCATTTGACCCGTGGGGAAGTATGTATAGATTTTGAGGGTTTTAAGTTATTTTGGATAAAATAGGAAAATTGTATAGAAATTATAGGATGTTTGGTACTGGTAGTTGATAGGTTTTATGTTTAATGTTTCAAACGTTTTGGTTTAAACTGATAATTAAATGTTATTGAAATGTTTTGAACGGTTTTAGAAACGATACGGATATACTCGGTTTTTAGAGCTATCCACGCCGTTGGATTTCGCAAAGTCCGCTGTAAGTTGATCGAGTTTAAGTTACAAGTTGATTATTGAATAAATGGTGGGAAGTGATAAGGTGTTTTGCTCTCTGGAATCGGATTCCAGAGAGCGTATCGAAGTGTTTGCTCTCTGGAATTCCAGAGAGCACTTGTATTTTACAAAACAGGGATCAGGGGTGAAGAGAAAGCAGAAGGAGTGGCGAATGGTCGCAGGAGGCGATCGCTGCACTGCAGTGTGCAGCGATTGATCGCTGCAGCAATACCGCGACCAATCGCTGCTTGCTGCAGCATATGTAGCGATCAGTCGCTGCAAAGTTGCAGCGACTGGTCGCCGCTCGCTGCAGCACATGCAGCGATCAGTCGCTGCATGTAGCAGCGACTGGTCGCTGCATGTAGCAGCGACTGGTCGCTGCCCCCTTTTTGTCACGGGCTGACAGTTTTGCCCTCTCATTTTAATTAAAGTTCTGTTTAATTGATTTATAGTTTTTAATTGTTTTATTAAATAGTTTTATGTTTGTTTTAAATGGTTTTAAACCTAGATTTCAATTCCGATTTCGATTCTGGTTTCGATATCGGTTTAGGTTCCGCCTAGAGTTTAATTAAAGATATTAGGTTAAAAAAAAATATGTATGGGGAGTACGGGTACAGTATTAGGGTCGCTACATTTATGATATCAAAGCCCCCGGGTTTTAAAATCGGTTCTGTAGACCGCTCGACTGCACAGCCACTACGCGGACATTCTTCATCAACTGTAAGTATGTTTATAGCTTTATTTGATTTCTAGTTTCTTAGAATATTTGTTTTACTTTTATAGGAATTTATAATTATGGTGCGTCCACGAAACGACCGAGATGACCGCGACAATACGATTGATACTCTTAAGGATTTTATTGCCCAGCAGTCTCAACATATGGAGAGACAAGCCCAGCAGATGGAAAGGCAGTCTCAGTAGCTGGGTACTCTGATAGATCGCGAGGGCGTTAGAGGCCGAGAGACAGCCATTCCGGTTAACCGGGGGATGGAGAGATTTCAGAAGCTCCAGCCCCCTATATTCAGCGGACACTCTACTGATCCCTCCTCAGCCGAGGAGTGGATTCGCACTATGGAGGACATGCTGGCGTATGCTAGCATAGAGGACGGAAAGAAGGTGGCGTTGGTGACTTACCACCTGGCCTTAGATGCCCGATTCTTGTGGGACACTGTGAAGACGACCACCGATGTCACTATTATGGGCTGGGAGATATTCAGAGAGTTGTTCTACGACAAGTATTTCAGCCATACCGTGCGAGAGGCGAAGATGGTTGAGTTTATGCAGTTGCGGCAGATTGGTTCTATTGCCGAGTACGTGGGGAGGTTTGAGGCATTGTCCCGATTCGCGCCACGACAGGTCAGCATTAACGAGGACAAGGTACGCCGATTCTTACAGGGACTTAGCCAGGAGTTCCGGATACGCCTTACTATATCTGGGGTACGACACGTATCCTATGACGAGATTGTGGCCAGGGCTCTTGATATTGAGGTTGTTGAGCAGAGTTCTACTAGACCGAGGGAGCCATCTAAGGGCTTCTTCCGAGATATTCGACCTCAGTCACTGAACCGAGGTTGGCAGCCGAGAGCACAGCCCCAGCAGCAGCAGAGGGGTGTGAAGAGACCTCTTGAGGGAGGTAATGACCGGGGAAAGGGGAAGCAAGTACAGGTTGCTTCTCAGGTACCTGTTTGTCCTAAATGTCAGAAGGAACACTCTGGCCGATGCAGGATGGGCACGAATGTTTGTTATTGGTGTGGAGAACCAGGCCATTTTGCTAAAGACTGCCCGAAGCGTGGTCGAGATCAGTCGGGCGGTGATCAGAGGAGAGTTATGCCCAGGATCTTCGCTTTTATCGAGCCTGGTGATGTTGATAACGAGGATCAGCCTGCCGTGATTGCAGGTACTATATTGGTTACTGGCGTTCCTGTATTTTCTTTATTAGACACGGGGGCTACGCATTCTTTTATTTCCACCGCTTGTGTGTCGAGATTGAGGCTTGCGCCTGAGTTAGCAGAATGCGAGTATAGTGTGATGCTACCTTCAGGAGAGCGTATGCAGTCAGGTCGTGTAGTCCAGGGCAACATTATCTCTATTGGGGACCGTACTCTCTGTGCTCGCCTTATTGTTATGGGCATCGAGCACTATGATCTTATTTTAGGGATGGATTGGCTATCGCAGCACTTCGCCACCATCGACTGTCGATCCGGGATTGTCACCTTTCGACCTCCGGGTAAAGCTGAGTTTTCTTATCAGGCGATGAGCAGATTGAGTAGCTCGCCTATTTCTTATTCCATGATGGTCAACGAGCAGTTGAAAGGTGCGTGCTCTATTTATTTGGCCTCTCTCTTTGATTGTCAGTTGCTCAGCGGATTGAAGCCGAGCGACATCCCTATCGTCAGAGAGTTCTCTGATATATTCCTTGATGATCTTCCCGGATTACCGCCGGACCGGGAGATTGAGTTCACTATTGACGTATATCATAACACAGCGCCAAGGTTTAAAAACCCGTACCGGTTGGCGCCAGCTGAGTTGAGAGAGTTGAGGACTCAGCTTTACGAGTTATTAGAGAAGGGATTTATTCGACCCAGTGTTTCACCCTGGGGTGCTCCTGTTCTATTCGTCAAGAAGAAAGACGGGACCCTCAGGATGTGCATAGACTACAGAGAATTGAACAAGTTGACAGTGAAGAATAAGTATCCACTGCCCCGGATTGATGACCTATTTGATCAGCTACAAGGTGCCCGAGTATTTTCCAAGATCGACCTGCGCTCGGGTTATTATCAGCTGAAAGTCCGGAGAGATGATATTCAGAAGACGGCATTCCGAACGAGGTATGAGCATTATGAGTTCCTTGTCATGTCTTTTGGACTTACTAATGCCCCTGCAGCGTTCATGGATCTGATGAACCGTGTCTTTAAGGAGTACCTGGACAAGTTTGTTGTGGTTTTCATCGACGACATTCTGGTATATTCTAAGACGAAGGAAGAGCACGAGGAGCATCTGAGGATCGTTTTATAGATTCTGAGTCAACGCCAGCTCTATCCAAAGTTTTCGAAGTGCGAGTTCTGGCTTGACAGAGTGAGCTTCCTTGGCCATATCATATCACAGGACGAAGTTTATGTGGATCCGAGCAAGATTCAGGTGGTCAGAGATTGGCCACAGCCGAAGAACGTACGTGAGGTGCGTGGATTTCTCGGATTGGTCGGTTATTATCGGAAGTTTATAGAGGGATTCTCGAAGATCGCACTTCCTCTTTCACGATTGACTCGGAAGAACGAGAGGTTTATTTGGTCGCCTGCTTGTGATGACAGTTTTATGGAGTTAAAGCAGAGATTGACCACCGCTCCAGTACTGGCGCTACCTATTGAAGGTGTCAGATTCAGTATTTACTGCGATGCATCTGGAGTGGGACTGGGTTGTGTATTGATGCAGGAGGGTAGAGTTATTGCATATGCTTCTCGACAGTTGAAGCCGTATGAGCAGAATTACCCTACGCACGACCTTGAGTTAGCAGCTGTGGTCTTCGCACTGAAGATATGGAGACATTATTTATATGGGCAGCAGTGCGAGATATTTTCTGACCACAAGAGTTTGAAGTATTTATTTACGCAGAAGGAGTTGAATATGCGTCAGAGAAGGTGGCTTGAGTTCGTCAAAGACTACGATTTTGATATCAAGTACCATCCAGGAAAGGCGAATAAGGTTGCTGATGCCTTGAGTAGAGTGCCTTCTGCGAGTTAGCCTTCGTTTGTAGCGATGTCAATTACGCTGCGGTCTGAGATTGAGAGGTTCGACGTTGAGATAGTGGCAGAGTTGTCCAGTATGCTCACCAACATTTCTCTCAGGCCAACTATTCTAGATCGTATACGTGAGGCTCAGCAGAATGATACGGAGTGTGAGGAGCTTCGATCGAGCATGACATTGGGAGACTCGTCAGATTTCCATTTATTGGAGGATGGTATTCTGAAGTTCAGGCATAGGTGGTACGTGCCTAACGACGAGGATCTGAAGAAAGAGATATTGGCCGAGGCACATTCTTTGGCGTATTCTGTGCACCCGGGAAGTACTAAGATGTACCGGGACCTAAAGCAACATTTCTGGTGGCCGAACATGAAGAGGGAGGTTGCCAAGTACGTAGAGACCTGTTTAGTATGTCAACAGGTGAAGGCAGAGCAACAGAGACCGGCCGGAACGTTATTGCCACTGCCGATTCCAGAGTGGAAGTGGGAGCAGATCTTCGTGGATTTCATTGTGGGGCTCCCGAGGACGACGAAGGGCCATGATGGCATATGGGTTATTGTGGACCGATTGACAAAGTCGGCCCACTTCTTATCTGTGAGGATGGCATCGTCTATGGATCAACTCGCAGAGCTTTATGTGCAGGAGATTGTCAGACTGCATGGCGTGCCAGTTTCCATAGTCTCAGATCGTGATCCGAGATTTACATCGAAGTTCTGGAAGAGTCTGCACAAAGCTATGGGGACTCAGCTTAATTTCAGCACAGCGTTTCATCCTCAGACTGATGGACAGACAGAGAGGACGAATCAGATTCTTGAGGATATGCTCAGAGCATGTGTGCTGGAGTTTCAGGGATCGTGGAGCAGATATTTGCCACTGATCGAGTTCTCGTACAACAACAGCTTCCAGGCTACCATCGGCATGGCACCGTACGAGGCTTTATATGGTCGGAAATGTAGATCTCCGATATATTGGGACGAGGTTGGCGAGGCCAGCATCATTGGTCCTGAGATTCTACAGCAGACGGCAGAGAAGATTGCCATTATTCGACAGCGTATTGAGGTAGCTCAGAGCAGACAGAAGAGCTATGCTGACACACGACGGAGAGAGCTAGAGTTCGAAGAAAATGATGAGGTGTATCTCAAAGTTTCTCCGTTCAAGGGCATTGCGAGATTTGGAAGGAGGGGTAAGCTAAACCCTCGTTATGTGGGGCCCTTTCCTATTCTGAAGAGGATCGGGAAGTTGGCGTACAGATTGCAGCTTCCGGCTTCTATGGAGGGTATCCACGACGTATTTCATGTATCTATGCTTCGGAAGTACAGCCTACATTGAGCTATGAGGTGAGGCCGGTGCGTATATTGGAGACTTCCATCAAGATTTTGCGCAACAAAGCAATTCCGCTAGTTAAAGTTTTGTAGCGGAACCACGAGGTGGAAGAGGCTATGTGGGAACGACAGCAGGATATAATGACTAGATATCCTGAGTTATTTGTATGATTTAATTTTGTGGACAAAATTCTGAATAAGGAGGGTGGAATGTAATACCCAGCTTGTACGGATTTCAGATATAATATATTATATTGTTACTTAATTATATAATGGCATTTTTGGTAAATATGTCAAATCAGGTCCGTTTCACGAAAAGAAAGCTTCATTACGATCCTAACGATTAATAGAAATTTTAAGGAAATAATAGGAATTTTCGGAGATTAAACACTATATTCCGAGTGAATACACTTCTCGTAATGTAAAAGACGTTCTCGTAAAAATAGTAAACGAGGTCCAAATTGCGAACAGACAGTTTTATTAAATCCCAAATAATAAGTTAGACATGTTGGTGAAATAAGGAGATTTGATGAAACCGAATAGCTAGACGATTAACGAACTGAACGATGAAGCTTATATAAAAACAAAGAAAATGGCATTTTGGTAAATTACCAATTCAATATTATAAAACTAACCTAAATCTATTTCTTTCTTCATTCGTCCCTGCCTTATTCGATTTCCAGAGAGCATTTCCTTTTCCTCCTTCGCGACTTCTCCTCTGGCCGCGGCGATTCTCTTCCAATCTGACCTCCGTTCGTTTCGTTTCCTTCACGTTTCCTCCTCCAATCGACGTTCTAGGTATGGATCTATAGTTTTAGAACGTTTATTTCGAGCTTTTCGGAGTTATACGTTTAGGGTTTTCGTTAGGTTTTCGATTAAAAACGCGAATTAGGGTTCATAATTAATAGGTTAGCCGTGATTAAGTATATATTGCACGTATTTGACGTTATTGGACGAAGTTAAATCAATTTGTGAAAGTGTTAAAAATTGAGAAATTTCGGGTTTTCGGAAAAACGCGTGAATCTAGAATTTGGGTGTCGAGCGTGTATTTGCTCGATGAAATAGCTCGATGAATGTGATTAAAGACTTTAGGAAATTCTTTAGTTAAGGTTTTGACAATTTGGACGTTTATTAACCTAAACTCGTTTTAACGTCAAATCCTTGTAAATTGCTTAGGTGAACAGCGCTCGTGGACGGAGCTTGAGCTGCTTTGGACACGAGGTAAGTTCTCGTGATCTTCTCTGGCCGATTGGCCTACGCCGTACGTCGTGTCGTCTCGAGGAGTTTTGGAGATGCGTTTGTTTAATTGTATTTGGCTTGGGTAGCTAGGTTTTAGGAGTTTATAGTTTACGCTTTACAGTCTTGATGGTACATATTATTGCTTGTTTACTGTATGATATTGAACTGTTCACGCATCACTTGTCTTAACGAAAAGCATGAAAATGAACTTCCGCATAGAGTTTTAAAGATAACGTAAAGCATAGCACTTGCCGAAAGGCGTATTGAGCATAGCATTGGCCGAAAGGCTTATTGGCCGAAAGGCGTATTGGCCGAAAGGCGTATTGGCCGAAAGGCGTATTGGTCACGCGAGGTGGGGCTCAGGCACGGCTGTACGTGTTGTAAGCGTGCACCCCCCCCCCCCCCCCCCGCCTCTAGCTGGAAAGAGTAGTCCGCCCGCTGGATGAGCTCTCTCTGGTTAGAGGGATTGGATCTCGGTGACACCTATTGAGCATTGCATAGTAAGATAAAATAAAGCATGATTTACCGAACTCATACACACAGCATGCATTACATTTACGTAGAGCTTACTGGGATTTCATCTCATAGTGTATTGTATGGTGTAGGTGACCTAGATATCGAGGAACCAGGTGAGGATGAGATTCCTCCTCCTGAGGCTTGAGTTCAGTTGATGGAAGAATGGCTGCGGTGGTGTGCTGGCGCAGTCGAGGCTCATTTGACCCGTGGGGAAGTATGTATAGATTTTGAGGGTTTTAAGTTATTTTGGATAGAATAGGAAAATTGTATAGAAATTATAGGATGTTTGGTACTGGTAGTTGATAGGTTTTATGTTTAATGTTTCAAACGTTTTGGTTTAAACTGATAATTAAATGTTATTGAAATGTTTTGAACGGTTTTAGGAAAGATACGGATATACTCGGTTTTTAGAGCTACCCACGCCGTTGGATTTCGCAAAGTCCGCTGTAAGTTGATCGAGTTTAAGTTACAAGTTGATTATTGAATAAATGGTGGGAAGTGATAAGGTGTTTTGCTCTCTGGAATCGGATTCCAGAGAGCGTATCGAAGTGTTTGCTCTCTGGAATTCCAGAGAGCACTTGTATTTTACAAAACAGGGATCAGGGGTGAAGAGAAAGCAGAAGGAGTGGCGAATGGTCGCAGGAGGCGATCGCTGCACTGCAGTGTGTAGCAATTGATCGCTGCAGCAATGCAGCGACCAATCGCTGCTTGCTGCAGCATATGCAGCGATCAGTCGCTGCAAAGCTGCAGCGACTGGTCGCCGCTCGCTGCAGCACATGCAGTGATCAGTCGCTGCATGTAGCAGCGACTGGTCGCTGCCCCCTTTTTGTCACGGGCTGACAGTTTTGCTCTCCCATTTTAATTAAAGTTCTGTTTAATTGTTTTATAGTTTTTAATTGTTTTATTAAATAGTTTTATGTTTGTTTTAAATGGTTTTAAACCTAGATTTCAATTCCGATTTCGATTCTGGTTTCGATATCGGTTTAGTTTCCTCCTAGAGTTTAATTAAGATATTAGGTTAAAAAAAAAATGTACGGGGAGTACGGGTACAGTATTAGGGTCGCTACAGAGCGCGCTGCGCGCAGGGCGCGCGATGTGCTCCAACGCCCTGTGGCCAACTCGGTGCTCTCTCCGACTCCGACGCTCGACAACAGACAGGAGGCCCCGTCTCCTCTCCTGCCATCTGCCAAAGGGCACAGCTGCACATGGCACTCAAACAATGGTCTAATGACCGTTGCTGAGAAGCCTGAGATTCTCAGGTTGAAATTCTTAGAAATTGTAACAATATCGTTGCTTTGAGAGCTGCAAGTAATCTCAGACGCTGAGATTCTTAGCAACGGTCCTGTGACCGTTGGAGCTCCAGAGCATCTCTTCAGAAATCACTCTGGGCCTCTCTGGCTCTCTCTCCTCCTTCTTTCATTTTTTTCTATAAATTATTCTGTCTTCCTTCATTTTGTTTCACTCCAATATCTATTAATCTCTCTCATTTTTCTCAATCAATTTGTACTCAATTTGCTCTCAATCTATCTGGTTCTCTCAATTCATTCTTCAATTTGGTTCAAGAAGGTAAAATTTAGTTTATTTTTTTTACATATATTTACATAATTTTAAATTATATTTATAGTTATACTAACTTGAATTTTGATACATTAATTTTTTTTAGGTTTTGTATAAGTGAGTTAATCAATTCACACCACCTACGAGCTTTTGTTGGATATTGGTTTATGGTATCATTTTCTTATTTAAAATTTATTTTTAGTTATGAATCCACGTGATTATACTATTGATGATGATATTGAAGAAATTAAAGAAATAAATCCTGCATTTTCAATAGGACAATCATCTGTACAAACATCAACATTCATTTCTTCACCTAAAAAAAAAGAAACAAAACATTTGAAGTATGAAAACATTTTGTAATGAAAGATATTAAAATTGGTGGAAAAGTGCTACTTAAACGAGCCAATAGTTCAACTATCTCACTAAATAGCCATTATCAAAAGTGCCACTTAAACGAGCCAGTTAGAGACCCTACACAAAGATTATTAAATACTAATGGTAGTGACATTTTTTTGTATTTACAAAATAAAATGAGAGAAGGAATAGCAAAAATTGTAGCACAATGTGAGTTGCCTTTAGCGTTTACCTATAGTGTTGAATTTGAAAATTTTATGAAAGAATATTATACTCCTAATTTTAAACGTGTTCCTAGAAATACAACTAGAATTGATATTATTAAAATATTTAATAATATGAAAAATGAACTAATTTCATTTTTTTCAAGTGCCCTTTCAATATCTATTTGTATCACGTCTGATTTATGGAGTGCACGTAATTCTATAGGCTATGTAGTTGTAACTTCTCATTTTATTTATGACTCTTAGCAATTAAATAAAAGAATTTTAAGATTTCGTAATTGTGAATATCCCCACACTAGTATTACAATTTTTAGATATATTGTTACGATATTGCAAGAATATTCCATTCGAGATAGAATATTTAGCATAACACTTGATAATGCTACTGCTAACGATGCTGCTATTTCTCATTTTAAAAATTATTTTCAATTAGATACCACTCACGATTCTCTTTTCCATATGAGATGTGTTTGTCATAATGTAAATTTAGTTGTTAAAGATGGTATGACATATATTTCGCCTCATAATGAATCAATTAGATCCGTAATTTCTTATATAATTGGATCTAATTCGAGGCAACAAGAATGTAGAGATTTTTGTAAAGCTGCCCAACTTATACCACGAAAATTAAAAACCGATGTAAATAATAGGTGGAATTCTACTTATTTAATGTTGAAAAATGCTAGGCCATATTGGCAAGTTATTTGTGCTTTTATTAGTGAGAAAGTACAAAGTATTAATCTTAATAAATCTAATTGCGAAGTAGCTAATATATTTCTTGATTTTTTAAAACCATTTTATGATACTACAAATGAATGTTTGAGAATTTATTATCACATTCTTCATCTTGTTCTTCCAATTTTTATAAACTTAAAATGTAATTTTGCACAATATCGATATATAGATGAATTTAGAGATATACCTAATAAAATAGAAAAAAAATTTAAAAAATATTGGCTTAACATTCTCCTATTTTTTGTTATGCATGTATAATGGATACTAGATATAAGTTAAAAGGAATATATCTCATTTTTAATAAAATTTCTAATAATTTACAAACTCCTTTATTTTCTATAGATCAAATAACATATGAAATTACCAGTTTATATTCTTCTTATGAATCTAAATATTCTAATGTTAGTCATTTACGTGTTTCTTCACATGTTAGCTAAAGTAGTGATGGTGGAAATATTGTAGGTTTACAATTTGGTATTCATGATATTTGAAATCAATTAGATACAGATGCTTACTCTAGTTCTATGCGAAATGAACTAGAAATTTATTTTGACACTAGATATCAATTTTCTCGCGAAGAAAATTTTGATATTTTAAATTGGTGGAAAATATTTTCCACCATATATCTTATTCTGTCTATAATGACACGTGATCTACTAACATCTCTAGTCTCTACCGTAGTATCGGAGTCTGCATTTAGTGCAGGTGGACGTGTGTACGATGAACGCTGATGACGACTTGCACCCGATCTCGTGGAGGCACTCATTTGCATAAAGGATTGGAACGACGCCATTACGAGAAACCGACAACGAGAGGACGAAATACTCGAAGACTTTAAAAATTTGGACGTTGAAGATTAACATAGTAATTTAAATTTTGAAGTATTTTTTTATTTTGTAATTTTTTTTTGACATTTTGCACATGATTGACAATTAGACGGGTGTCAACCTAGTTAGGATATGTTTAATTTGTAGTGATACAAATGTCAAATTTATGATGAAGATTATATTTTTTATATATTTGTTTTTTTATAAATAAATGTCGCTAAAAAATGAAAGCCGATCAATAGGAGCATTGACGCAATTGATCGGCTGTCAGTAAGAATGAAAACCGAGCGACAGCTGATCAATCGTTGGGCGAATGATCGGCGGTTGCACTGTGTTAATTCTTAGCGATAGTCGAATAGCCGATCAATCACCCCACTGTCGCACTGAATAAAACAAAGCGACAGCTGATCAATCGTCTCACTTGGGTGATTGATTGGCTGTCGGTATTAAATTGGATTTTACATCAGCAACCTCCCAATCAATCGCCCCTTCAATTGAAAGCTACCAACAATGAAACTCAACGCCGAAAACTGTCAAAGCTCCCGTCAATCTTCGCAGCGCCTCCCGTCAATCGCCCCACAATTTTGACCTCCGAATCCTCCGTCGAAACTCAGTAAATCTCAGCCATCCGACCATGTTCTATTTCTTCCGCAATTTGATAATTTAATTAAATATTATTCGAAATTTACTTGATACTAAAATGAAATTTTTTTGCTTACTGTTGTCGAATTTGGGTTGCATTGTTTGATTTAGATTGCTGAGGTTGGCTCGGGATACAAAAACAATGTAAGCAAAGTTTTATAACTGTGCACACCACTTTTTTGATTAAATGTCTATGAGAATTCTAAGTTTTAAAAATTGGTAATTTTCTTTATATTTTGTGAGTTGGAACTTTTTGTACACAAATTACTAGTGTACTTAATTTTGTTTTGGTGTTTAGTATCTTGTGTACCTTATAGGTTAAAAAAATGTCGCCAAAACGTTTGAAAGTTTCTTTAAGCTCATGCTCAGCTCTAATCGGGCAAATCAATTACTCATTCATCAACTCTAAGGCAAGGAAATACTTCATGGATTTCATGACGAAAAATAAACTTCTTATATGCAAAATCCAATTTCAACCCAATGAGTCTGATGGAGATATTTCAGTCATGCTTAGGCAACAACGATTGCAGACTCTTGCTGTATTAGGTGGTGATGCAATGTAAGTATCGTTCAGGAATTCTACGCAAATACCAGGGCATCAAATTCAGATAGTACCGTTCATGTAACGACCCCTATTCCCAGCAAGATATTGTCCGCTCTAGGGATTGGGCCGTAGCCCAATATCCTCCCCTCACGGCTTTGTTTGGCGAGAACTTCCCGGAAGGTCACCCAACCTGGAATTGCTCTCGCCGAAGCACTTTTAACTTCGGAGTTCTTATGGGATCCGTTGTCAATTGTGCTCCAAAACGCGTCTTGCTATGTTGGGAGGGTCTCTTTACATATGTTTCATTTCCATATACTTCCCCAAGCGATGTGGGATTGTGACAACCCCCTCTTTACGACCCGGGATTCGCCTATACTCGAGTCCGGGATTCGCCTACACTCGGCTTAGGTCCCGAGGTTTGCCCCGCAACCCGAGGTTTGCCCCGCAGTCGTACACATACGTTCACATTCGGGTCATCACAATCACCCCCCCTCGGGGGCCCAACGTCCTCGTTGGCCACATTTCCGGTTGGGTACAGGCTCTGATACCATTTGTAACGACCCCTATTCCCAGCAAGATATTGTCCGCTCTGGGGATTGGGCCGTAGCCCAATATCCTCCCCTCACGGCTTTGTTTGGCGAGAACTTCCCGGAAGGTCACCCAACCTGGAATTGCTCTCGCCGAAGCACTTTTAACTTCGGAGTTCTTATGGGATCCGTTGTCAATTGTGCTCCAAAACGCGTCTTGCTATGTTGGGAGGGTCTCTTTACATATGTTTCATTTCCACATACTTCCCCAAGCGCTGTGGGATTGTGACGACCCCCTCTTTACGACCTGTCACCTTCCGGCTCGCCCGCGCGGACGTACCGCCATCCGGGTTCCGGTTCGTGCAGCCATCGTACCAGTACAGATTCGGGACTTACAGATTCGGGTCATCACAATCACCCCCCCTTGGGGGCCCAACGTCCTCGTTGGCCACAATTCCGGTTGGGTACAAGCTCTGATACCATTTGTAACGACCCCATATTCCAGCAAGATATTGTCCGCTCTGGGGATTGGGCCGTAGCACAATATCCTCCCCTCACGGCTTTGTTTGGCGAGAACTTCCCAGAAGGTCACCCAACCTGGAATTGCTCTCGCCGAAGCACTTTTAACTTCAGAGTTCTTATGGGATCCGTTGCCAATCGTGCTCCAAAACGCGTCTTGCTATCTTGGGAGGCATCTCTTACATATGTTTCATTTCCACATACTTCCCCAAGCGCTGTGGGATTGTGACGACCCCCTCTTTACGACCTGTCACCTTCCGACTCGCCCGCGCGGACGTACCGCCATCCGGGTTCCGGTTCGTGCAGCCATCGTACCAGTACAGATTCGGGACTTACAGGTTTGCCCCGCAGTCGTACACATACGTTCACATTCGGGTCATCACAATCACCCCCCCTCGGGGGCCCAACGTCCTCGTTGGCCACAATTCCGGTTGGGTACAGGCTCTGATACCATTTGTAACGACCCCTATTCCCAGCAAGATATTGTCCGCTCTGGGGATTGGGCCGTAGCCCAATATCCTCCCCTCACGGCTTTGTTTGGCGAGAACTTCCCGGAAGGTCACCCAACCTGGAATTGCTCTCGCCGAAGCACTTTTAACTTCGGAGTTCTTATGGGATCCGTTGTCAATTGTGCTCCAAAACGCGTCTTGCTATGTTGGGAGGGTCTATTTACATATGTTTCATTTCCATATACTTCCCCAAGCGATGTGGGATTGTGACAACCCCCTCTTTACGACCCGGGATTCGCCTATACTCGAGTCCGGGATTCGCCTACACTCGGCTTAGGTCCCGAGGTTTGCCCCGCAACCCGAGGTTTGCCCCGCAGTCGTACACATACGTTCACATTCGGGTCATCACAATCACCCCCCCTCGGGGGCCCAACGTCCTCGTTGGCCACATTTCCGGTTGGGTACAGGCTCTGATACCATTTGTAACGACCCCATTTCCCAGCAAGATATTGTCCGCTCTGGGGATTGGGCCGTAGCACAATATCCTCCCCTCACGGCTTTGTTTGGCGAGAACTTCCCGGAAGGTCACCCAACCTTGGATTGCTCTCGCCGAAGCACTTTTAACTTCGGAGTTCTTATGGGATCCGTTGTCAATTGTGCTCAAAAACGCGTCTTGCTATGTTGGGAGGGTCTCTTTACATATGTTTCATTTCCATATACTTCCCCAAGCGATGTGGGATTGTGACAACCCCCTCTTTACGACCCGGGATTCGCCTATACTCGAGTCCGGGATTCGCCTACACTCGGCTTAGGTCCCGAGGTTTGCCCCGCAACCCGAGGTTTGCCCCGCAGTCGTACACATACGTTCACATTCGGGTCATCACAATCACCCCCCCTCGGGGGCCCAACGTCCTCGTTGGCCACATTTCCGGTTGGGTACAGGCTCTGATACCATTTGTAACGACCCCTATTCCCAGCAAGATATTGTCCGCTCTGGGGATTGGGCCGTAGCCCAATATCCTCCCCTCACGGCTTTGTTTGGCGAGAACTTCCCGGAAGGTCACCCAACCTGGAATTGCTCTCGCCGAAGCACTTTTAACTTCGGAGTTCTTATGGGATCCGTTGTCAATTGTGCTCCAAAACGCGTCTTGCTATGTTGGGAGGGTCTCTTTACATATGTTTCATTTCCACATACTTCCCCAAGCGCTGTGGGATTGTGACGACCCCCTCTTTACGACCTGTCACCTTCCGGCTCGCCCGCGCGGACGTACCGTCATCCGGGTTCCGGTTCGTGCAGCCATCGTACCAGTACAGATTCGGGACTTACAGATTCGGGTCATCACAATCACCCCCCCTTGGGGGCCCAACGTCCTCGTTGGCCACAATTCCGGTTGGGTACAGGCTCTGATACCATTTGTAACGACCCCATATTCCAGCAAGATATTGTCCGCTCTGGGGATTGGGCCGTAGCACAATATCCTCCCCTCACGGCTTTGTTTGGCGAGAACTTCCCAGAAGGTCACCCAACCTGGAATTGCTCTCGCCGAAGCACTTTTAACTTCGGAGTTCTTATGGGATCCGTTGCCAATCGTGCTCCAAAACGCGTCTTGCTATCTTGGGAGGCATCTCTTACGTATGTTTCATTTCCACATACTTCCCCAAGCGCTGTGGGATTGTGACGACCCCCTCTTTACGACCTGTCACCTTCCGGCTCGCCCGCGCGGACGTACCGCCATCCGGGTTCCGGTTCGTGCAGCCATCGTACCAGTACAGATTCGAGACTTACAGATTCGGGTCATCACAGTTCAAGTTCGCAACAAGATCATCAACTTCTCAGCCGAGAACATTAATGCTAAGCTTGGTTTGGACAACTTAAATCAAGATGATTATCACACCATGATGGAAGAGGGGCCAGATTATGGGATGATCATACAAGAGATGGGACGCCGAGGTTCACAGTGGTTTTACTTAAACGTCAACCTAGCTCAACCATTACACTTGATATTAAGTTGTCTCAACTGCTACGCTCAAGATTTGTGCAAGTTCATCAGGGAAAACTTGATGCCGACGTCCCAGAATTCTGAGCTCACCAAAGAGCGGGTGGTACTCTTGTATTGCATTCTCACTGGTCGCTCCATAAACGTCGGACAAATTATCTACAATAATATCAGCGCATATCATAAGGGTTCCACCACTACTGACCATATCCACCCCATCTTCATCACGCACCTATGCGCTGAAGAGAATGTCTCTATGAGCTCAACTGACGAGCCTTGGATCCAGTAAAAGATTTATGTCTCATCAAATATTTCAAGAATAGCTAAGTGGCCGTACGGCGAAGCTAGAAACAATGGATTGAGATTCATTGAGCATGGTGGTGATGCTGAAATTCCTCTTCAACTAATGCCCTTGCCTTGTATCCGGCACATTAAAGATGGTATTATGATGAGTGCACAATGTAGCATGGCGCAGACAAAAAAAGAGCGTGCCGAGGCTCATCGAAAATAGCGATATGAAAACCAATCAACTATGTCTCTCGCTCAAGGCGCCTCTTCATCATCTGTCATGCCATCTTGCTCGTACTCAACTAACGATGTGGGGCAGATGTTAGAAAATCTTACAATCCAACAAGGCTAAATGTTTGCCAATTTGGCTGCTCAACAAATCAGCTTTGAACATGATGTAAGACAAAGACTGAAAAATATTTCTGATCAGCAAACACAGTTATCACGAGATCACACCCGCATCGAACATTGGTTGACGAATATGCAAAATCATTCACTAGAATAGACAAACTTCTTTGCATGATATGCGAGAGCATTAAATGCTTATTATGACCATTCGGATATAGCAAACCCACGTTTACCTATCTTCCCAGAGCACCTATTGAGGCCATATCACTCTCCACAAGAGGGTGATGACAACGATTAGCCTGACACGTCATGAATTACGCTATTTTTCACCTACTTTTTATTTTATTTTATGCATTGAGGACCATATTTATTTTAAGTTTGGGGTGATTATAGCTTACCTTATGACTTTACTATATTTTGTAATATATTTTAGTTATACAATCTGAAATCTTTATTTATGTAAGTTCGACTCGTTAAACTCAGCTCGTTACGCTCGTTGGGCCGTCTCGGCTCGGCTCGTTAGACTCGTGGCTCGTGACCAGCTCGGGTTGGAAATTTTTTAGGCTCGGCTTGTTAGCCTCGACAGGCTCGTTAGGGTCGGCTCATTAGGCTCGGCGAGCCGGGTCTTTCTCGGCTCGGCTCGACTCGCTCGATTAACATCTCTAGTTCATATTGCGACTTGGTATCAAGTTCAATTAAATTTTACGATTTAAGAATCGAAAAAACATAAAATCCTAATATTGATATACGAATTCATCCCGACCCATCTAAAATTCAGATAACACTACACTCTAATAGATTAGATTTTATAACTTTTGTATTTTTCTGTTCATATTTAGTTTTCTACTTGTCTAAACTCTAGCATATCTTAATAACAATATTTATCTCATGATGGCCAATTGATTAACAAAATTTTAACTAGCAAAATAATATTGAATAAATTGTTCACAGTGCTATAACAAAGCATAAGTAACAGATTTTAAGCCATAGATGTAGATAGTTTAAAAAACATAGCCAAATTCCGATAGTTAAATATTACTCAAACGTCGGGAGATTTAAATTGACAGCACAGAAAAATACATTCAAATATTTTACTTCTATTAAATCTAACATTGTTGTAATAATGTGCAAAATGTTTATGAACAAATAATGTTGCCTTGCTGTTTCTGAATTGCAAAAGAGGACATAAAAAATGGCTGCTTAGCCTTTTCATACATCTCTCCCTACAATGATTCCTCCTATTTGGATCTTCAAACGGACTTGTCTGAGAAGAGGTTAGTCGGAATATTTCACGAGCTCCTTCACTTCTCTATCGAAAAGAAAACAGAGCGGAAAAATGTAAGTAATCTTCGGAAACCATTGAATTTTCCTCAAAAAATTTACCGAAGTGTTGGAGCGAGATCCCGAAATATTTTATATTTCTAGAAAAGGAAATACACAGACTGATTCTCAGGGAAGCATAGGAGTCTTGAAAACTTTTGCAAATCAGGGAAAGATTGCTTGTGTTGTTGAGAAATGACGAAACTGGATGTTGTGATTCAGATGAACCCCTTGGTGGTAGCCATTGTTAAGATTACTTCTTCTTTCACCATTTTTTGTTAGAAGCTGTAAATTTTTTGCCCAAAATTTGGATTTAAAATTTGAAAATCTGTACAAATCTCGGTATAGTTATTAAAGCCAATTTGTTATTGAAAATTGGTGAGTTATAAAAAACATTAAGTCAGATATTTAATTGGGAAATGTAGATTCAATGATTGTAGTAAATTTAGATTGCAGGGCGTATTATTTATATATGCATGGAATGTGATCAACTGCACAGAAACGAATTGATTATTTAACTCCCCTTCGATTCAGTTTTGATTTTTTGAAAACTAATTTTTAAACAAATCGAGCAAAACTGAACTATTTGGTTTGGTTCTCGATTCCTTTTTTAAAAACCTGAAAATGAAACGATATTAAATATTTATGTATTTTTATTTTTATTTTAAAAATTACAAAAACAAAATTGAATCAAACTTACAAAACCAGCTCAAACTAAGCACCAACTAACTAAAACTGACCCACAACCAACCCGTATTGAGTCTTAATTGGAGAAATTCAAAACTGGAACCAAACCTAAACTGATCGGACCAAAACCAAAAAAAAAATGTGGTTTTCGTTTGGTTTCGAAGACCAATTGCTTTGGTTTCATATCAAAATTTTTTGATAACAAGACCTAAAAAATTGGTTCACGTTAGTTTGACTTCTCTATGTTTAACCTTAACAGAGAAAATGTTAGTTTCTAAGCCCTCAAACATTAAAGTTAAATGGATAAAAAAATAAACTATGAGTTGTTTGTTACTAATAGGGGTGGGCAAGAGTTCGGTTCGGTTCGGTTTTGGACCAAACAGAACCGAACTCATCGGTTTTGGTTTCAGTTTCCGAACCCGAAACCGAAACCGATTGACTTATACCAGACCCGAACCGAACTTTTCAGTTCAATTCGGTTCGAGTCTGGTCGGTTCAAAAAGGAAGAGGATAGGGGGAGGAGAGAGAAGACGAGGAGGAAGAGGAGGCGAACAGCGGCCATTGCCAAAGCGAATGGAAAGATTGGAGAAGGGAATGAGCCGCTGTTCGGAGGGTTCTATGAGACTCTGATGAATTTGAGTTTCTGAAATTAGGTTCAGGACGGAGAGGCATTGTTTTTGCACAGGGGTGTGGCTTTGAGAGATTACTGGTTATGGAAAATGCCAGATTTACAGGCGATTCCAAGAATAAAAACCAGTTCACAAATGCTAGAACCAAGCGAGAGAAAGTAGAGAGATAGAACCAACTGTGGGGTTGAGGTGAAGAGAGAGAGACTTCTATCCAACTCCCTGTGTTGACCTCGTCGTACTCATCAACCCTTATTCAGGAGCTTTTTTTGCAAAGCTTCTCCTTACAACTCTTCGATGGTTCCTCTTTCATGGTTGCCTCTGTAGTAGGATTCTTGACAGAAAAACAGGCGAGACATAAAAATCAAAACTTTTTCAGACAATCTGGGCTGCATTTAGCTTATAGAGAACAGACTAATTATTTTCGGTTTTTCGTTTCGGTTCGGGTTTGACTTCCACCCGAACCGAACCCGAAAGCGTATTAGTGAACCCGATCCAAACACAAAAAACAACCCCTGTACCCAAACCGACCCGAGTCGAACCCTCGGGTCAGTTTGGTTTCGGGTCTGCCCACCCCTAGTTACTAACCCTCAAACTTCGAGATTAAATAAACTAAAAAAACAAACTATAAGATATTAGTCGCCAAAACCCCATAGTTATCTTATTTTTTTCGCACAGATTCAAAGTAATATACTTTGTTGTGCGTGTGCTTTAGAACTTCTAAGTGACCCGCCATTTTCTATATTTTTTAAAAGGTAAAATATGATTTAAACTTTAACGTTTAAAGTTATTTACGAATCAGGTCTTAAATTATTTTTTTACAAATTTAACCATAACTTTTCATATATAAGTAATTTAGACATTATCATCAATTTATCCATTAAATCCATAGTGCATATACCAAGTGTCATATTCAATCACGTGTTTTAATATGATTTCTATCAGTTACAGCGATTTCTAACTGTATTTAAAATCTATTGCTCTCTTGATAGAATACAAAATTTTCTTTAAGAATCTTCTTTCACCATATTTAGTTTATGAAACACGAAATTTCTTGTTTGAAAAAAAAAAATTCTTCTTTTGTAAAAAATGTTTTTAAATTTTCGGTCATTCTTTCAAATTTGTAACTTTTGCATTGAGTTCCCTCGTTATTAAGAAGGGAAAATTACCTCATACAACAAGCCTTAACTCAATTTTTTTGCACAGAAGAACATAGATTCGATGGTCACGGTTGGAGTTAAATCTTGAACAAGCTACTTCCGAGCAAAACTTTATCTACGGAGTTTTGATTTTAACTGACAACTTCTTTAACTCTTTTTTCTTTAACTCTACTGTGCTTTTTTATGTAAGGCCTACTAGCAAAACCAATAAAAATTTAAATATTTCTTTTTGTTCAAGGGCACGCGTTTATGACATAGAAATGGTTCGAGAGTCCCTTCTCAAACTATACACAATTATGTGTTAATATCCAAGCCAATAATAATACTTCTCTACTTCCTTCCTATTATTTTATGCATCAAACTCTTCAGAGATTAGGCTAAGAAATCCTTCCTTTGTAAACTTTAAGTTGGTTTGGTCCATCTTGAATCTGTTCATACTTCGTGACGAACCTACCAGATTTTATGGGGTTGGGCGGGTTTTGATTTCTTTGGCTGGGTTTGTTAAGTGGAGGGTTGTTCGCCACTTTCTACTTCCTCCTGTTTCCTCTGTTCGCGCGCCAGGGAGATGAGGGCTCAACACTGGTCGACGACGACGAGATGGGTCGCGGGAGAATGGGAGTGTTTGCTGAAACTTCGCTTGGAGTGGGGCTCTCGATTTGGTGTCCGTCCGGGTACCATTTGTGTTGTGGAGAAGCTCTGCTATTAGGTAGATCTTTCTTCTTAGGAAGTTTTCGACCGAGCCTGCGCGGTGTGCAGAGGTCGGAGCTGATTGGGCGTGGAAGATTCTGAATTGTTTTCGAAGGTGAGTGTTTCTACTGTCTCAGTGTTCTCTAACTTTCTGAATGTTGCAAGGTAGTGCCTGGCAGTCGAGTTCCTTCTTCCTAATGGATTATGGGTTTGTAGAATAAAGAAAATTTTGGTGAGGGAAGGAGGAAGCTCCACAATAATGAGCTAGTCCGATGGTTGTGGGATGATTCTGCTCTTTCCCTCACAAGCAGAATCAATTTGGTGGAGGGAACGATTCTTGCCTTTCAATGGCTTTCCAAATATTGGCCAAATTTGATACAATTTGCTTGAATACTCATAGGAAATCTGATTTATTATCTAGTTTTGTGAATTGGATTTGAATTCTTATGTTGCTCATGCGATGCCTTCAAAAAGTGTTATTCACTTTCTTCGTATGTTTAAGTGATCATCTGAGGTAGTGCAGCTTCCTTTCTTGTTTCAATCCTTTACAGCAATCCTAAATGTCCCCTTTCAATTTACCATCTCCAGCCGTATCGTGGGCAACTCGGCATTCCTCGCGACGGCAGATTGTTGACTTTTATGAATATATACCCTTCAGTTTTTGAGTCATCGTACATTCTTGACAGCGGAGGAACTGCGTTCCCTCGTTCTTCCTACTGAATCCAGCAGAATTTACAAAGAAGAATTACATTTTCTTCAACAAAATCAAAAAGACGTCACCAACAGGCTAAGGAAATCGCTTATGCTTACAACATCTTGGACTCTTCCTCTACGTCCGACGGATCAGCTGAAATGGGACATGGGTCTGCCAGCGCGATTATGAGAAATCGTAACTCTCCAATTACAAAGATTTATTCGATTTCGTTCTTCTCCCGGACAACCGTGTTGGCTTGAGACTTACAACTTGGGATGATATGAAAGTAAATAAAAAAAAAATGAAACTTTCAATACTTTAATCCATTTATAACGTGGTTGATTCAACCATTTTTTGAAACGAAAAATTACATAATATACTAACATTGATCCATTATATATGTATGTTTTGCTTTGCTTTACCAAATATCGTTTCCTCTACTTAATACCTTTTTATTTGATTATCTCTTTGATGATATAGAGATTGAGAGTTAGTGAGTTATTGATTGTTCGATTGATTCTTTAAATCGTCAAATCGAATCCTTAACCAAGAGAGTACTCTTGTTTCTTGTTAGAACGGAGAAAAGAACTATACAAAGGTAACTCTCCATACATACCATTTCATTAATACTATTTCATTCATGTCTCTTCAATCACACCTCTTCAACTATAGTTTATATAACTTTATAAGGTTAAGGAGAGGGAATTAAAACACAATTAACTTTATTTCCTTTATGCTTAACAATCATCATATTAAGCACTTTAACATAAAGTCAATATCACTATTGTAACGACCCCGTTTCCCAGCAAGATATTGTCCGCTCTGGGGATTGGGCCGTAGCGCAATATCCTCCCCTCACGGCTTTGTTTGGCGAGATTTTCCCGGAAGGTCACCCAACCTGGGATTGCTCTCGCCGAAGCACTTTTAACTTCGGAGTTCTTATGGGATCCGTTGTCAATTTTGCTCCAAAACGCGTCTTGCTATGTTGGGAGGGTCTCTTTACATATGTTTCATTTCTACATACTTCCCCAAGCGATGTGGGATTGTGACGACCCCCTTTTTACGACCCGGGATTCGCCTATACTCGAGTCCGGGATACGCCTACACTCGGCTTAGGTCCCGAGGTTTGCCCCGCAACCCGAGGTTTGCTCCGCAGTCGTACCCATACGTACACATCCGGGTCATCACAATCACCCCCCCTCGGGGGCCCAACGTCTTTGTTGGCCACATTTCCGGTTGGGTACAGGCTTTGATACCATTTGTAACGACCCCGTTTCCCAGCAAGATATTGTCCGCTCTGGGGATTGGGCCGTAGCGCAATATCCTCCCCTCACGGCTTTGTTTGGCGAGAACTTCCCGGAAGGTCACCCAACCTGGGATTGCTCTCGCCGAAGCACTTTTAACTTCGGAGTTCTTATGGGATCCGTTGTCAATTGTGCTCAAAAACGCATCTTGCTATGTTGGGAGGGTCTCTTTACATATGTTTCATTTCCGCATACTTCCCCAAGCGATGTGGGATTGTGACGACCCCTTTTTACGACCCGGGATTCGCCTATACTCGAGTCCGGGATTCGCCTACACTCGGCTTAGGTCTCGAGGTTTGCCCCGCAGTCGTACCCATACGTACACATCCGGGTCATCACAACTATAATTTACATGAGTCATAAATAAATTATTAAAATAATCTAACAATCTCTCACTTGGCTTATGTTGTGAAATCTAGATGATCTCAATACCTTTCATTTAATCCGGTTCAGATTAAATCCATCACAACTTGTAATTCACAAATAAATGGTGTACCATAATGTGAATTAACCAAGTTACCTTTCATAATGAATTGAAAAATTGAATCATGGCAGACACAAGTCATTGACGACATGATTCTTTTCATGTATCACTAATTTCTCAATCCGTTATAACTTTAATTGAAGAAACACTATAACCTTCCACTTTAAATTTCATAAAGTATCACATGTTATTTGAAAACAACAATAATTGTATTCACCATAATACAAATAACATCAAACATACAAAAACATATCCATAATGAATTCAAAAGTGTTCACATAATACAAGTTACACTATCATAATCATATTAGTAAGGACTTGTCACCTAAACCCATCCTTTCAACGTGTTCTGTAAAGGTCTTGGGTGGCAATCCTTTAGTTAATGGATCCTCTATCATTAAACTTGTACTTATGTGTTCAATGCACACATTTTGTTTTTGTATTTCTTCCTTAACTGCCAAATACTTCAATTCCATATGTTTTGCTCCTTTCGAGTATTTGTCATTCTTTGAGAAGAATACAGCTGCGAAGTTGTCACAATAAATCCTTAGCGGTCTATCTATACTATCGACTATACTTAGACCCAAAGTTAAGTTCCGCAACCACAACGCATGAATAGTGGCCTCAAAGCATGCCACAAATTCTGCCTCCATGGTAGAAGTAGCGATCGAAGATTGCTTTCCACTTCTCCATGATACAGCTCCTCCGGCTAATAGAAACACATAACCGAATGTAGATTTCCTCGAGTCTACACATCCGACATAGCCTGAATCTGAGTATCCAATAACCTCAAGTTTGTTGGACTTTCTATACATGAGCATGTAGTCCTTTGTTTCTTGCAAGTACCTAAGCACTTTCTTTGCAGCTTTCCAGTGACCCATTCTTGGATTACTTTGATATCGCCCTAACATCCCTACTGCAAAACTTATGTCGGGTCGAGTACATGTTTGAGCATACATTAAGCTCCCAACAGCTGATGAATATGGAATAGATTTCATTTTCTTTCTTTCCAAATCATTTTTCGGACATTGCATTTGACTGAATTTGTCCCTTTTCTAAATTGGAACTACACCAGCAGAGCATTTTTTCATTATGAATCTCTCTAAAATTTTATCGATATATCCTTTCTGAGACAATCCTAGTAATCCTTGTTGTCTATCGCTGAATATTTCTATTCCAATTACATAGGATGCCTCACCCATATCTTTCATTTCAAAATTTTTAGAGAGAAACTCTTTTATATCATGTAACATTCCTTTATTGTTAGAAACTAGAAGAATGTCATCAACATATAAGACTAATATGATAAACTTATTCCCACTGACCTGCATATAGATACACCAATCAACAATATTTTCTATAAAACCGTACGACGTAACGGTATCATTAAACTTAATATACCATTGTCTAGAAGCTTGTTTTAGTCCATATATTGACTTCTTCAATTTACACACTAACCTTTCATTTCCCGAAAGTGAGAATCTTTCTGGTTGATCCATATACACTTCTTCTTCTAAGTCTCCATTCAGAAAGGCGGTCTTTACATCCATTTGGTGAAGCTCTAAATCATAATGAGCTACCAAAGCCATAACAATTCTTAAGAAATCCTTTTTTGAAACTGGAGAAAAAATTTCCTTATAGTCAATACCATCTTTCTGAGTGTAACCTTTGGCGACAAGTCTAGCCTTAGACCTTTCGATATTACCTTTCGAACTGCGTTTGGTTTTGTAAACCCATTTACAACCGATTCGTTTAAAACTTTCAGGTAACTTTACAAGTTCCCAAACTTTATTGTCATCCATCGATTTCAACTCTTCTTTCATGACATTCAATCATTTTCAGAATTTGGACATTCCATGGCTTTTATGGATGAGTTTGGATCCTTATCATTGCTCAAGTCATATTCATCTTCAAGTGAATAGATCACGTAATTATTAGGAATTGCAGGTCTTCTTGTCCTTACTGACCTTCGCAACTCTTGTGATTGTTCACTAGTGACTTGCATACCATCATTATGCTCATCGTTAATTTGATCGCTTTCTGTGGTTTGAATATTCACTCGTTGTTCTGGTATGTTGTTAGACTGTGACACAACAAGAGAAACAATAACTTGATGAGAATCTTCAGGTGTAATTTCCTCCACCCGATTCTTATGAATATTCACCTTTCGTGATTCATCACTCCCACTGATCTGGCCATTCTCAATGAATCGAGTATTTCCAAACTCTACTATTCTCGTACTATGGTTTGGACAATAAAAGATGTACCCTTTTGATTTTTCTGGGTAGCCGATGAAGTAGCCACTAATGGTTCTTGCATCGAGCTTCTTTTCATGTGGATTGTATATCCTTACTTTTGCTGAACAACCCCAAACATGGAGATGTTTTAAACTAGGTTTCCTTCCTGTCCACAATTCATAAGGGGTTTTAGGAACTGCCTTACTAGGAACCCTATTCAATAGATATACAGCGGTCTTTAAACCGTGCATCCACAAAGATAAAGGTACATTACTTTTATTTACCATACTCCTAACCATTTCCATTAGCGTACGATTCTGCCTTTCAGCTACACCATTTTATTGTGGCGTACCAGACATTGTATACTGTGCATAAATGCCTTGTCCACTTTCTTCAAATTTTTCGTAATATTCACCACCTCCATGAGACCTCACAACCTTTACTTTTCTATCTAACTATCTTTCCACCTCATTTATGAACACTTCTAAAACGTTCATAGATTGAGACATTTCATGCAGTAGATACAAATAACCATAACGTTAATAATCATCAATAAATGTGATGAAATACCTTTCACCGTTCCAAGACGGAGTATCGAATGGACCACATATGTCAGTGTGTATCAATTCTAACAGTCCATTACTTCTTGTGCTCTTAATTTTAGATATGTGTGTAGTTTGCTTACCTTTGATACAATCTATACACACATCCCAGTCATTAAAATCTAATTGAGGTAAAATATCACATTTCATTAACCTCATTATCCTTTTTTTAGATATATGACATAATCTTTGATGCCACAAGAAAGCTGAACTCTCATTAAGTGCATTACGTTTAACACCAACATCATTGTCAACATAAAACAGAGATTCTATAAATTTAACATTGAGATTGAATTTATACAAACCATCTAATAAATACCAGAACCATAATAGTGTTTTTGTTTGTACAATGTAAATAAACTATTCTCAATCTCAAAATTAAAACTTTTACAATCCAACTTAGAAACAGAAACAAAATTTATAGCACATTCAGGAACATAGAAACATTTTTCAAGATCCAAACGACAACCGGTATCTAGGATCAACCTATACGTCCCAATTCCTTCTATGCGAGCATTCATTTTGTTTCCCATATACAAGAACTTTTTAGTTTCGTTTATGGGTTGGATCGAAAGAAATCCCTGCATAACATGAGACACATGAGTAGTAGCACCAGAATCTAACCATCAAGTATTATTAGGTACTTCTATAATATTTGATTCATAACATACTGAAACAAATAGTGTACCTTTCTTTCCGAACCAGATTTTTCTTTTCGGACATTCTTTCTTTAAGTGGCCAACCTTATTGCAGAAGTAGCATTTAAGCTCTTTTCGGATACGCCACTCTTTCACATTTAATGAGGCTTTTCCCTTCTTCCGATTCTTTTTACTTGGTCTGTTCTTGCTGCCATTGCCTTCATGCTAAAATGTCAAGTTTATGGCATGACCTTTTATTTTCTTCAACCTCCCTTCCTCTTGAACTAACATGACCTTTATTTCCTGAAAGTTTCATTTTTCTTTTATGGTGTTATAATTCACTTGGAACAGGCCAAACTCAAGAGGGAGTGAGTTGATGATAAATTGAACCAAAAATGATTCACTCACATCCATGTCCATCGACTTCAACTTTGCAGATAGATTCACCATACTTGTCGTATGATCATGAATAGGTTGCGACCAATCAAATTTTTTGGTCGTTAACTCACTCATGAGATTTCCTACAATGGACTTGTCTGTAATATCCGATTGGGAGTATTCTTTTATTCTCAACATGAATTCCTTAGCATTTTCGGTCTTTAGCATTGATGGCTTAAAGTTTTCAGCCATCGTCAACTTCATTAAGCTCAAACACAGTCAGTTAGACCGCTCCTAAGTCTCAATAACGGACTTGTCAGCTTCCGTACTGGTCTCATTCATGGCTGCCGGCTTTTCACAAACTAATGTCGTGTCCAAACCCATTACACCCAGTTGAAATTGGATTTGTTCAGACCAATCTAGATAGTTTAAGCCATTGAACTTAAGCAAGTTGTTGCCGGAAGATAATAAATTCATAAATGCTACAAAACATACATGCTCATACTTTAATGCTTTGAATAAACATAAATGAATTTAAACAAAAAAAAAAAACATTTCTTAAAGTTCACCTTTGGGCAATATGTAAAGAAACAACCTTCAACTATCAACGATGCTATCAACATATACTTTAATAGGCAAATAAACATATTCAAATCAATATGCTCAATATCTTTGGATATATAACCATATCAATCAAATATGAAAACATGTCTCTTTCATATCATCAATTACAAACATTGGTCTATCTTTGGATGACCTCATAATGTTGTAATTAACAATCTCAAATGTTTAGTTCATTCAATCAATAGCATCCTTTCATACTAAACGAATGACAATTACACAATCGAATATTGATCCTTTCAAACTAGGCCCATTTGATGACTAACAAGTTTCCATACATTAAGTATTTAATTGAGTAAACTTTAATTTCGTAACACCTTAATTGTTGAGTGCAAAACTAGCAATTCAGTCGATTTTTGTGTAATGGGGTCGACCGGTGCATCCGAAAACTATTATCGATTCTGACGACCCTCTCATCAACCAATGAAACCCAAAACTCTTATGTGTTCCAAAATCGACCAAAGATTTTAATTTAAACAACTATAATTTTGAGAAAACGACCAGAAACCATAATCGGCCAATCCCATCATGTAAACATACTTTCACGCAATCTATTCAACATAAACGGTGAATAACATGTTATAGAACCTTGCTCGGATACCAATTAAAAGCAAATAAAAAAAATGAAACTTTCAATACTTTAATCCATTTATAACGTGGTTGATTCAACCATTCTTTGAAACGGAAAATTACATAATATACTAACCTTGATCCATTGTATATGTATGTTTTGCTTTGCCTTACCAAATATTGTTTTCTCCCTTTAATACCTTTTTCCTTGATTATCTCTTTGATGATATAGAGATTGAGAGTTAGTAAGTTATTGATCGTTCGATTGATTCTTTAAATCGTCAAATCGAATCCTTAACCAAGAGAGTACTCTTGTTTCTTGTTAGAACGAAGAAGACAACCATACAAAGGTAACTCTCCATACATACCCTTTCATTCATACCCTTTTATTCATGTCTCTTCAATCACACCTCTTCAACTATAGTTTATATAACTTTATAAGGTTAAGGAGAGGGAATTAAAACCCAATTAATTTTATTTCCTTTACGCTTAACAATCATCATATTAAGTACTTTAACATAAAGTCAATATCACTATAATTTACATGAGCCATAAATAGATTGTTAAAATAATCTAACATGATAGCCTTGGTGTTTGTGAATTGCAAAAGAATGCTTTTCTACATCACAATGAGTAGGACAAGAAAAAAGGCTGCTTAGCCTTTCCAATCAGATTCACAAGGGGCTTTGGTTTCAAGCTTTAATGCAGGGAATGGTTAAAAGAGTGGCAGAAACTTCCGTACACCTTTCCTTACTGTGAATCCCCTCATTTGAATCCTCCATCTCTCGATCAAAAAGAAAACAGAGCGGAAGAATGTAATTAACCTTTGAAACTTTTGAACTTCCTTCAGAAATTAACCTAGTGTTTGAGCAACATCCTGGAATCTCTTACATTTCTAGAAAAAGGAATAAACTTGCTGTCATTCTGAGGGAAGCATATGAGTGTAGAAAACTTGTGCAGAAACACCATCTGGTTGAAATCAGGGAAAGACTTGCTTGTTTGTTGAGAGAAATGAACAGGTTGATGAACCTAGATGTTGTGAATAAGAAGAAAGTTCATGGGATGATGGTGTTGGATGTGATTCAGATGAACCCATTAGTGGCTTTGAGATCACATCTTCAATTTTGATTTAATATTTAAGAATCTATACAAATCTCTGTAAAGATAATTAAAAAAAAGGAAGCAAGTGTAGGCATGCATAGCCATGAAAATATGGATACAAGGTGTTTCGGTTACATGAACTCGGTAGGGTAACCCAACTGAAACACTAGTGGGTAAATGCAATTAATAGTAAAATGAAAATGTAGGTTACATTGACAACATTCAAACACTCTTGAATAGCAACGTTTACCACAAGTCCCACATAGTGGTGGAATTTTACTTTGACACTTCTCGACCAGAGTAAGTAGGTGGTTGTGAGAATTGCATTTCAAATTTATTCAATTATTGATATGTGGAAACTTTCCGAGAGTGCAATCAATATGAGCAAAGAATTCACAGTTAAGCAGATGATTGCCATACCTATGCTTTGCTACGCAAGGGATTCTTAGACAACAATATCTCAATACATAGTCACACTTTGAACATACCAAATATGGTTTTGCATCTTTCCACAACCTTTACAGTTCTCATCCTCTCTTGTGAAGGGGAAGAACAGAGGGTGCTCATGACATGGGTGTTGAAGCCCATTCGACAAGATATCACCACACTGAAGATCAAGCATGAATGTACATGTAACACCCGAGTTTTTCGGGTTTCCGCTCCAATACTATTTTCGTAAATAAGTAAATTAGGTCTGTTTTGCGAGCGGATAGTTTTATTAGGACCCTAGAAATTTATGGGGATTTGTAGAAGAATAATTGAAATTTTAGAAACCCAAATCGAGAAGTGTAATGCTAGAATTCCCGTTTTAGCCTTTTAGTATATTAATTCGTAAAAATAGTAAATCAAGTCCGTTTTACGAAAAGAAAGTGTTATTAGGGTCCTAACGATTAATGTGAATTTGTGGAGATATACGGGATTTATGAAAGGAAAAACGGTATATTAATGTTTAATAGGAATTAATATTAGTAGTATTATTATTATTATTATTATTATTATTATTATTATTTAAAAAAAAACAAAATCAACAGAATAGCCGAAGCTATTCTGTCGAGCCCCGAACGCCGAAGGCAGGGCAGCGAAGGGGGAGAGGCGACGCGAGTTGAGATCGACGACCATCACCGGCGTATTCCGGCCCTCTCCGGCCAGACGACGGCGACGTGCGATCTCCGGCCATCTCCGCGCCCAACCCGACCGGTATGGCTCGGTTTTCTCCTCCTTTCGGTTCGGTTTTGGGCTGTGCGTGACGAGCTCGATTGAGCTCCGATCGCCAGCCGTTTTTGGTTGCTTTTAGCGTCAAATTGCCGAGCTTAACGCCGGCAATGATTGCCGTGCAATGGTGAGCTCGGATTGGGGGAAAAACCGAGGGCTCCAAATTGGGGATTTCGGGTTTTGCTTGTTGCCTCGAGATTTTTGGTTAGATATTGTTAATTGAGTGTATATATGGACGATTGGTGAGGAATTAGCCGAGAATTGATGAAAAATCAAAAAGGGGGATTTTTCGGGTAAGGGGCAGAATCGGGTTTCTGCTAAATTGACCTAGCTCCGGTCATTTGTTTTAAAATTCCTTTTGGCAGATTAAAATAGGTTATTAGAGGAGTACGTGGCCGCTGGAATCGTTCGATTCCGATAACCGACGCAAAAGTTACGCGCGTTCGAAGTTTCGGGTCGGTTTTACCAAACCCAAATTAGTGGCCCGTTTAGTTAGGTTTTAGTTCGATTAGGCTAGAAATAGTAGTTTGAGAGTAAATTGGTGAAGGTAAGCTTGATTTTAATGAAGCTCGAATGTTTGTCATAGGTCGAGCCATATGTGACGTGTGGTGTCAAACCCAGCGAACTACGAAAGACAGGTAAGTTCTTTAGATCTTTTCTGGCCGATTGGCCTACACCGTACGTCGTGGTCGTCTCGAGGAAATTTGGTGACATGCTTGTTTAATTGCTTTGGATGGGTAGTTAGGTTTAATTGTTTTAATAGGTTATGTTTGTTTATCGTCTTGATGGTATATATGTTGGTTGTTTACTTTATGCATTTGACTGCTCATGCATCACGAATTTCTGCATATGATTAAACCAACGAAATGAATCTACATAATCTGTATCTGGTCACGGCGAGGTGGTTTAGCCTCGGTGACATTCTGTCTGCGACCTAATTAAAAAGTAAAACGAACCAACGAACGAAATGAATCTACGTAATCTGTATCTGGTCACGGCGAGGTGGTTTAGACCTCGGTGACATTCTGTCTGCGACCTAATTAAAAAGTAAAATGAACCCACGAATCTACGTAATCTGGTCACAGTGAGGTGGGTTGGACCTCAGTGACAATCTGTATCTGACGTAATGAATCTGACTCTGTAATCTGCATGTTTTCTGAATGGCATACGCACGCATGCATCTGCATTTACTAGAGCTTGCCGAGATTTTTATCTCATAGTTAGTTTGTATGGTGTAGGTGATCTTGGCTTAGGTGAGGACGAGACCCCTCCACCTGGAGAGTGACGCAGTTGACGGAGAATGGCTGCGGTGGTGTGCTGGCGCAATCGATGCTTACCGACCCGTGGGGAAGTATGTATAGGTTTTGAGGGTTTTTGGAGTGTTTTGGGCTGATGATGAATTGTGTAGAACATTTTAGGATGCTGGGTTCTGGTTAGGTGTTAGATTTTTATGTTGATGTTTCAAACGTTTTGTTTAAGCCATTAATTTAACGTTATGGGAATGTTTTTAGTTTAATTGTATAGTTGATACATTTTAGGGTGTTTGGTTACGTTTAGTTGATAGATTTGTTTTATGAAACGTTTGTTAAGATTTTTATTTGGATTTTTATGAACTGCTTGGTGATTTTGTAAACAGGAGGATATGTTACACTTTTAAACGGAACCATGCAGTTCGTTTTCATGAAAATGTACTTCATTTTAATCGTGTTTAGAGTCGGTTTTGGACAGAGTTACGACAACGTATGACTGTTTGGAAAGTTTATGTAAAATGTATAATTGAAATGGAGATAGAAACGATATTGTGAAGAAGTGATAAGTTGATAAATTGAGGAATGATAGAAGGTTGAGTGGTTTTATGTAAACTGTTTTTGTATGATAAATGAATTTTCTTTAAAGGTTTTCGAGGATGTTTTTAATTGATTTAGAGGCTTAAAAAGAAAAATTTCGTACGGGAAATTAGGAATAGTATGAGGGTCGTTACAGTACATACAATTTGGGGATTGGCAGCTAGACAGGAAACCATTACACCAATTATGACATTCATAACAACGAATAGGCTCATCAACTACATCAAGGGTAAGAGGGTGAGGATCGTATGGGTGATTTTTCGTTCTGGGTAACTCACCACACCTTTTGTGGAGATAAAAGTTACATTGCTTGCAACTGTAAAATGGAGGGCATACGAGTCTGACACAACCCTAGTAATATTTCCGATCCTCCAAGTCTTGGTCAATGAGAGTCAACTCATGTTGGTGACTGAAATGTTAAATTACACCACTTTTGTTGCCCTCCTCTTGGCTAGTGGTAATGTCTGCGTTTGTTATGGAATTTTGAGATTCCTTTGAAGCATGGTGACCATCTTTGTTTTCTTCTTCTAATACCAATTGTCTTACTTTTGGTGCGCACTCGACGTGGGCAGCATAATTGCATTCAGAACAATAATAAGCTGCATAATCAACATTTACCTTTCTGTAGCAAAGCTTACATATAATTTTGTCACACTTATGGAATAAAGAAAGATAGTAAGTGAGTTTAAGGTAATGATCATGTGATTCTAGTTTGAGAATTCTTGGAAAATCTTTACATTTTTTGTGTACAATTATATGATGACAGGAGCTGCATTGCCAAGGAGAGAAATAGCCTCCCTCGCCGCAAGTTTGGCAGGAGAGTTTGGGAAACGTCTTCAAGTTGACAAAGCAATGTTTGTGGTCATATAAGTTTTCGGAGGCATGTAGAGAGAAAAAACAATCTACGTGAAGCATAAGGCGACTAATTTTTGCATTACAACAATCACAGCGATGAAGAACTTGTAGAGAAAGAGAATTCGAGTTGAAAGAGAAGAATTCAATTACACAAAAACTGCTGTGTCGTTTACATCTATACAACATCAATTATAAAGACGAAAAATAAACATCTCTCTGACATATTTAAGAGGAGTAGATAAACATTGATGATAGAGACAACTGCAGGTTGAGCTAGACCCAACAAATTCCCCCTCCGGCTCATGTGGTGGGCTCTAACAAGCCCGCCTGGAGAAAAAACAGGGCTATGTGCTATTGAGGTCATGAAAAGAATTGCTGAAGCACTGATCTCAATAAACTTTCCTTCCGGCTCATGTGGTGGGCTCTAAAAAACCCGCCTTTTAACGACAAACCTCGAGCTTCTCCTTCGGTAAAGGCTTCGTCAACATATCTGAACCGTTCTCACTGGTGTGACTTTTAACGATACCATTCTGACGTGAAACTGAAACTGGTGACTGAACATCTGTAATAGGCTGACTCACCGGCTCTGATGTACCCTCAGATCCCAACCTGAACTTCACCTGAGAACCTGACTTCTTTTGAGTTTTCTCAATATTTCTCTTAGAAGATGAATTCATAAACTTTGCAGCCTTATTACCCTCCAAATTGACTGTGGAATCCGCGATCTTCGCGTGCATCACATATAATGAAGAGCATTTTTCTCCTCTCGCCACGATCAATGAACCTCTGGTAAGCTTCCATTTTCCATCACAAAAGGTGTTGTCAAACCATTCGTCGTCAAGCTTGCTAGTCAAGACCAAATTCTTGCGAATGTCGGGGATGTGCTTCACACCTCTCAAAATCAAGGTGTTGCCGATGTTGGTCTCCAAACGCACATCTCTCATACCAATGGCTTTTGCAACGCCATCATTTCTCATCCTAATACTTCCAAGGTCACCCAAAGTGTAGGACGTAAAGAAATCTCTCCGCGAAGTGGCATGTATTGATGCGCCACTATCGATCACCCAACTCGTATCTTGTCAAGCAAAATTTACAGCATCCTCGTCGTACACACTAAAGAACTCATCAGTGGTCGTGGCTACCTCCTCACCTGTGTCACCCTATTTGGACACCTTTTTCTTTCCTTTGGCATTCAGATTCTCCCGAAGAAACTTTTGACAAAATTTCTTTATGTGTCCTTTCTTGCAACAATAATAACACTCATAGTTTGCGTAATTTCTCGACCTACTTTGACTCCGATTTCTGTTGTCTAGACCTTTGCTTTGACTTCTCCCTTATTTTTGGTGACTAGGATGTCTGTCTCTGAGGAAGAACTCGTTGACTTTCTTCTCATTTACTCGTTCAGAACACTACTTTTGACTACATTTATAGCCAAAACATCATCCGGGGCCGAGTTAGACAACGACATTCTAAATGTCTCCCATGAGTCCGGCAAAGTCCCAAGAAGCATTAACCTTTGAACTTCTTCATCAAACTTCATTTTCATTCCAGCCAACTGATTGATAATTCCTTGAAATGTATTCAAGTGATCGGTCATAGCTTTTCCGTTCTGCTACTTCAACCCTAGAAGCTGCTTGATCAAAAACAGCTTGTTGTTACCAGTCTTCCCAGCGTACAACTCCTCAAGCTTTTTCCACAAGCTCTGAGCGTTCTTTTCCTCACTAACATTGTTGAGGACGTTATCATATACTCACTGCCGAATGTAGCCGCACACTTGAGGATGACATAACTCTCATTCGACGTCAGAGTTAGCTACTGGCTTCGTATCAGCAAACACGAGCAAATAATAGTCTTTCACGTAGAGAAGATTCTCAATCTTCCATTTTCACACGTGATAGTTGGAGCCATTTAACGTAACCATCCAACTCGGGTTATTCTCTATGACTCCCACAAATTATCAGAATAAATCCACAAATTCGCCCAACAAATCATAGATAATATATCTGAATCAATATCCTTGACCAAACCTTTAGAATAAATTCTCTAAAAAATTCGGAATCGATAAAGCAGCCTCAAAATGGAGAATTTTAAATACTAAAATCTCCCAAATTTCAACTTCCCAATAAAACCGATATTTTTGCACCCCAAAAATATCACAAAGACTTGTACCTGTTCTGTTTGTCCTTGAATAAACAAAGAAAATGAATGGAACCGTGAGGTTGAACGAGTGATAGCGGTCGGCGTTCTTTTCCTCCTCGGTAGCGCAGCGAGGATCTTTCTCCTCGAACGCGAGCAATGATGGCAGATCGGCAATGGCGGTTTCCTCTTCTCGTCGGCGCTTTCAGCAGCAGCACACAATCACACTTTACACTTGAAAAACCGAAGCTTCTCTTCCTCGGTTTTCCTCTGCTTGCTTTTCTTGACCGAACGCTGACCAAGTATTCTGTGCGGTGGGTTTCTCTTCTTCCTTTGCGAAGAAGAGAACAGTGACGTGGGAAAGAGATTTCCCCTTCAACGGCGACTGACGGCGGTTTCTTCTCTCTTCACAGCAACACTTCCCTCTCCTGTTGCTACTCCTCTATATAGTCGTCGGAGTCCCTTGTTGCTCGCAGCAGCAACGACACTCAGTCTCTGGTTCACAGCACCCAGTGCACCCCCTGAATACTCTTTCTATTTTCTGCTTCAAGTGAAGAAGACAAACCTCTTCTATGTTCTTCACAAAGGCTCTGATAAGAACTGGTATCAGAGCAATCCTTGAAGTTCTTCAAGCAGATTATTGCTTTCCCTCTTGGGGGTCTTGCAAAGAGAAAGAGGAAAAGATGAGCATGCAAGTGGGTCATGCAAATATAAGCAGATGCATTATTCTTTTGACCACATATTTGACATTCTCTGCAACTGTGTGAAATCAGAAAAAGGGGGTGTTGGGAGTGGAAGGAGTTATTTTGGATTTTCTGGGGTAGATCTTGGCAAGATTTATGGAGACGAAATCTGCATATGTAGTTAGAACAGAAGAAGAAAGGAGGAGATATTAATTTTGAGTAGACAAAACAATAACAGAGAGATGTTTGTCGGGGCCATATCAAAACAAGTCCGTCTCTCCATTCCTCTCGAAAACAATGTTTCTTTTCTGATCAACAGAAAGAGCACACGTAGTATGAAGGTCAAAGTTGCAAAAAGAACACAGTAAAAATACCCATTACCACGTTCGTTGCAGACGCCGCAGTAGTATCTTCTCAGAGAACGAGAATGATAGAGAAAAGAGAGAGGGTGTTGAGGATGGAAAGGATGAAGGTGAAAATTGCAGGTGAAACATGAAACGATTTCACTGCCAAAGAGGTTTGGTTTCTGGTGAACAGGATGAGGAAGAAGGGAGGAACAGGTGATAGAGAGAGAGATTGACATTTGAGAAAAAATGATTTCCCTATTGTATTTCAAATAAACTGTAGTATGTTTACGTATATCAAGAATGTATAACTAAAACTTCTAAATCAACTATACACTTCTAACTACGCACTTCTAACTCAATCATACATTAATATCTCCCCTCAAGATCAAGGTCAGAGACCTAAGATCTTGGATACAAAAAGTTGAAACTTGGAGGGAGGAAGTGGCTTTGTGAGTGCATCGACTAGTTAGTTGTCAGAAGGTGTAAATTGGATCTGTAACAATTTTTTCTATACTTTCTTGCGAACAAAATGATAATCAATCTCGACATACTTAGATTTTGAGTTGAGTACTAGATTAGAAGCCAGGTACGTGGTACTATCAAATTGTCACACGGATAAAGGGTAAGGACGGAGAGGTAATACCCAACTCGCTTAATAAGGGTTGAAGCTAGAATACTTCAGCAGCACCATTAGCAGGTCAAATTGCAAGTATCAAGGATTAGTTGTCAGAAGGTGTAAATTGGATCTGTAACAATTTTTTCTATACTTTCTTGCGAACAAAATGATAATCAATCTCGACATACTTAGATTTTGAGTTGAGTACTAGATTAGAAGCCAGGTACGTGGTACTCAAATTGTCACACGGAATAAAGGGTAAGGACGGAGAGGTAATACCCAACTCGCTTAATAAGGGTTGAAGCTAGAATACTTCAGCAGCACCATTAGCAGGTCAAATTGCAAGTATCAGAGGGAAAAAAAGAAATACCTAGAGACGATGTGCCTTTAAGATATCCCAAGATGCGCTTGACGGCTTACCATTGAATGTCTGAAGGCGAATGCATAAATTGAGAGACTTTGTTGACCGCAAAGGCAATATCTGGTCTGGTCAAACATCAGTATTGTAACCCACCTACAATACTGCGATAGAGATAGCCATCATGCAATGGTGTACCAGATTTTTGTGATAATATAGGTCCAGCAACCATTGGAGTAGGGACCGATTTGCAAGATTCCATATTTGCCCTGTGCAGTAAGTCAGAAATGTAGTTGGATTGTGAAAAGCTAATACCTGTTGAAGTACGAGTGACTGAAATTCCCAAGAAGAATGATAGTGGTCCAAGGTCACAGACTTTAAATTTAGAATGTAGGTAGGTAAACAAGTAATCCATCTGGACATCTTAGTTGCCTATCAGGATAATATAATCGACATACACTAGCATTATCATGATGAATGAGCTTGCATGATAAACAAATAAGGAAGAATCTATTTTGGAAGCAGAAAAACCCCACGATATAAGAGCATTATGGAGCTTGGTATACCATGCGCGAGGAGATTGCTTCAGACCATAGAGAGCCTTATGTAGTAGACACACAACTGATGGATGAGTGGAGCTGAGAAAACCAGAAGGTTGCTACATAAACACAGTCTCAGATAGCTCCCCATGAAGAAAGGCGTTGCTAATGTCAAGTTGTCTGATATTCCAACCATAAGAAATGACCAAGGATAAAGTGGTGCGAATCGAAGTTGGTTTGACAACCAGACTAAAATTCTCATCATAATCTACCTCTTCTGTCTGATCATACCCTTTGGCTACTAACCGAGCCTCATACCTGCTGATTGTACCATTGGAGTTAAGTTTGAGCTTAAACACCCACTTACAGCCAATGATTTTTGCTCCTTGAGGAACAAAAACTAATGTCCAAGTGTGTGTCTCATGGAGTGCTAATATTTCATCTTTTATAGCAGTCAACCACTGTGGATGTTTGGAGGCTTGAAGGAAAGTTTTGGGTTCGATAAGGTGTTGAGCGGAAAAGGCCTTGGGTCGAAAGATACCATCTTTGACTCGAGTCCTCATGGGGTGTTCATTTATTGGAGGTGGTCGCGGTGCAGAAGGTGGTAAGGTCATTTGAGGAGTAGAAGGAGTGAGTTGAGGTGTGACGATGAGAGGTGATGGTGATTGGGTAGATTGGGGAGGAATGCTTGTTAGTGGTGGTGAAGAGGTAGGTGTACTTATTTGAGAAGGACTAGGGGAAGCTGTAAAAAAAGATGGAGGGGAAACTAATGAAATTGATGAGAAAAATGTGGGTAGTGGTAAGCTGGATGTGGAGAAATTGGAGAAAGAAAAGCTGGACTTGACGAAAGTGACGTGTCGAGAAATATTGATTTTGGTGGAATAAGGGTCGAAACAAATGTAACCTTTGTGGTGGTTGCTAGGTTCTAGATAGACACAGAGTAGGGAACAAGGCTGTAATTTGTGTTTGTTGAACGGTCGAAGTAAAGGAAAACACAAACAGTCAAACACACGAAGTGATGAGTAGTTAGGAGTAGATTGGAAAAGACATTCAAAAGGGGATTTGTGTGCTAGAATAGGAGTAGGTAATGAGTTGATTAGGTTAGTGGCTCTTGTAAAGGCAAGAGGCAAAAATTGTTGAGGAACTGAAGAATAAAATAACAGTGCAAGTCCAGTCTCAACAAGATGATGATTTTTTCGTTCAACACGACTGTTTTGATTTGGAGTGTAGGGACAAGATATACGGTGATGAATGCCTAGGGACTGAAACAAAGAAGATAGAGATTGGAATTCATCACCCCCATCAGATTGAACACTTTTATGTTAATTCCAAATTGAGTGAGAATAAATTTATGGAAATGAACAAAAACTTGGTAAACTTCACTTTTTAGTTTTAACGGAAATAACCAACTGAACCGAGTACAATCATCCACAAAGAGAACAAATTAATGCACACCAGTTATAAAATGTATAAGGGATGGACCTCAAACATCACTGTGTATGTAACGACCCATTTTTCCAGCAAGATATTGTCCGCTCTGGGGATTGGGCCGCAGCCCAATATCCTCCCCTCACAGCTTTGTTTGGCGAGAATTTCCCAGAAGGTCACCCAACCTGGAATCGCTCTCGCCGAAGCACTTTTAACTTTGGAGTTCTTATGGGATCCGTTGCCAATTGTGCTCCAAAACGCGTCTTACTATCTTGGGAGGGTCTACTTACATATGTTTCATTTCCTTGTACTTCCCCAAGTGATGTGGGATTGTGACGACCCCCTCTTTACGACCCGGGATTTGCCTATACTCGAGTCCAGGATTCGCCTACACTCGGCTTAGGTCCCGAGGTTTGCCCCGCAACCCGAGATTTATCCCGCAGTCGTACTCATACGTGCACATTCGGGCCATCACAATCACCCCCCCTCAGGGGCTCAACGTCCTCGTTGGCCACATTTCCGATTGGGTGCAGGCTCTGATACCATTTGTAACGACTCCTTTTCCCAGCAAGATATTGTTCGCTCTGGGGATTGGGCTGCAGCCCAATATCCTCCCCTCACGGCTTTGTTTGGCGAGAACGTCCCAGAAGGTCACCCAACCTGGAATTGCTCTCGCCGAAGCACTTTTAACTTCGGAGTTCTTATGGGATCCGTTGCCAATTGTGCTCCAAAACGCGTCTTACTATCTTGGGAGGGTCTACTTACATATGTTTCATTTCTATGTACTTCCCCAAGCGATGTGGGATTGTGACGACCCCCTTTTTACGACCCGAGATTCGCCTATACTTGAGTTCGAGATTCGCCTACACTCGGCTTAGTTCCCGAGGTTTGCCCCGCAACCCGAGGTTTGCCCCGTAGTCGTACTCATACGTGCACATTCGGGTCATCACAGTGTACAATATCAAAAGGAAAATGTGCATTAGAACTTGAAACTTGAAACGGTAAACAATGAGTTTTACTCATCGAACACGAAACACAGAATTTATGCAGTTGTGACTGTGACACTAGAAGATTACTGTAATGCCCCGAAAACCCACCCGAGTTCCCGGTGCGCACAGGGACTGCTCTAATACCTTAACTGTAACGCCCCGGGTCATCATGACCCGATTCGCTACAGGGACTACTATGTGCTAAACGACTCTCTTTGACTACTATCTCATTCGCTTAACTACTAACGCAAGGAATCCATTTTAGTTAAACGGACGCAGCGGAATTTAAAGCTAAGTCTCCTGAAAGTTTCTCTCGTGCCATACCTGGTTTCATTAACTCACTAAGTTCTTCTAATCGCATTCGCTTAAAGTTCCAACATTGGAAATACCTTCCAATGAGACTCACGCAACAAAATCAAAACTAACCTCCTGAAACTCTCTTATGTCTTACCTAGTTGCCTAGACTCACTAATTTCCCTTAATCCTAACCATTAAGTACCACGGCGTCCTCCCCAAAACTTTCGGCATAGTAACACTTGAAAATGGCAGCCCCAAAATGCTAAGTACCTGCAAACGAATAAATCCCAACCAATCCAAAATGTTTCTACTCAACTATCCAGCATACGAAATCTCCAAATAGCAGTAACGAGAGAAAGTAAAGTACTATCATCCATAAGCGAAGAAAATTCACAGTATAAGGCGACACATCACCCTTAACTATGAATATATACAACGAATACAAAATACCCCAACAAAAGACAAAAAGTCCTACTCCCGATCAACACTATACGACGGCTCCATGGGTCCGGTCGCCCTAACACTGCCATCAACCGGGGCCCTGGTCGCACGCCACCAACTGCCACCTACTCTTGTACAGGCGCTTGGTACTCACCCTCCCGCTCAGCAGTGCCTACACCACAGAATTCGCGGAGCACGTCACCTCCGGCCCGAGTCCAACCCGGGATTAGCGGAGCACGTCACCTCCGGCCCGAGTCCAACCGGGATTCGCGGAGCACGTCACCTCCGGCCTGAGTCCAACTCGGGATTCGCGGAGCACGTCACCTCCGGCCTGAGTCCAACTCGGGATTCGCGGAGCACGTCACCTCCGGCCTGAGTCCAACTCGGGATTCGCGGAGCACGTCACCTCCGGCCTGAGTCCAACTCGGGATTCGCGGAGCCATGTCACCTCCGGCCTGAGTCCAACTCGGGATTCGCGGAGCCATGTCACCTCCGGCCCGAGTCCAACCCGGGATTCGCGGAGCCATGTCACCTCCGGCCTGAGTCCAACTCGGGATTCGCGGAGCCATGTCACCTCCGGCCTGAGTCCAACTCGGGATTCGCGGAGCCATGTCACCTCCGGCCCGAGTCCAACCCGGGATTCGCGGAGCCATGTCACCTCCGGCCCGAGTCCAACCCGGGATTCGCGGAGCCATGTCACCTCCGGCCTGAGTCCAACTCGGGATTCGCGGAGCCATGTCACCTCCGGCCCGAGTCCAACCCGGGATTAGCGGAGCACGTCACCTCCGGCCCGAGTCCAACCCGGGATTCGCGGAGCACGTCACCTCCGGCCTGAGTCCAACTCGGGATTCGCGGAGCCATGTCACCTCCGGCCTGAGTCCAACTCGGGATTCGCGGAGCACGTCACCTCCGGCCTGAGTCCAACTCGGGATTCGCGGAGCACGTCACCTCCGGCCTGAGTCCAACTCGGGATTCGCGGAGCCATGTCACCTCCGGCCTGAGTCCAACTCGGGATTCGCGGAGCACGTCACCTCCGGCCCGAGTCCAACCGGGATTCGCGGAGCCATGTCACCTCCGGCCTGAGTCCAACTCGGGATTCGCGGAGCCATGTCACCTCCGGCCTGAGTCCAACTCGGGATTCGCGGAGCCATGTCACCTCCGGCCCGAGTCCAACCCGGGATTCGCGGAGCCATGTCACCTCCGGCCTGAGTCCAACTCGGGATTCGCGGAGCACGTCACCTCCGGCCTGAGTCCAACTCGGGATTCGCGGAGCACGTCACCTCCGGCCCGAGTCCAACCCGGGATTCGCGGAGCACGTCACCTCCGGCCCGAGTCCAACCCGGGATTCGCGGAGCCATGTCACCTCCGGCCTGAGTCCAACTCGGGATTCGCGGAGCACGTCACCTCCGGCCCGAGTCCAACCCGGGATTCGCGGAGCACGTCACCTCCGGCCTGAGTCCAACTCGGGATTCGCGGAGCACGTCACCTCCGGCCCGAGTCCAACCCGGGATTAGCGGAGCACGTCACCTCCGGCCCGAGTCCAACCCGGGATTAGCGGAGCACGTCACCTCCGGCCTGAGTCCAACTCGGGATTCGCGGAGCCATGTCACCTCCGGCCTGAGTCCAACTCGGGATTCGCGGAGCACGTCACCTCCGGCCTGAGTCCAACTCGGGATTCGCGGAGCACGTCACCTCCGGCCTGAGTCCAACTCGGGATTCGCGGAGCACGTCACCTCCGGCCCGAGTCCAACCCGGGATTCGCGGAGCCATGTCACCTCCGGCCCGAGTCCAACCCGGGATTCGCGGAGCCATGTCACCTCCGGCCTGAGTCCAACTCGGGATTCGCGGAGCCATGTCACCTCCGGCCCGAGTCCAACCCGGGATTCGCGGAGCCATGTCACCTCCGGCCTGAGTCCAACTCGGGATTCGCGGAGCACGTCACCTCTGGCCCGAGTCCAACCCGGGATTCGCGGAGCACGTCACCTCCGGCCCGAGTCCAACCCGGGATTCGCGGAGCCATGTCACCTCCGGCCCGAGTCCAACCCGGGATTCGCGGAGCCATGTCACCTCCGGCCTGAGTCCAACTCGGGATTCGCGGAGCCATGTCACCTCCGGCCCGAGTCCAACCCGGGATTCGCGGAGCCATGTCACCTCCGGCCCGAGTCCAACCCGGGATTAGCGGAGCACGTCACCTCCGGCCCGAGTCCAACCCGGGATTAGCGGAGCACGTCACCTCCGGCCCGAGTCCAACCGGGATTCGCGGAGCCATGTCACCTCCGGCCCGAGTCCAACCCGGGAT
Source organism: Begonia masoniana (assembly GCA_022432975.1). Lineage (NCBI taxonomy): Eukaryota > Viridiplantae > Streptophyta > Magnoliopsida > Cucurbitales > Begoniaceae > Begonia > Begonia masoniana. The sequence goes on from CM039510.1 coordinate 36,136,150, forward strand.
TCGCGGAGCACGTCACCTCTGGCCCGAGTCCAACCTGGGATTCGCGGAGCACGTCACCTCCGGCTCGAGTCCAACCCGGGATTCGCGGAGCCACGTCACCTCTGGCCCGAGTCCAACCCGGGATTAGCGGAGCACGTCACCTCCGGCCTGAGTCCAACCCGGGATTCGCAGAGCACGTCACCTCCGGCCCGAGTCCAACCCGGGATTCGCGGAGCCATGTCACCTCCGGCCTGAGTCCAACTCGGGATTCGCGGAGCACGTCACCTCCGGCCCGAGTCCAACCCGGGATTCGCGGAGCCACGTCACCTCCGGCCTGAGTCCAACCCGGGATTCGCGGAGCACGTCATCTCCGGCCCGAGTCCAACCCGGGATTCGAGGAGCCACGTCACCTTCGGCCCGAGTCCAACTCGGGATTCGCGGAGCACGTCACCTCCGGCCCGAGTCCAACCCGGGATTCGCAGAGCCACGTCTCGCACAAGACCCCCAACGTACGTACAACTGACCCACAACCGGCACGATACTCACAACCTACGTACAACTCACCCACAGCCTGCACAAGTCTCACAGCCTACCACAACTGACCCACAACCTGCACCAGACTCACGACATACATACAACTAACCTACAACCTGCACCAGACTCACAACATACGTCTAACGACGACTACACATACACATCACATACAGAGTACTCACGACGTACGCAACTCACAACAAGCAAACAACTGTGGTGTAGGCCCTTCTGGGCGACTCTCAAACATTCTCAACCACACTACTACTTACCTGGCGTCCCAGCTCGCTGAGGATGCTCGGTTCCCTGCCCACCTACGGCTTGACCTACGACAAAAATTCAACTTCATTAAAATCAAGCTTGCATTCACCAATTTACTCTCAAACTAATATTTCTAAACTAACCTAACTAAAGCCTAACTAAACGGGCCACTAATTTGGGCTCGATAAAAATCGACCCTAAACTTCAGACGTGCGTAACTTTTGCGTCGGTTAATGGAATCGAACGATTCTAGCAGCCACGTACTCCTTTATTAACCTAGTTTAACATACCAACAAAGAATTAAAAACGAATAACTATAACTAGGTCAAACCCTCCAAAAACAGAACCAGATTTTTGCCTTAAAATGACCAAAATTTCCACTTCAATCCGATTCCACCAATTTCCTCACTAATCGATCCCTCTCACACTCAGTTAGCGTAATTTAATGAAATTCCCAGGCTTCACATAGAAAACCCGAACCCCACACATTGGGAGTTCTCGGTTTTCAACTCAACCTGTGCTCTCCCTTGCCTGACTATTCACACTGGCCTAAGCCCGTCCATTTGACGCCGAGGCTAGCCAAAAATGGCCGGTGATCGGAGCCTAAGCTGGCTCGTCACTCCCGGCCTCAAGCAGAACCGAAACAGGGTAGAGAACTGAGCTTACCAGTCCGTTCGCGCGTGGAGACAACCGGAAATGTCAGCTCTAGATTTGTCGCCGTCGCCGGACCAGAAACGTCGAAATCCGTCGGTGGTTCGACCGGTGATCGTCGCCGCTTCTCCCTCCCCCCTGCTCTGCCCCCTCTCGTTCGCGGTGAAAGACACCCGAATGGCTTCTTCACGAAGCCATTCGGTTGTTTTAAAGAAAACAATTAAATTGTTTTCTTTTAAAACAATTAATTTAACAACTTAATTAATTACCGTTTTGCCCACCTTCGAAATCCCATCAAATTTTGTTCTTCATTTTGTCAATTTCTCTTAAATTGACTCTCACTCCACGCTCGTTTAAACCTATTCATCGACGCTCCCGAAAGATCCGACAATTAACCGAATAATTAACTCTAAATAAATAAATTAATTTACTGGGTATTACAATTACACAATTGTAGGACACGCCGCAAAACAGGAGATGATGGATGTCCTAATCGATAATGCTAAAACAAAGAAAGATTACTGACCAAGGAAGAGAGGCGAGTATGAAGAGCCCGAACCAGATAGAGTGGTAGAGCATAGTAAAGTCCATTAACGAGTGAACACCGGTATAGAGTCTGGTGAGATTGTTTGTCCTTGACACAAAAAAAATTCGGGTGAAACTCGACATACACAGAATTGTCTTTGCACAATTTTTGAACACTGATCAAATTATGAGATAAATGAGGAGATTGGTAGACAATATTTAATTTGAGAGGCCGGAAGGGAGAAGGAATAACTACAGAACCAATGTTTGAGATGGGAAGTAAATTACCGTCTGCAGTTGCAATTTGTGATGTTCCAGTGTACGGCTGAGGGTGTTGGAGGATAGAGGCATGAGGAGTGAGATGGTGGGTGGCATCGGAATCCATCAGCCATAGAGCGGCAGAGAGATTTTGGAGCGGTGTTGGCAGGATCCCAATGCTGGAGAGGTGAGAAGGTTCGCCGGTCGGGAAGGAAGGCAGGGAAGCGTAAAAGGCTAGAGGTTGGAATTCAAAAAGGGTATGAGTTTGTTGGTAGGAGGGAAAATGATGGTTTTGGTTCGGGTTGGGTGGATGATAGGTTTGGTTGGTCAGGTGAGCTGCTGGATTGAAATAGGGAGGTTGGGCTGGGGCAATGGGTCGATATGTAAGGTTAAGTCTCTGATAACAGATAGGTGCAGAATGGCCCAATTTTTGGCATATCTGGCACCGGGCTTTGAAGGTTTTGTTTGGCCTATTCCACGCCAATGGTGAGGATTCTGGTTGTTCTGATGAAAACGAGATGAGGAGTTTGGCCTGAAGGGAATGGACAGTGGTGGCCGAGAGTTCTAATCTGAGTGAGAGGGACAAAAGTGTGCAGCGTGCGCTTGAATCTGGCTCGGCGAGGAAAGAAGAACAGCCAAATTTTGTTTTTCCAGACGAAAATCAAAAGTCTGTAAGAGACTGTGAATCTCTTCTAGTAGAGGTTGGTCCAGCCGATTTGTAATGGAAACAACGAAGGCATCATACTCACTTCCAAGGCCCCTCAAAAAATATAGAAGCCGATCCCGGTAAGACACTGGCTCTCCAATCTCTGCCAGTGTATTGAATAAGTTTGTAACTTTCTGAATATACGCTGTAAACCCTCTTTTGAAACAAAGTGCAACTGACTTCAGAGTTCTATAATTCTCGCTAGTGAGGAAGAAGAGAAGACACGAGCTAGAGCTCCCTAGGCTTCACTGGCTTTGGTGAAGGATACAATTTGTGGGAACAAATCTTCAAAAATAGATGCAAAAATCCAACTCAGAACGAGCGCTTTATACCTCTCTCAGGTACTGAAATATGTATTAATCTGGGATGAGAGTGAGTCAAGGAATTGGGAGGTGGGTAAAGAGAATCATCCAGAATTTTATTGATGTCATTCGCAGTGGCGACATGGAGAGGCTGGGCATTCTAGATGAGATAATTGGTGTTACTGAGTTTGATGGTTAAAGTTTGATGAGCAAAGGGAAAGGGAGGTAATGAGATAGAGGGAGCTGCTGAAGGGGGAGAAACAGTTGAGCTGGAAGAAGTCATCTATTTTGGCTTTAATACCATGAAACAATTTCACTGCCATAGAGGTTTGGTTTCTAGTGAACATGATGAGGAAGAAGGGAGGAACATGTGATAGAAAGAGAGAGAGATTGATAGAGGAGAAAAAATGATTTCGCTTTTGTATTTCAAATCAACTGCAGTATGTTTACATATATCAAGAAGGTATAACTAAAATTTCTAAATCAACTATACACTTCTAACTCAACCATACATTAACAAAACAGCTGTATCTAGCGCCACATATATGATTCTTGCAGCCCCAACAGCGAACAAGTTCATCACTTTCTGACTCTCCATCAATGAAGAACAGCAAATGCTCATGGCTGTTGTGATGAAGCTCCATTGATTATTCTCTGCTACAGCTGATCCAAAGATAATGGTTTGGGATGATGATAATCGTAGCTCTCCTACGTCCCACCCCGGCGGGGGGCTCTGTCTCTTGGTCTCTTGCTTCTAGGTTTGATAGTTTCACAAAATGGAGCACTATGTTTCTTTCATCACTACTTTCCCTAGAGTGGTTGAGAAAATAAATAATTTTTTCCTTGTAATTACGTAAGAGATGATCTAACAATAAAATAATGGAAGCACCTTACCATCAATCAATAAAATTATATTATTTTAATAAAATGAAATAAATGATAAACTATGTCTATTTCTCCAGCTTTTCCTTTCCTTTCCTTCAATGGTAGAAGAACCGAGTGTAGAGAGAGAAAAACAACTCACGTTTATAAAAAAAACTATGAGATTCCCTACAACATTGTAGTGGCATCCATACTTTTTAGTGATAAAAAAAAAAAAAAAAAAAAAAACTCACAAGTTTCTTTACTTTTTCCCTTGGACGCAGCCTAGGCTTTGTATGTCGAGCAGGGTCTCGCCTTGTTCTCTCCAAGATAATGATTCTCCTTTTTTTTGTGTTCATGATTTCACGTGTGGATAAAACCAAGCCAAATATATAAAAACCTACTTAAACCGACCAAAATCGAATGAAATGCTAGTTCTAACTAACAACCAAAATTTCCATGAAATTGAAAAAAACAACTTGTTTTCGTTAAGGTTCCTGAGTAAGTCAACTTGTTTCCAGTTTTAATTTGTAATTACTTTCTTCTTTATGGTCTAGTCTCGCTGAAAAACCAATCCAAATAGAACCTAAACATCCATGTGGTTTTAAGAAATTGTGTGAAATCATCTTTAATTATAATTTTCAAATTATTGTACAATTATCCTGACACGAACTGAAGTCGGAGAGTGACGAGACTAGGGGTGTGCAAAACCAAACCGAAACCGGTGAAATCGATTCTACTCCAAAATCGAACCGAACTGAAAAATGAACACCCCTGGACGAGACCGACAGACTCTCGAAGGAAAGTTGGGTGCACTTAAAACTTTTAGCTCATTACTTAGACTTTGAGATTAATTAAACACTTAAAATGTCTTATCTCACAATCGATTGGTCTAGAGCCCATTTGGAGCTGCTATTAAAGGAGTTAAAAGTGATTAAATAAATTATAAATAGTTAATATATTACATTAATTATATCGATCTTTATTTTAAACTTCAACAAATATGTTTGAATAGTAGAATGAGAGAATAAATCTATAATTATTCTTTTACAAATCATGCCTTTTCTATCAAACTTTAAGAACTAACAATGTTCTTTTTTATAATTTTCTTTCATTTGTAATTATTTCTACTCGTGCTTTGATAATACCCATTTTTATCACGGAGCTTGTTAACATGTGTTTGTAGATTCATCACATATTTCGTATGCTTTGAATTTCTAAGTCGACTTCTTAAACTACTCCACAAAATGTTATGGCAAAAAACACTTTCTTACCACAATAAAAGCTAAAGTTAGTATACTCAACGTATAAAATTTATTTGTTAGTTTGACTGTTTTTTTATAGAAGTTTAGATGCATAAATGTCAAATCAGTTTATATAGTGATGCAAACCTCGTATAGAAAGGACCCGAGACCAAACAATAATACGGAATAATTCACAAAAATGCCTTAGATTCAAGAAAAATAGGAAACTTGACTCCAATCGAACATTGTTGATGGAACTGGAGTTATCAAATAACAGAGTTTAACCCAAACTAAATCTGTTGGTTGAATCGAAACTATCAAATAAGATGAGCTTGACCCGAATCAAACTTATTGGTTGAACCAAAACTATCAAGTTTGATCTTTCAAGTCAATACTTGAAGAAGATCGTATTCTTTGTAAAGAAATAAAGAGAAGACTCTTTAAACAAGTAAAAACCTAATTTTCATTAATCATCAAACTTCTAAAACAAAGTCCAACTCATATGTTTAAATAGACAAAATAAGTAAAATACGACAATAAAATAAGATAAAATAACTCTTAAAAGTAAAGGTTAGGTTGGCAATCAGGCGCGAGGCTGGACTGTACGATGGGCTCGCGCACAGGCAGATGGATGCGGGTCAAGCACTAGGCGCACAGGCTTGGGCGCGTGCGAGTGGGGCACGCAAGCTGCTGTGTCTGGGCACGCTGTTGGATCTGGGCGTGTGCAGCTGGGTCTAGATATGCGCACTGCATGCCCTCTTGCAGCCTTTTGATGTTTTTTTGGGTCTAATGTGCATTTCCTTTCTTCTTTGGTTTGTCATTGGACCTCCTATGTTTTGTAATGAGTTAAGGTCTTTTGTCTTAAACTTGTTGGCCCCTTGGATTAATCATTCCCTCTCACTTCAAGAAGTTTCGTCCGCAAATCTTTGTCCTTGAAGATTGAGCCCGTGATTTTATTGTTTATCAAACAACCCTTATAGAATGCACCTTTAAATTCCTTAAAACTAAAAACAACACTTGGGCGAGAAAGAGTTAAATTGTTAGATAAATAATCTTTCTTGCACCAAGGTACAAGTGTAGATTGTTTTGCTAACATCACACTTTTTTCCACCGTTTCAACTTTCTCTTGTTGAACTTCAATAAAACTTCGATCTTTTGGAAGAAAAATAACCTCCTCTTTTAAGTGTTCCTTGGTCGGTTGTTTTTCTTTGTAAAGTCAGTTGCATTCTAGAAATTTTTTTTTTCCTCCAAACCTTTAATTTTTAGAGGAACAACAATCTCATCTTCTTTGTGCTTTTTGACGGCCAATTCGGTCTTTTTCTTCTAGTTGTAAATATAACTATCAATCATAAAACCCAACTTTTTGTTCCATTCCGAATAAAATTTGGAAGCACTTTGATATTGGGATGGAGGAAACACCTTTTTTATATCGATTAGGTTTTCATTCCTTTTGCGTGTCATTGTATCCTTTTCTCTTTTGTAATTTCCATACTTAAATCCAACATCCTCATAATCATGGTTCATGTGCTTTGCTTCTCCGCCTGTGACTATTAGAAGGGGATTCCATCAGATCCAATCTGATGCTTAGGATCTTAACTTGATCTTGCACGCTCATGAACAATTTTATATCTACTTTGTCTTGTTCTCCACTCATGGTTTTCATCCAACAATAAGAAACTATAAGTTAGAGTTAGATTAATAAAAGATAATTGTGATAAAGCAAAATAATGTACGGACTTTCCTCTCACTCACGTGTTTCCATTCAATGGATGTTACTCCACTCATGTTGCGCTAAAAAAAATAAAGGTTTTTTTTTTTGCAAATAATCTCACCCTCTTGCCTTTTACCTCTCAATATTCCCTTATCACTCTTTATGTAAGAACTTGATCAATGATAAATATTCAACAAGTGAAAACTATCAAGATCAAGTCTTTAAGCTAAAAATCCAAACCTTCAAGAGTAATAAAAATCAAGCAATAGGGAAGAACAAACTATTCGAATAGGAATTGAGCAATAATTTGAATATTCGAATAACAAATATCTACGAAATCCTAGGATAAGATTTTTGAAATTTAAAACAAGGTTTTTGAATTCCTAGTATTTTCTTAAATTCAATCAAAATTTTCGAATTTCAATATAAGATTTTCTGAAATTCAAACAAAGTTTCTTTGAATTTCAAGAGAAGATTTTATGTAATTCAAACAAAGTTTTTTGAATTTCAAGATAAGATTTTTTTTTTAATTGAAGAATTTCGAACTATGAAAATCTACGAAGTAGAAAAAAAAATTGACAGAAAGTAGTAAAGATAGCACCTTGAATCGTAAGAACCTTTGCTCTGATACCAAATGATGCTAACCTCGGATCGAAAGAACTCAAGACCCGAAATCAACATGGAATAATTCACATAAACGTCTTGGATTCAAGAAAAACAGGGAATTTGACTCCGATCGAATATTGTCGATGGAACCGAAGTTATCAAATAACTGAATTTGACTCAAACCAAACCTGTTGGTTGAACCGAAACTATCAAATAAGAGGAGATTGACCCGAATCAAACTTGTTAGTTGAACCAAAGTTATCAAGTTTGATCTTTCAAGTCAATACTTGAAGAAGATCGTGTTTTTCGTAAAGAACTAAAGAGAAGACTCTCTCAACAAGTAAAAAGCTAATTTTCATTGATAATCAAACTCATATATTTAAATAGACAAAATAAGTAAAATACGACAATAAAATAAAATAAAATAACCCTAAAAACTAAAGGTTGGGCTAGCGGTCAGGCGCACGAGGTTAGGCTACGTGATGAGTTGGCGTACAAGCAGACGGATGCGGGCCAGGCACTAAGCGCGTGGGCTTGGGCACGTGCGGGAAGAGCACGGAAGCTACTGTGTCTGGGCACGCTGTTGGATCTGAGCGCGTGCAGCTGGGTCTAGGCTTGCGGATTGCATGCTCTCTTGCAGCCTTTTGATGTTTTTTTGGCCCTAATGTGTCTTTCATTGCTTCTTTGACTTGTCATTGGACCTCTTATGTTTTATAATGGATTAATGTCCTTGGACTTAACCTTATTGGCACCTTGGATCACATCATATAGATTGCATAAAACTTTTGCCTCTTTGTGCTTTGCATAGTCTCATCTTCTCATTCCAATAGATGACTATATTTGAACGTCTAATTGTTCACGAGATGTAATGCCCCCGAACCCGCCCCAACTCGGTGCGCTACTTTGCTAACCAATCCCGCGTTTAAAACGGCGTTTAAAATAGAATACGATAAATTTTCGACTCGATTTTTTTAATTTCCACCCCCTTTTTGTTTCTTCCACCAAGCTTTCAAATCTTACAAAATAACCACACTCTTTCACACACTTTAATCCAACGTGAATGCTCTCATCTTTACTTTTAATTACCTTTTTACTTAACTTTTCACTTTTAATTCATTAAATTTTTTATTGGTTCAATAGTTCTTTTGTCTTTTCAATATTCATTAATAATTGACTTTTCAACATTTATTTCTTATTTTCCTTTAACTACTCTTCACTCCAACGTGGAAGTCTCATTTCTTTCTCTTTTATTCCATTTTCTTTTCTTTTATTTTTACCATAACTTTAACCTACTCCAACTATAATATTTTCTTAATTTCTTTTGCCTTTAAATCTACTAATACCAATCCCACTTTAACTCACTTTCTAACTCGTTGCTAACCAAAACTCTAAGGTATGTGCTAAACCTCAGAACCTAACATAATCTAAGGCTACGTACGCTAGAGGAAAATTCCGAGTGTTACACGAGAAATGCACGTAGTATGATAAACAAAATCATTTAATATTGTAATTTTGTGATAACGTATAGAATTTTGTAATATTCAACCAAAATAATACTAAAATAACGAAAGATCTCGAGTTTCAAACTTGAAATTTGAATCCAACGTAATTACGAAACTCAACAGAAAACTAACAAAAACATAGCTTGTTTACCCTTAAAGAACATTCACAAAATTTGTAAATTGAGTTTTACAAATACGAATCTAACGTCTTAAATTCTCCGTTCCTTCATCATCTCTCTCTACCTCTCTCCTTCAGACGAAAGGAGGGGGTACTTCCCCTTCCTGATAAATGAAAATAAAAATTTTATTATTTTCTATAATATATAAAATATAACATAAAATAAAATACTTAAATCTTTATTCGTCAAAAATTTAAACGTTATCAATCTCTCTAAAAACATATTGGAGGAAAAATTCTAATTTACCCAACACTTTCAAACTTTCACCATGTAGTAACTTCCAAAATCTATTGGTTTGACCAAAAATCACGTGTTCCAACGTTAACAAGTACAAAAATTTCTAGTCGACACGAACAAGTTGACCTTGTATAAACGAAAATTTACTCAAAAATTTTGTTAATATAAAATTTTGCGGGTTTAACCTTCTTTCCCACTTAAGAAATTTCATTCTCAAAATTCAATACAACCATAATGGAACAAACATAAAAATAGAGGTACTTCTAATCAGCTCTTACATGAGCTCCCAAGTAGGTCTCCCAGTAGGAAAACATCTTTCTATATGAGAATATTAGTTCAAAAAACTAACATGAGATGGGTCCAACATGTAGTTTTTTAACATGGATATATAGAAAACAACTTAAGTTTGGGAGGCAAATTGAATATGTACGCCATGTTACTTGTTGTGTAAAACTAATACTATGCAAATACATGTGTCGCAATCAATTAATATATGTAAGTATAATATCGATCCCACGAAGATGAATTTATCGATTTTGTAAGATGAGTTAATTAGAAATTAACACAATAAAATGAAGCCAGAGAAATAAAAAATCAAATGATAGAAGAATGACTTTGAGTTGATTTCTCTTTCATGTAAATTTTTAATATTGTTAAGAATCCAACAATAATAATTGAAAAAAAAATAAACACGAAAACACAGAGACACCAAGATTTATGTGAAAAACTCTAGACAGTAAAAAAACCATGGGTAGAGAAGAAATTCACTATAGGAAATCAAGGTACAATTGATTTTTGTGACTCAAGCATCAATATATAGAGAAAACATAAAACATAATATTGATATACGAGCCCGACTTGTATCAACTAGAATTCAGGTCACATCGAACTCTAACAATCTTCACGATCCATATGAGAGATCCAACACAAGGTATTCAGTCCAACCCAAAACGAATCCAGAACACTGAACTCTAACAATCTCCATATTCAAAGAAATTCTGATGCAAGGAAACGAATCTGCAAGACTCTATTAAAAATAACTTCCTCTTCCACAAAGGCCCTTACTAGGCCATCTCAGCAACCAATACCGATCAAGTTTAAGTCTCGCTTAAACTTGAGAGACATACTTGAGAAGAAATAACATTTCATCCTTCATGGTATCACTGAACTATCAGAGTTATCACAACCAATTATATGTAAACGTGTTGAAGACTTCCCATTGGAATTGTTACCCTCGAATACATTCAATGTATAACCCATAGTTTCACCATATCGCCCTATAACTTTAACTTTCCACTTGGTTCTACATTTGACGATACCACTCTGACGTGAAATTGAAATTGGTGACTGAAAATTTGTAATAGACTGACTCACTGGTTTTGATGTACTCTCAGATCCTAACCTGAACTTAACCTGAGAATGTGACTTTTTTTTCTAGTCTTTTCAAACAATCTCTTAAAAAGTAAATTCACAAACTTAGCAGTCTTATAACCCGTAACTCTATAACCCTGTAACACATACAAATTTGCATACCTCTTTGTCCCTTTAACATGACCAGAGTACCTCTACTGATCTTCACAACTCCACCTACAACGCTGTATTTGTACCCTTTTGCATTCAAAGTAATCAACGAGATCATATTCTTTTTCAACTAAGGAACATGTCGCACATTACCCAGTGTCCTTATAACTCCATCAAACATCTTGATTCTTATGAGCTACTTTGGAAAGTGTGTTATTATTAATTAACACAACACCATCTAATACTGTCTCATATGTCGAAAACACATTCCGATTATAACTCATATGAAACAAACAAGTTGTATCCATAATCCAATCTGTGTAGCCTTTGAGTTTTTCTTTGACACAACTAGAAGATCTCTATCACTATAGTCTTTTTCTTTTGGGACAACTAATTCACTGACCATCATCGGTTGTTTTCCCTTCCCAGTGGCTCTCGTAACATTCTACAATTCCTCACACTCAGATTTAATGTGTCCCTTCTTCTTACAGAAGTAGCAGATTCTATCTTGATTATTTAACTTTGATCTGCCATTCACACCCTTCACACCATTACTGCCTTTTTGTTTGACTCTCTTGTTATACCTCGAACTACAAGTCTTCTCCTTGATACTCAGATCCAACAACAATCTACTTTATCTTTCTATTTGATAACAAAACATCATAAATCTCTTCTAGAGTCAAAGTCTCCCGACTATACAAAATAGTCTCTCTGAAAGCATCATATGAAACATGCAACGAGCACAGTAGAACTAATCTCAGATCCTCCTTATCGTACTTGCATCTCATAGTCTCCAAATCTGAAACTAATTCCTTGAATGCGATAAAATGTTCTTCAACTGAACTACCTTCCATTAAAAGATGAGAATATAATCATTGTTTCAAATACAACTTACTCGTCAGGGTTTTTGTGAGAAAAACCTCGACCCCACGTCGGTGCCGCCACGACCTGTGTCGTGCACGTGCATACATACTACCCTCGCCCGTTCTCATAAAGTTTTTCTTTTTATACACTTAACTTTTTCGTTCTTCATTTCATTCATCATTCATCATTCATTCATTCACTTTCTTTCATTACAACCGTTCATTCGTTAGAGAACGGACTCGGGCGTTCAATTCGTATCTATCGACATTTTGCTCTCGGGTTGCATTCCTTTGTAAGTTCGGTCGACACCTTGCAATAGCGGTCGACCCCTAGTCTAAGTGGTCGACACTTCAAAAACAGTTTTGCTCTCGGGTTGCATTCCTTTGTAAGTTCGGTCGACACCTTGCAATAGCGGTCGACCTTTAGTCTAAGTGGTTGACACTTCAAAAACAGTTTTGCTCTCGGGTTGCATTCCTTTGTAAGTTCGGTCGACACCTTGCAATAGCGGTCGACCCCTAGAGCTTTCGGTCGACACTTCAAAAACAGTTTTGCTCTCGGGTTGCATTCCTTTGTAAGTTCGGTCGACACCTTGCAATAGCGGTCGACCCCTAGTCTAAGTGGTCGACACTTCAAAAACAGTTTTGCTCTCGGGTTGCATTCCTTTGTAAGTTCGGTCGACACCTTGCAATAGCGGTCGACCCCTAGTCTAAGTGGTCGACACTTCAAAAACAGTTTTGCTCTCGGGTTGCATTCCTTTGTAAGTTCGGTCGACACCTTGCAATAGCGGTCGACCCCTAGTCTAAGTGGTCGACACTTCAAAAACAGTTTTGCTCTCGGGTTGCATTCCTTTGTAAGTTCGGTCGACACCTTGCAATAGCGGTCGACCCCTAGTCTAAGTGGTCGACACTTCAAAAACAGTTTTGCTCTCGGGTTGCATTCCTTTGTAAGTTCGGTCGACACCTTGCAATAGCGGTCGACCCCTAGTCTAAGTGGTCGACACTTCAAAAACAGTTTTGCTCTCGGGTTGCATTCCTTTGTAAGTTCGGTCGACACCTTGCAATAGCGGTCGACCCCTAGTCTAAGTGGTCGACACTTCAAAAACAGTTTTGCTCTCGGGTTGCATTCCTTTGTAAGTTCGGTCGACACCTTGCAATAGCGGTCGACCCCTAGTCTAAGTGGTCGACACTTCAAAAACAGTTTTGCTCTCGGGTTGCATTCCTTTGTAAGTTCGGTCGACACCTTGCAATAGCGGTCGACCCCTAGTCTAAGTGGTCGACACTTCAAAAACAGTTTTGCTCTCGGGTTGCATTCCTTTGTAAGTTCGGTCGACACCTTGCAATAGCGGTCGACCCCTAGTCTAAGTGGTCGACACTTCAAAAACAGTTTTGCTCTCGGGTTGCATTCCTTTGTAAGTTCGGTCGACACCTTGCAATAGCGGTCGACCCCTAGTCTAAGTGGTCGACACTTCAAAAACAGTTTTGCTCTCGGGTTGCATTCCTTTGTAAGTTCGGTCGACACCTTGCAATAGCGGTCGACCCCTAGTCTAAGTGGTCGACACTTCAAAAACAGTTTTGCTCTCGGGTTGCATTCCTTTGTAAGTTCGGTCGACACCTTGCAATAGCGGTCGACCCCTAGTCTAAGTGGTCGACACTTCAAAAACAGTTTTGCTCTCGGGTTGCATTCCTTTGTAAGTTCGGTCGACACCTTGCAATAGCGGTCGACCTTTAGTCTAAGTGGTTGACACTTCAAAAACAGTTTTGCTCTCGGCTTTCGACACTTCATAATAGTGGTCGACCCCTAAAAAGGTTCTGGTTTTTATTTGTACTGAAACCGGTCGACACCTTGCAATAGCGGTCGACCCCTAGTCTAAGTGGTCGACACTTCAAAAACAGTTTTGCTCTCGGGTTGCATTCCTTTGTAAGTTCGGTCGACACCTTGCAATAGCGGTCGACCCTTAGTCTAAGTGGTTGACACTTCAAAAACAGTTTTGCTCTCTGGTTGCATTCCTTTGTAAGTTCGGTCGACACCTTGCCTGGTAAGGTGTCTACCCCTACAGGCGCAGGTCAACTCCTGCAAAGGCAATTTTTACATTTTGTACATAATCAACACCTCCAATCACTTCCAAATTTAACCAACTCTTCTACCTATTCAATATCAATTCCACCACCATCCACAAACCGAACATTCAATCTCATCAAATCCCGACACGAAACTTCAATTTCCACTCGAAACCATAAACCTACTTTCAAAACATCAAAACTCATCCAAAATCCATTCTATTTCATCAAAATATCTTCAATCAACAATATTCATCCAAATACACATCAAACATCAATATCCTATATATTTCATCAACAACCGTCTACTTAGCGGAAGCTATCAAAATCATCAAAACCACGGTTTATAACCTATTCAGATACCAAGCACCCTAATATGAATTTCTATACATTTCATCATATATTATCACTCATCCGCCCTTTTCAACCCAAAATAACTCAAAATACATAACCTACAGCTCCCACGGGTCGTGTACGCATCAACTACGCCAGCCGCTCCCACGAACATCCTCCTTCAAGCTGTAGGCTCGTCGGGTGGAGGGACATCGTCCTCACCTTGCTCGTAGTCACCTACATCATAAGGACACCTATGAGATAAAAATCTCAGTAAGTTCTATGTAAATGTCTATGCATGATCATGTATGCAATGAAAGCCATCCATGTCATTTCATTTCAATACGTGTCAGTCTTGGTTACCGGGGCCTTTCTCAGTCAAATGGATAGGGCACATCAAGCGGGTAGATAGCCCACACCATCTGAAAGGAGGGAGGCCCGCTCACCACGGAACGCCAGGTCTGAACCTCTCCCCGAATAACCACCATGCGTTGTTTACTATGAAACTTTACTTGCCACATGCATGCAATTCTTTTTCTTTGAAATCAATGCGTAAATTTGTTTTCCATGGCATTTTAAAAACTATGATGCATGAACAGTTCAATACATAATATAAACATATCTAATGAGTATACCATCAAAACCGCTCAATACATCAAAACATCATAACACGTATCCTATAAAACAATCAAACCTAATCTACCCAACCGAGGCAAAGCAATTAAACAAGCAAGCTCCAACAATCCTCAACAACAAAACTCGACATATGGTGTAGGCCAATCGGCCACAGTAAGTCATGAGAACTTACCTGTCGTCCTTAGCAATCCGGGTACCGTCCGTGAGCCTCGTCCACCTAGCACATTTCACCGTGTTCTTTGTTAAAACTGAGCCTAAACAAGGAATTCTCGTAAACTAACGAAACTCCTAACTAAAGGAAATTTCCTAAAATTCTAGTAAACTTCTCTCAGGCATTTTGTCGAACAACTTATGCTCACAATTCATAATCCTCTATTAATGGAGTTCTCCAAGCTCTCCAAAACTGATTTTTCTAACCTATCACCAAACGCATCCATTATTTCAACCAATAACGCTCAATAATCGTAAATAGGGTGTTATCAAATCTTTTCTAACAAAGACCAACCATTTCCAACGAAACCCAACGAAACCCTAATCGTTGAACAACCTATAAATCGAGAACTAACGCCGAAAAACTATGGAATCGTACCTAGAACGTTGTTTGGAGAAGGAAACGTAAAGAAACGTTGAACTTCGGAGGAGGAATCGCAAGCGTTGAAGGAGAACGCCGTGGAGAAGGAGAAGTCGCCGTTGGAGAGGAGAGGGAGAGATCTGCGTAAGTGTGGGGGAGGAATGAGGGGTTTTGGCATTTATAAACTTGACTTGTAAAATGACAAGTTTGCCCTTTGGTTCAGTCTTCCGTTTATCCTATTGTTCGGCTATCGGTTCGGTTTCTCCAAAATTTTCTTATTTTACCAATAATTCTAAATTATTCCTAGGGTTCTAATAAAACTTTCCATTTGTCAAACGGATTTATTTTGCTATTTCTACAAATTAAACCGCTACAAGGGCGAAAACAGAAACTTTACCGTTTCACCTTTGATTTAGATTTCAAAAATTCTCATCTTTCCCCTAAAATTTCTATAAATCATAAGGGTTCCATTAAAGGTCTCGATTCGCAAAACAGACATATTTTGATTATCTACAAAATTGCCATTGCACGCAAAATTAGAAAACCCGTAAAACCGGGTGTTACAGTTTTCTTCATACACATCTGCTCCATTTTAACCCATAATTTGGTGACAGTTTTTTCGTTCAGAATGTCTATACAAAATCTGATTTTACAAATGCAGATGTATCATAAATAGAGTTTTTTTATTCATCCAAATTTTCTTTTCTTCACTCCAAGACAAATGCATTTTATCAAGCCCTAAATACGCGTTGTCCAATTCCATGTGTGCGAGCACATCTCGCATTTTTTACTTACCATAACTGAAATCTCATATTCCATTCCAATAATAGAATACCAAATATGAACGAAATCATCTCTCGAAAATACCAGCTTCAACAGAATATCTAATACCAAAATATCTAATTTCAAATATTTGAAGCCCACAAAACAATGTACCAAACAAAATCTGCCCCAAACAATCGGCATAAACTATCCCAAAAACTCACAGATCTCAACTAGAATAAGGCTAGCAAAATCGCAGAATTTTCCAAAAATTCCAACCAACAAGGTTTGAATTTTTTTTTATCCCAAAAATTTCTTAATCAATAAGCCAATACTTCCACCCAAATATACTCTCCCAAAAACTCGATCAAATAATCAAAATATTGAGTACTTGCAAGAATCGCAAAACTTTTTCTTCCCATGCTAACAGGACTGATAATGCATGCAGGGCTGAATGGCGGTTCCGTACAATACAGATCGGCGACAGGCTAGAACTACAGGAGACTGGTGGTATCACATTGATCGGAGATGGACAGTGGTTTTGTTCGCACAGATACGTGTGAAATCGACAAACCGCGGCGGCGATCCCTGCAGTTACTTCGTCGGCGATCTTTTTCGTGGACGGCGGTGGCGACAGCAAAAGAAGCTTTCTTCTTCTCTCGCTGGTGCCAGGGGCTGAAACGCTTCTCTTCACAGTTCTCTCGGTGACGGCGGCGAAGCGGTGATTTCTCTAGCAGTGGCCGACTCTCTCCTCTGTTAATGAAGAACATCATGCCTCTGTTTTCTCCTTCGCACAATGAAGGAGAAAAAAAGATTTTAAATTTTTTTCTATAATTTTCTTTTTCTTTTTCCCAAATTACAATTTTCTCACAAGATTGTAAACCCTAATTGCTTCGATACCTCCAATAACTCAAAATCTGATTTTCAAAACCTTTTACATTGCTCTGATACTAATTGGTGAAAATCGAACAATAATAATCGAAAAAAAAATAAACAGAAAAACACAATGACATTAAAATTTACGTAGAAAATTCTAGACGGGAAAAAATCACGGACATAAGAGAAATTCATTGTAGGAAATCAATGTATAATTTAGTTTTGTGACTCAAGTATCAATATATAGAGAAAATATAAAACTCTAATATTGATATACAAGTCGGACTTGACCCAACTAGAATTCGAGTCACGCCGAACTATAAGAAATACTAAATATGATGCAACAAACAAGTTATTTGACTTAGAATTTCTATTTTTATCAAGGCTCAATAAAGTTACTTGATTAGTTCTCACAATATTTTCTTTCAAGCCTATGACAGATAATTATTATATAGAATTTTATTTAAACGTAATTTCAATTATTCATGTGATCCAAATAAAACGATATGTAATTGTTTAAAATTAACATCATATAATTATGAGTTAATAAATCACACAATTCACTATCCATCTTAATTCCTATTTACAATTAAACTCAAATATTTATTCATGTTTTTCTTACCGTGAATAAAAAATAGTTTATATAAGTATATTGAATTAACTATCTTAATTATGCAATAATTCACAGCAAAAAAAAAAAAATAAACAGAAAAACACAATGACATTAAAATTTACGTAGAAAATTCTAGACGGGAAAAAATCACGGACATAAGAGAAATTCATTGTAGGAAATCAATGTACAATTTAGTTTTGTGACTCAAGTATCAATATATAGAGAAAATATAAAACTCTAATATTGATATACAAGTCGGTCAAGCCTATGACAGATAATTATTATATAGAATTTATTTAAACGTAATTAAATTATTCATGTGATCCAAATAAAACGATATGTAATTGTTTAAAGTAACATCATATAAGTTATGAGTTAATAAATCACACAATTCACTATCCATCTTAATTCCTATTTACAATTAAACTCAAATATTTATTCATGTTTTTCTTACCGTGAATAAAAAATAGTTTATATAAGTATATTGAATTAACTATCTTAATTATGCAATAATTCACAGCAAAAAAAAAAAAAATAAGATAGTTAAATCCTCCCTTCTTTTTAGTAATTTCTCATTCTTTATCACATAAATCTTCTCTTGTGAATAAAAGAATCAATTTTAACAAATCAAGATGACGATTCTCTCTCTCCATGAGAATCGGTTTTCTTTCAAGCACTTTTTTTGAATCTCCTCTTTCTTCCACCATAATTAAATCCTCTTTTCCCAATAAATTTGCATAAAAATATAATCCATCATAAAATAGTTTTTTTATATAGAAACACGATGTTGTAGTATATTGTAACGTTCCATGGAAAAAAACATTATTTTTACTTGTTAAATCACCGATTTCAAACAATATTTACATAAAATATACTTATGTAATAACTCTTTTTCAAAAGTTATTATTACTAATCCTTCAAAAAAATATGAAACTGACAAATGCACCATGTGGTTAAACTTCTCTTCACCCCGAATTGACTGATACCACGCCTCAAATAAACCACGAGGAATACAAACTCACTCTAGTATCAAACTCAATCTCACGCTTCGTAGAGACAACGTAACTTTTATGTCTTTTGTACACTCTTTCCTCTAACTAACTCAACCTAGTGTAAAATGACACATTCTCACTCACAACGCTTAGCTGCGGGATGTTTTAGTTGTGATAGGACAAGCGCTTCAAATTGAATTTGGCGGAAGAGATACATGGACTGAAAAGATTCAAGACCAGTGTCGAGGCTGGCGATACTTACCTGAAACTCATCATGCAATTCCTCAGAAATAGAATTCCTCACTAGAGAAGTGGGAGGACCTTTAGTGCGAGGAGGAATAAGGGCAGATGATGAAGGAATCTGAGGTGGAGAGGGAGCAGGAGTTGGACTGGTTGGGCGTGGAAGATGTGGTAGGGGAAAGTCAGCTTGGACTTATGAAGTTCAGGATCACTCACAGGCTCTTGAATGTGAGTTTGCACATGACTGACCTCTTCAGGAGCTTGAAGAAGGAGATTTGGAGGTGGCAGAGGATCAAGAACAGTGAGAATAGTGTCATCTTGAGCACTTTCTTCCTCTTCTTCTTCATCAATTATCAAACGCCTTAAAACATCTCATCGACCAGCTTTTTCAACCAACATACTTTGAACATGTCTTGTTATTCCCATTTTTGACAAGGTGGAGGATGAAAAGAAGTCGAATTTCTTCAGGGTTAAAAGCTTGTCGGAATCTGAAAATCTGACACCAGATCTTTGAAAAATCTTCAGACGTGTGTGCTTAGTTTCCATGATGTTGTGTTCTATAAGTTTTTTTTTTTTTATTATTTATTACAAATAATCTAAAAGGAAAATACAAACTTGAGACATTGAAATTATATAAAAAAAAATTTACGGACAGAAAATAATAGTAGTATTATTTGAAGATTTAGATACAACTAGAAGTTACTATTCACGTGTAAAAAAAACATCTTAAACCAGTGGTAGAAAAAGTAAAATGAAAACAATACTCAAACGTCACTTCTGTCTTTTTACTACAACTTAAATTAACTCGAAGAACTACGTTCGAAACTTTGAACTGGTCATCGCTCGACGCAGAAAGCTAGAGGAAATCATGATGAATCTTTGATTTTGATTAATGGATGTCATAAACTGTCGATTTGTGGTCAAATGGACGAAGAAGGAGAGTTAATCCGATGATTGTTATTAATGCAAGAAGGCGTAGACGGCGGTGGAAAGATAGATGCCAAGCGCAGATGAAACCAGGACAACCAACGTAGTCACCCCCATCTCCGACGATTTGCTTCCGCAAGAGAGCAACCCAAGCCGAATCTGAATCACGTTCACCATCGAAAGCATCAGAAACAGGCAACCCATCACCGATCCGATCGCTGAACTGATCATCCCCAGCCTCAGCACCTTGGCGTTGATGTGAGCCCTGAAACTCTCATCCTTATCCTTACTGTTCAGAATGTTGATGGCGATCTTGAGGCCCTGCGCGACTATGGAAGAGAAGAGGAAGAAGCTAAAAGAAATCACCTCGAACAGAAGGAGATTCCTGGCCACGGTAATGCCCGCGTCGCACGCCGCCCGATTCTCGAGGCTTCGCTGGCCTGCACTAGTGAGGGAGAGCCGAAACCCAAGGAAGACGGCAATGCTGAAGTGCGAGTTGACGCTAACGCCATCGAGCGCCGTGACGTGGACGCTTGTGGTGGAAGGGCGCGACGCCAATGACGCCCATTGCGCTACCTGTGCTGTCTTCTCGATGTTGAGTTTTGCGGCTCTGGGAAAATCAAATCAAAACAAGAATGAGAGAGCAAAAAAAAAAAAGGAGAAAGAAAGAGTAGAGAGCGAGAGAGAGGAAATTACTCTGCCATGAACAGAAAAAAAGGGGAGAGGAGAGAGATTATGTAGAGAGAGAGAGAGTACGTGTGTGAGGAGGAGGGGGAAGACCCCATGCTTTTTGTAGGTGAGTTGGCCTACGGGAAGGGAGACGGATGACTGCGACTGCTACTGAAGTTATTTTTCGTGGGGAAGACAAGGCAAGCGGGAGGACACTAGTCTGGTCGTCGGTGCAAACACTCGTCCGTATGCCTCGTGTTGTCCTTTATAGGCTTGACATGCAATAATAATATGGCAACTTAAACGTTGACTAAATTGTTAGCAATTTGGATATTAATCTCCATTTATTCCTTGAACCTATAGTGTATATGATCTTTTATATGTAATGAGATATTATTATAACTCGAATTTTAACATTTCTTGCGATTTCTCACATGATTGTCGATATGCTCTCCTTCAAGCTCAAAATTTACCAATGATGCGATAAAATTCAAAATTAGAAGAGATGCTTTAATAGCAGTATCACTATCAAAGACAATAATTCCTACTGTCACATTCTCAAGATTCAAAACTCTTTCTTTTACACTACTAGCAACTTCGACTATTTTCCTAGCTTGCATCTCCTTCATTCCATAAATACGTGCAATCTCATCTCCTACTGAGACCATTTATGATGCGAACCTAAGATATTAGAGATCTTAGACCCAACACGCAATGTGAAATTCAAAGGGAATGATGTCTTTATTGATTCGAAAGAACAAGAAGAGAAACTTAACCCCGATCGACAGATAGCGATGGAACCGAAGTTATCAGAAAAGTAGCTAGACCCGAACCAAACTCGTTGGTTGAATCTAAGCTATCAAGTTCGATCTTTTCAAAAATACACTTGAAGAATATCAAGTTCTAATTTAAGAACTTAAGAGGAGAGTTATAAGGATCTTACCTCAAAGCAAAGCTTCATAAAAATCAATTCATTCAAAAAATTTTAAAATCTATTTCAAGCCTCTCTTAAATAGGCAAAGAGATAAATCTAATAAGGTAATAACATAATTAGAAATAATCAAAATATCATAATTAGACAATAGAAAAGCTTCTAAAAATAAGAAAAGTAAAATTGTAATTTGGAAAATAGTGCAAATGGATGGTGGCCGCGGAAATTAGGTTTACGTAGCGTGAGTCCCAAGTTTAATTCAACTTGTGGGTCTAGCCCAATAGTGTGGCACTTTTAAGAACTTTGAAGTTAAAAACTCTTGGGCTAAAGTAGTACCATATTGGGTGACCATGTAGGAAGTCTTTATTTTTGAGACATCTCTTATATTTTGGGCTTCGTTCTGGGCTTCTTTTTCAATCCTTGTTTCTTCGTCAACACTTAGTAATATTATAGCTCGTTGCACATCTTGTGATGATTCCTTTTATTGGATGTCTTTGATTAAAATTTGTAGTCTTTTGTTTATTTTCTTTGATCTTGATCTCGACACTGGTTCTCCTATGTTCATCAATGGATCTTGGCTCCTTATTGCTTATTGATTGTCCTTAGATACTCTTTTGACTACATCAATTTGACTGATCTCATCTACTTGAAAATTCGTGTAAAAGTTGATAATTTGACTTTTAATAGTGATGAGTTCCCCTGGAGAATTTCCATTCGAGAAATACTAGTGAAGCAAGCATTTTTCCCATGCCAATCAAATAAGACGGTTATGTAGTGAGGGTCACCCGTTAATCAATGTGAAAATTAGGCCTACATGCTGCTAGGATGGTCGCCAACCCTCGAGGGATTCTCAACTGACATTCTCACACGCTGTGAAGTGAGGCTGGCTCTATACCCATGCTTTTAGGCAGCTAGGGATTGGGTGAAGAAAGAATCTTGAGTACATTGTTCCGAGTATAGCATGAAAAAAAGTTGTACGTGAAACAATGCTTGAACAAAAGTGCTCCTCATGGTCATTAGATCCGCAAGGGTGCGATTGAGATGAATCAAGAAAATAATCAAGTCCGTTGTGGACTCAAACAAAATAAAATTTAAACTCTAATACGTGAAAATGTAAAAAATTAAAGTTTAAATTACCTTTTACTCTTGATATTATAATTTACCTCATAACATTCACTTTAACGTTGTAATTCCCACTTGAATACTAAAATGAGTTTTAAAGAATAAACCAAAAAAAAAAAGAATAAAATAAAAAAATATACATAAAAGTCAATTAAATAAACTTCCACACATTTCTATTAATTTTTAATTATTAATTATTAATTATAATAATTTTATAACTTAAATTTTAATTATCTAAAAATAAAAACCTTGTCCACTTGTTATTTCTCCCACGAAGCAAACGTTTGAAATCACAAAATCCCAACAACCAATCAATTCACTTGAATTGTTCTAGATAATACCAAATCCTTCAATTTCACATTGTCACCTAAAAAGACTAAAACTAAACCCATTAAGAGATGAATTTCTCCAAAAAAAAAAAAATGATTTGCAAGTTCGTTTCTTCTCTACGATTCATTTTCATCTAATAAAAATCCTTGTTGAGCCATTAATGGAAAGTCGAAGATATGAAAAATTGTTGATGATTTATAGAACTTAGTGAGACATCAATCAATAAGCTCTTGAGCATCTCGTGTTAAAAATATGTGACTCAACCAATTTTTGCTCATATACTCAGTTTCCATACTTATAAAGAGGTTTATAAAACATCAAGTGGAAAATGAGAAAATTGGCAAAGGACTTTACATTTTATTAATGAGAATAATTCTGATATTTATACTCATATAAGCTCTTACATTCATTTATTGTACTAAAAGAATTTGTTGTAACAAGCTCTATGGGTTTATAAATGTCCAATAAGTTCATGAACATGACATATGTAGAAAAATTTATTTTTCATTTTTATACGATATTAAGAAAACTTCCTATCTTACGTTAGACGTGTTAGATGTCTCTAACATCTTCCTTCTTTACTACTCAATATCCTTAGCGATGAATTCTTATGACGCTTCAAGAGTCTAACTCGTAAAATAAAAATCTAGTACTACCCACACACTATCAATAATCATTTTTGTCCTCATAAGATCCAAAGTTCAATACAACATGACCATCAACGTGTTGGGGATCAACAAGAAAAGCAAAATTGTCAATTTTGAATTTGAAGAATCATTTAAAACAATGTTAAATATTGAACTAATTGAGTGGACACACTCCAACAATTTTAAAGAATGACAATTGGTCAAAGGAGCCTAGACGTTTGATCGCAACATCTCATAATTTCAATGATTGAAATGCTTAATTACTTTCCAAGATACTTAATATCTAAAACAATTTCAATACTTTTAAAAACTAGTGTAATCAACCAATAGCCAGAAACTATTAAGTCATTAACTCATCAATTCGTTACTACTCAATATCACTAACGATGAATTCTTGTGACGTTTCAAGAGTTTAACTCGTAAAATAAAAATCTAGTACTACCCACACACTATCAATAATAATATTTGTCCTCATAAGATTCAAAGTTCAATACAACATGACCATCAACGTGTTGGGGACCAACAATGAAAGCAAAATTGTCAATTTTGAATTTGGGGAATCGTTTAAAACAACGTTAGATATTGAACTAATTGAGCGGACACACTCCAACAATTTTAAGGAGTGACAATTGGTCAAAGGAGGCTAGATGTTTTATTGCAACATCTCAAAATTTTAATGATTGAAATGTTTAATTACTTTCCAAAATACTTAATATCCAAAACAATTTTAGTACTTTTAAAACTAGGGTAATCAACAAATAACCTGAAACTATTAAGTCATTAACAACTCATCCATTCGTTACTACTCAATATCCCTAACGATGAATTCTTGTGACGCTTCAAGAGTCTAACTCGTAAAATAAAAATCTAGCACTACCCATACACTATCAATAATCATTTTTTTTCTTCATAAGATCCAAAGTTTAATTCAACATGACCATCAACGTGTTGGGGACCAACAATGAAAACAAAATTGTCAATTTTGAATATGAGGAATCATTTAAAACAACGTTAAACATTGAACTAATTGAGTTGACACACTCCAACAATTTTGAAGAATGACATTCTTATTAGTTAAACTTCCACACATTTCTATTAATTATTAATTTTAATAATTTTATAATTTAGATTCTGAAATATTAAGATTAGTTATGCGATGTCATAGAGAGTGTTTCGTGTGACACTGGTAATTAATGAAATGATAGATAATTATAAATATGCGAAAAATAAAGTAGACAAGAGGTTGGTAATGCAAATCTAGGGGCCAAAGCATATTCCAAAAGAAAAAACTGATCACGACATGAATCCCAGGCCAAAAACCTTGCACTGCCTGAATCGACAATGGACCAATCACTAACTTTGTAGATGGAAAAGTATGGAATGTCAGGCCAGATGATTCCAAGATACCTACAAGAAGGTAACCAGTAACAAAAAATAATGAGCACTTGAACAATCCAAAATTAAAAAATTTTACAAGTAAATCATTAAAGCAAGAAGGACATACCCGGATCTATTGTTTGAATGCAAAATACTGTAAATTGAGTATGTAGATCTTCCATTTCGACAATCGCCCTCTCTAATTTCTCTCTAGAATAATGGCGGTTCCAAGAGGCAAATGGTTCGATTGTGAACTGGGGACCATAACTCTTTATTAAACCTAATTGGGTAATTTACCCATTTGCCCAGAACAAATTGGTAAATTATCCATGGTGTCTCTACACATTATAATACAACCATATTATATTTAATATACTCCAAAGTCTGTTGAAACTATATTAAATCAATGTACTATGGACTTAAACCTGATGATAATATAATGTATAATTTATAGTTTAACATTATGGAATTCGAAAAAGCAAGACAATATGGCACAATCAACCCTGAGCCGAGTATGTAGCAGCCGCTGGTTGTGCAGACCAAGCCATTTGGTTGAAAAGAATATTTGAAGATATGGGAGAAAAACAAATGGAGTCTATCGAAATCTTTTGTGATAATCAATCTCCCATAGTCATTGCTAAAAATCCAGTCCAACATTGCAGGATCAAACATGTTGCAATAAAATATTATCTCCTTTGTGAGGTTGAATCAAGATCCAAGATTGTTTTGAAATTTTGCAAATCAAAAGAACAACTTGCTGAAATATTTACAAAAACACTCTCATGAGATAAGTTTCAATTTCTTAGATCACAGCTTGGTGTCACCGGAAATCACATCAAGTAGGAATATTAAAAAGTTTCTCGAGTGATGTTTATTTCTTAGAAAACTACTCATATTTCTATGTATTGGAAGATGAAAAGTGTCTTCTTATTTAATTCCCAAATTTCTGTGTAACTCTGCAAGAGAATGCTTAGTAAAAAAACATGTGAAACATTAGAATCAACCTGGAAAATAAATTGAAGCTTCTCAACAACATATCTCTATTTATTTTCTGTTTCCGAATTTCCTCTACTTCGAAAATCAAACAGCCAAATTTGCAACTATTTGGTATGGAATTATTTATTTTCTTCCATTTTTCCTTTTATTTTTTGGTCATGAGAGATTATTAGCATTTGAAAGGTGGATTATTTTTAGGGAAATTACCGGTTTTAACCTCGAACTAACCGGTTTTTTCGATTTAAACCTTGAAGTAAAATTTTTCACGATCCAAACCTTGAAGTATGAAAAATTAACAAAACAAACCTCGGCGGACGTCCTATTGACCGTCCTCTCTTAATTTTGCCGGAGAACGGACTGTCTCTTCAAACAAGAGACAGTCCGTTCTGTTATTTTTGCCTATGAACGGACTGTCTCTTGATTCAAGAGACAGTCCATTCATAGAACGGACTGTCTCTTGTAATAGAGACAGTCCGTTCTTTAAATTAGGGCTAGAACGGACGGACTCTCTTAAGAGAGTCCGTCCGTTCTCACGATTATATCAAAAAAATAGAGAGCTTTTCTTGTGCAGTTCGCACGAAGAAATCCTCTTGGGATCCATTTTCTCTCCAACGTTCACGGCGATCTTTCTGCACAAATTCGTGCGAAACTTACTCCAGGTATGATTTTATCGTTTTGAAATGATTTCGTTCGATTTTTAGGTTACAAATCGTGATATTCCCAATTTTTGTATGAGAGGACGGTCACGACCGTAGAAGGTGTGTCCGTTCTCTCTCTGTTTACACAGAGAGGACGGTCACGACCGTGGAAGGTGTGTCCGTTCTCTCTCTGTTTACAGAGAGAGGACGGTCACGACCGTGGAAGGTGTGTCCGTTCTCTCTCTGTTTACACAGAGAGGACGGTCACGACCGTGGAAGGTGTGTCCGTTCTCTCTCTGTTTACAGAGAGAGGACTGGTCACGACCGTGGAAGGTGTGTCCGATCTCAAATTTGCTAATCTAAAATTTGATTTTTGAATTTTGCAGATTATTCAAATCTCCGTATATTACAATGGCTGAGAGACTAATTATTAGGCGAAAGAATGGACCTCCAGAACGTCGGGCAACTTCAACATCTTCACAGGCCGGACCGTCAACGTCTTCACAGGCCGGACCATCAAATAGGCCAGTGAGGCCGCCACCATCGAACCGGCCACAGTTTTATACTAATGAATATCGCACCCTGGCTTGTGAAGAGCAGTTCAATCTAGATTTGCTACACCGATCAGTTACGCTTTCGAAGTACGTTGATTTTGCAGGTTGGGAGTCTTTGGGCATACAGGAGATGTTCGATAGAATTGGCCTGCATGGAGTGTATAATTTGCGGGGCGATAGCTGTGATTTGATTGTTCGCTTATTCTATGCGAACATGAGCTTTTCCGGCAGAACGGGAACTATAAAGACGTACATATTGGGTACGGAGATTTTGATTACTCTTGAGACGGTCAATCAGTTGATCGGTTTTCCCGGGGAAAGGGTGGAAAGATACTACCAATCAGTCTGGAACTGTCCTTTCATGGGAACAGCCGAGGTAACCGAGTTCTTAAGGCTCATTAACCGAAACAGTGACATTGTGGGGTCCCTTAAGCCGAGAGAGCCAAAGACATGAATGTAAAAGCTTGCGTAGTCCACAACATGGTGTGTCACATCCTTTTGCCTCGACATGGACATAGAGATCTCGTTAACTTCATGGATCTCTACGTGATGGAGAAGCTATATAGTGGCAGGATGTTCGACCCCGGTTTTATGATATTATGCCACATGTGTGAGATCGGGCGGACACGAAACAAAAACCTGCCGTACGGTGTGTTGATTATGCAGATTGTGGAGCATTTTCAGATTCAGTTACCGCCTGATGTGCAGATGCGAAAACAGCGGGCTAGTGAGGTTTTTGGAAAGATTCATTTGGTTAGGATGGGCCTCGTCAAAACAGACGGGATATGGACGTCCAGGGCAGATGAAGGGGCCTTACAGGATGACACTCATATAGAGCAGCCTACGGACACCACGCTTCCAGAGACTAGTAGGGCGGTTGTAGTCTCTATTGCAGAAAGACTCGATCGGGTCGAGTCTAAGCTGACGGAGATGATGAACTACCAAAGAGATATGTTCGCCTACCAGAGAGAAACGAGGCAAATCATCCTTGATTGGATGGGGATAGGGGGTCATGACGATGGTGGCGAACCGATGGGGGCCGATGACGATGGCGAAGCAATGGAAGGCGATGCGGACGACCCCCAAGCTATAGAGGGCGGTGATGAGGGAGTCCAACCGATGTCTGGCGATGATGCAGGTACATTTCAAACCATTTTTCGCTTTATTATTTCAATTATAACTATTATTTTGTAACATAACCTTCATTGCGTGCAGATAGGAGATGATCTGCCTATGAAGTGGCAGTCCAACCAGATTATATTTTATAATTCATTTTGAGAGACACTAGTTTGATGTATTCATGAGTTTGATGTATAGTACTTTTATGTTGGATGCACTGTAGTATGTACTTTATGTTGGATGTATTTTATGTTGGATGTATTTTAGTTAAATGCAGTTTAGTTTGATTTATTTTAGTTGGATGTAAATATATAGTAGTTACATGTATTTTGGTTGGATGCATTTGATCTTTGGTGCAAAATACTAGACCTATTTGGGCTGTCGAATTTGCAGGATGATACTAGCTA
The DNA here is from genome assembly GCA_022432975.1 of Begonia masoniana. Lineage (NCBI taxonomy): Eukaryota > Viridiplantae > Streptophyta > Magnoliopsida > Cucurbitales > Begoniaceae > Begonia > Begonia masoniana. The sequence continues at coordinate 36,164,885 of CM039510.1, forward strand.
TGGAGGAGTAAAAAAACAAAGGAAACTCTGCCCAATTTTTTTCTCACTTGTGAATAATCAATTTTTCAACTACCTTAGTTGCAACATGCACATCTGAAGTTCTGGTAATTTCCGCAGATCCGCCAAAGGAATTGTCAGTAACACCATTTTTGGCTGGTCTTACACTGATTTGAGGAGAAACTGATCTTCAACCTGGGGAATCTACAGCAACGTTTACATCTGAATTTGTAGGAACCTCATGAAGCCCACCAAGTAAATCCTCTGTATTACAAACACGAGCTGCATCTTCAGATGGTCTTAAATTGATTTTGGGAGAAATGAGACTACAACCTGGGGCGAACAACTCACTTGATGGTGCGACATGTGTTGTTACTATCAACTCATTTGCTGTTACTACAGAGGATTTGTTGTCCCCATCGTCATCGTCTGACAGCCTACACAACAAATCCTCTGTAGTAACAGCACATGTCGCACCATCAAGTGAGTTGTTCGCCCCAGGTTGTAGTCTCGTTTCTCCCAAAATCAATTTAAGACCATCTGAAGATGCAGCTCGTGTTTGTAATACAAAGGATTTACTTGGTGGGCTTCATGAGGTTCCTACAAATTCAGATGTAAACGTTGCTGTAGATTCCCCAGGTTGAAGATCAGTTTCTCCTCAAATCAGTGTAAGACCAGCCGAAAATGGTGTTACTGACAATTCCTTTGGCGGATCTGCAGAAGTTACCAGAACTTCAGATGTGCATGTTGCAACTAAGGTAGTTGAAAAATTGATTATTCACAAGTGAGAAAAAAATTGGGCAGAGTTTCTTTTGTTTTTTTACTCCTCCATAGCTAGTATCATCCTGCAAATTCGACAGCCCAAATAGGTCCAGTATTTTGCACCAAAGATCAAATGCATCCAACCAAAATACATGTAACTACTATATATTTATATCCAACTAAAATAAATCAAACTAAGTTTATTTTAGTTACAATAGAAACTAATATATTTACATGTAACTACTATATCAAACTAATAAACTAAATCAAACTACTAAACTAAATCAAACTAATATATTTACATGTAACTAGTATATATTTACATCCAACTAAAATAAATCAAACTAACTACTATAAATTAAGTTACAATAGACAAAATCTATAAAATGAAGTTGCTGCAGAATGTCTTTGCCATTGCCTGAGATCCATCATCATATTCCATGACCGCGTGTAGTAGATTCCTACACGCAATGACAGTTATATTAGAACATAATAATCTTAGTTTGTTAAGAGAGTAAGGTGAAAAAATATACATGAGTCCCGTCTAATGTCTGGAAACCCATAAATGTGTCACGCGAAGTAGCAGCACCTGAACTGGATCCCCTCTCAGGACATGTGCGACTGTTATGCCCTTGACGCCGACATTTACCACACGACATCGTAGACTTCCTCTTAGAAATTATTGACGTAGAAGGCTCATCGACATCGCGCACTCTTTTCTTCTTCGGCCTACCAAGTTGGGGCCTTCTCTCGGGTGGAACGATTGGGATCTGATTCTCTGCTGCCGGCCACATCTGTTGGTCATTAATGGGACGAATGAAGTGTGAGTACATCTCTAAATATGTATCCCGATGATAGTATATATGGACGAAATTTTCCACCGGCTCTCTCATGAAATAAAAGCATGGAATGGCATGAACACATAGGATGCTAGTAAGCTCCCACCTCCGACATGCGCACACGCCTTCATTCAGGTCAACGGCAAATTGTTCGTTGCCGTTGCTGACCTCAAACCTTGCGTCTCCCGCTAACTCAGCACTCCAACCGTGAGCTGCCTGTTTGAGATTCTCTAACTTTTTTCTAATCTTAGGACACATTACATCGTCTGACTTGAGCATCTCTTCGTATTTTTTTACAATTCGAGTCATCATGGTCTTTCGAATCATCTCGAACATAGCCAGGATTGGTTTGTCCCTGGCCAGTAATATAGCTGCATTGAAAGACTCGCATAAATTGTTCAAGCCCAAGTCGCACTTCAGAATTAACGAAAACGCATGAGTAGCCCAACTGCTAGGGGGCGTTCTTCGAAGCCATGCATGGGCATCCGGGTTTAGCTCATGCACTTTCCTCATTGCTATCTCAAAATATTCCCGTGTGGTTGCCCTTGCTGCATTGCACATAGCATCTCTATACGCTATGCCCCGAAATCGTCCTTTGAAGTTTGAATACATATGCCTTTGGCAAAAACGATGTTCAGCTAAACCAAATGTGTTGTCCACAGCAGCCAACAACCCCTGAAATTTTAAAGAAAAACAAAGTCAGTATAAAACAATACAACTGCAATGCCCGAATAATCATAATAATAGTAATAATAATATATACCTTTTGTCGATCCGACACAAATGTCCATCCTCGTCCAAGGCCAATGCCTAAATCGTCCTGTAATAACTCCAAAAACCACAGCCATGAGTCTTTGCATTCTGTCTCCACGTTGGCAACGGCAATGAGATATACGCCATTGTTGCCATCAATACTCACGGCCGTGAGTAATTGGCCGGGGCAGGAGCCCTTCAGATGACATCCATCTAAACATATAATGGGTCTGCCTGTTCCAACAAACCTGACACACAAGCAGCCATACATATGTACATTCTTTCAAATATCATCTTCTCATCTCGCCCTTCACCCACCACGTGACCATGTATTTTCACTGTACTGCCTGGATTTGATCTGAATATTTCTTCTGCGTACGAACGCACTAGTTTAAATTGTTCTTCGCCCCTCCCGTAATTAAGTTCTTTGGCTTCGGTTCTTCCTCTTCTCGCAAGACTTGACTTAATGTTCACCTGATGTTCCTTCCGCACTGTCTCGATTATATCAGGAATGGTCCAGTCAGGTTGGCTCTTGAACCTATCTGAATAATATGTTGCCAACCACTTTGCCGAAGCGTGTCAATTATCAAGTGTCCTTGCACAGTTATGATCGTTACGGTATGACTTTATTTGGAAGGTCGCCTCATTTTGCATGACCGAAGCATGCAGATGCCAGTTACAATCTCCTCCTTGACATTTTGTCGTTAGTCTCTTCGTCTCACTTTTAACAAATCTGATATCAAATCCTTTTTGCAAAGCATACCTTTTTACTTCGTCTCTAATGGCCATTAAAGAACCATATTGTCTACCCATAGCAAAATCACCCGAATTTTCTGCCCTTACTCGTATGCTTTGCGCCTTGTCATCATCCGAATTAAATGGTTCATGAAGCTCGTCGTCTAAGGTTTGCGATACTGAATGCACCTGTATTTCTCCTTCACCCTCTAAGTGATCAAATGGATGAATAGCACCGTATATGGGAGCGTGATCCTCCATATACCACTCTATGTTCGCAGGCTCATTTGTATCAGCCATTTACGACGAATAACTGCAAATTTTATTAAATGCTCGAAAAATCAGCACAAATCGTAAATTTTAACCAAACAATTCAAAAACAAAATGAATCAATTCAAAATTGACACATAACCTGCAATAATTTTGGCTGAATCGGCAGAGAACATAGAACAGAGCACAAGATTGGATTACAATTCTGGAGATCGGACGCACTGTCCGACGGTGGTGACCGTCCTCTCTGTGAAATTGGGATATATCTCAAATTTTTTACCTAAAAATTGAACGAAATAAATTACAAACGATAAATTTATACCCTGGAGTAAATTTCGATCAAATTTATGGAAAAAGATCGCAGCAGGTTGGAGAGAAAATCAATCTCGTCAAATTTATGAGAGCCGGAGGTTGGAGAGAAAATCGATCCGCCTGGGAAAAGATCGCCGTGAACGTTGGAGAGAAAATGGCATTGAGAGTTTTCTGTTTTCTGTTTTCTGCGCAATAAAAGCTCTCTGTTTTTCTGATATAATCGTGAGAACGGACGGACTCTTCTTAAGAGAGTCCGTCCGTTCTTGCCCTAATTTAAAGAACGGACTATCTCTATTACGAGAGACAGTCCGTTTATAAGTAAAAATAAGAGAACGGACTGTCTTTTGATTGAAGAGACAGTCCGTTCTAGGCAAAATTCAAGAACGGACTGTCTCTTCAAAATTAAGAGAGGACGGTCAATAGGACATCCGCCGAGGTTTGTTTTGTTAATTTTTCATACTTCAAGGTTTGGATCGTGAAAAATTTTATTTCAAGGTTTAAATCGAAAAAACCGGTTAGTTCGAGGTTAAAACCGGTAATTTCCCTTATTTTTAGGTATATATGGTTGAGTTTTAACGAAGCCAATTACACATTCAATAGACCATCAAGTGAGATTGATTGAAGTTGAGTAGGAAAAAACAACAATTTATCACAGATTATAGAAATCATCAATGCCAGAAAGTATTTTAGACTGTATTCTTTATTGATGTAAATGCTCAGTAGGTTTAATATAATGCCTCTTTAAATCATTCAATCTCTTAAATGAATAAAATGGAGGATTGTCCTTTCATACTTGGAGTTTTTCTTTATATATTTATTTAAGAGTAAAGTGTGATTTGAACCCTACAACTTGGTGAAAAGGACAATTTACACGATAAACTCGGATAATAGGCAAAAATAACCTTAATGTATTGATAATGGACAATTTAACCCCTACCGTCATGTTTTATGTTAAAATATCACGTTTTTTTTACGTGTCTATTTTTTCTTTCCAAAATGCCCCTACCAACACTCATCTTCTCCCGCTCTCTTCAATCCGTCATTTCTGCCACAAACGCAGCGAACCCACCAATCCAATCCGCTATTCCTGGAGCTTCCTCCTCAGACACAGCATCTTCTCTCTAGCACTCTCCAATCTCATCTACCATTATCTGAATTTATTGTGTAAATTGTCTTTTTCTCCTAATTGTATGGGTCAGATCGCACTTTACCATTTATTTAATTACAACTGTGAGGTTTTTCATGTTTTAGAACAAATTCTCCTAAACAAAAATATTCTGAGCCAATAAAACTCGACTCAAACAGATCAATTAATTGGCCCCACAAATTTCAGAAATTTCAACACAATATCTAAAAATTTCAACACCAAAAATTCCCCCAAGAATCTCTCAAAACTGCACACCCCAAAAAATCGAATATTTTTGTATCCCCAAAAATATCATACAAATTTGTTCCTGTTTGTCCCTGAAAAACAGGGAAGACGATTGGATTAGTGAGGCTGAACAGAGAGAGGGCGGGCGGCGTTCTTTTGATCGGAGTATCAGACTTCCACGAACGGCCGACAATTTCTGGTCGGGGAAGCGACGACGGCTTCAGACAGCTCGGAACAGAGGCGACAAAAGATCGGAGGAAACGGAGCTGCGCGAACGACCGGCGTTCTTCTTCCTGGACGGTCGCTCGTCGGCGGAGAAGACGGCGGCGACTGGGTCTAGAGTTTCTCTTCTTCCTTCACGATCGGCGGCGAGCAGCGTGAAACTTTGTTCAAGAACAGCGACGCAGCAAGGGAATTACTTTCCCTTTTTTTTTTATTCTTTTTCCAGTAAAAGATTTGCAAATTTACGCACTAAAATTGCAATTCTGAAAAACTTGGTTCATTTTGCGACTTGGTATCAAGTTCAATTAAATTTTACCATAAAAAACGTAAAATTTTAATATTATATTGATACATGAATTCAACCCGACCCACCTAAAATTCTAAAATTCAGATGAGACTAATTTTATAATTTTTGTATTTTTCTGTTCATATTTAGTTTTCTACTTGTCTAAACTCTAGCATATCTTAACAACAATATTTACCTCATTAATGAACAAAATTGTAACTAGCAAAATAATATTGAATAAATTGTAAGTAACAGAATTTAAGCCATAGATGTAGATAGTTCAAAAAACATAGCCAAATTCCGATAGTTAAATATATTACTCAAATGTCGGGAGATATAAATTGACAGCGCAGAAAAATACATTCAAATATTTTACTTCTATTAAATCTAACATTGTTTTAATAATGTGCAAAATGTTTATGAACAAATAATGTTGCCTTGCCGTTTCTGAATTGCAAAAGAGGATGAAAAGTCAAGGTTAGTTACTTGATGCCCTAGTGTGGGTGGAACACTAGATGAGACACCAATTTATTTTCATGATAATGGACAATAATAAAGTGCAGAAAATAATGACACAGGAGATTGGTAACGCAGTTCGGCAATTGTCTACGTCTGCAGGGCCACGCCCAGACATAAAAACATTTCAAAGAGTTCACAAAGTTACAAGACAACCGGGTTTATACAAATAAAGACTCTCTCTTGTTTTTGTCGCTGCCTCTCACTAACTTCCTCAGTGAATCTGTTTTTGCGAGCTCCCCTCAACTTTACATCGATCCCTCCTAGAATCTGAATGCAACAAGCTCCCCTTGTCGTTAATGACTCCTCTCGGAATCCGTGTATGGCAAGATCCTCCTGCCCACGATCATAACTCCTCCCGAGTGCCAAGGCAGTCTCCTCCCGAGACTGAGTTTTAATGAAAGAACAAAAAGATTGCCTCCTACGACACCTTCTGGAACACCAGACAGTTGTCTTTGGACGCAATAATCAACACACTCAATAAAACGATGAAATCCACATATTAGGTAGAGTGTGTAAAACAATCACAAACCTATACGCAGAAACGTAGATAGTGAAAGAAAAACGACGTATTAAAGAGCGAAGAAACCTTCTCACGCGAACATCAAAACTCCGTCATCGTCACAGATACATAAACACAAATACGCTCTAATGATGGTAAAGACTGCTCATTAAATAGAGTGCATATAACCTCTTCTCTCAGATCGGCAAATTTAGAGAGGTAATTCAGAGAGCTAGTCACATGACAATAAAACTCACATCATATAATTCATTATGCACGCTGCTAATAGAAAGTATCGTCCAAATATTATCTACCATATATTGTGCAAAAATTATTCTGACTACCATATTTAATAACCCGAGTGAGCAAATAAAGGAAACCAAACTTTCCTGTTTTGCGTGAGTGACAAAGCATGTAATACTTTTAGAAAGAAATCACTCCAGAATTATAGTCTTGATTGATATGAATATTTATGGCGCAAAATATTCCTCCTGAGAAACATAATAGGTAATATGAATAAATAGCCTTAATCATGCTTCATGATTGGATTATTCAGGAAAAGGAAACTTCATACATCAGGGAAGGCATTATAGCATAATAGTCGACCGATCTTTCATTCCTGCAATCGGTCGACTTTCACACCAATTGCAATCGGTTGATATTGCAGAACAACTGTCAAGTGGTCGACTTCGCAGATCTTCTGCAATCGCAATCGGTCGATGACATTTCAGAACAACTACAATCGGTCGATATTGCAGAACAACTGCAAGTGGTCGACTTCGCAGATCTTCTGAAAACGGTCGACTTATTTACCCAACACAGTTGACCTCTTCACCCAACACATCTGCAATCGATCTACTTGTTCATCTAACATGAATATCCAAAAATATATTTTCCAAAAAAACATCTGCCAACATATCTTCATTAACAATCTCCCCCTTTGGCAGTTTTTGGCAAAATCCAGACTTCTCATTTATGTTGACTGTAAACAAGAACTCCCCCTTAACCGATGCCATCATATATTATCATCATAAAAGAAAACACCAATAACCAACCAATACTCCCCTTTTTTGCCATAAAAGAGCAAAAGGGTATCCAACTCAGCAGTACTAAGATACATTCATAATTCAAACATATAACCACCATAGCAAAATATCCACCAACAATGATAGCTCATGAGAGAATGCACAATAATATTTTGAAGCAAGAGATCATATTAGAAGTTCATAATAAATCCATCATTAAGTAGAAATATCATCAGAAGAAAGACCAACTCGATTATAGTTGTCTGCAACTTCTCATTAGTATCATTTTCCTTGGACAAATTCTCTTTCAACATGAAATACTGGGGCTTCCTTCTTTGCTACACCAAGAACTTCTTCAATGACATCTTGATGAAACGAGAGAACAATGCAGAATCATAATTATTGTCGAGAGCGGGAACACTCTTGGGAGCACCTTCCAGAACATTAACATTGCATTCTTGTAATTGGCATGATTCTCAATCAATTCCCACGAGCCACTAAATTTGGAGAATAAACCTTAAATCATCAAATAAGTTGAGAAATAAACCCAAGGATATAACCATGATCGCATCTCATAAAAACCTCCAACATTTGAGATTAACTTCAAATTTCCATAAAGACTGCCGAAGGCTTCATAGAACCCAACACAGAAGAACCTCTTCACATGACACAAAGGCCTAAGGCAGATCTCAATTCTTCAAATCTCACACCATCCAAAGCTTTGGTAAAAATATCGGTGATTTGCTTTTCGGCCACCATATGTTTCAAGGTGATAACTTTGTCTTCTACAAGGGATCTGATGAAATAATGTCGTATATCAATATGTTTTGCACGAGAATGCTGTACTGGATTCTTGGAAATATTAATAACACTTATATTATCACAGTATAATGTTATGACATCTTGTGTGACACCATAGTCTTTGAGCATTTGTTTCATCCAAAGAAGAAGTGTACAGCTACTACCAACTGAAATATATTCTGCCTCGGCTGTAGACAGAGAAATAGAGTTCTGCTTCTTGCTAAACCATGACACTAAATTGTTTCCCAAATAAAAACATCCGCCGTAAGTATTTTTCCGATCATCCGAACTCCTAGCCCAATCAGCATCATAATAGCCAACTAAATTTGCATTTGTATCGAATGAATACCAGATTCCATAGTCTGTCATCCCGCCAACATATTTGAGAATTCGCTTCACTGACACCAGGTGAGACTCTTGAGGATTTGCCTGAAACCGAGCACATAATCCCACACTATAAGAAATATCTGGCCGACTAGCAGTTAGATACAAGAGGCTACCAATCATACTTCTATATAGTCGTTCATCAACAGAAGTCCCTTTATCATCTTTGGAGAGTTTTTCATGTGTCACAATCGGTGTTCTTTTGGGGCGAGCATTTTCTAATTTGAATCGCTTCAACAGATTTTTGGCATACTTGGTTTGAGAGATAAAAATTCCATCCTTTCTTTGTTGAATCTGAAGGCCAAGAAAGTAATTGAGCTCACCAACCATACTCATCTCAAATTCTCTGGTCATTTGTGCTACAAAATCATCCACTAGCATCTGTGACACTGAGCCAAATACTATGTCATCAACATAAATTTGAGCAAGTAAAAACTGACCATTGGTTCGGCGAATGAACAGAGTTTTATCTACTCCCCCTCGCTCATATCCCTTTGGATAATAAATACACTGTGAGACGTTCATACGATGCACGGGGTGCTTGTTTAAGCTCGTATAGTGCTTTCTTCAATCTATACACATACTCGGGATAATGAGGATCCTCAAAACCCTTAGGTTGAGTGACATAAACTTCCTCATTTAGAAATTCATTTAAGAACGCACTCTTCACATCCATTTGAAAGAGTTTGAACCTCATGACACAAGCAATAGCTAGAAGAAGTCGGATGGATTCAAGGTGAGCAACCGGAGCAAAAGTCTCATCAAAATCAATTCCTTCAATCTGTGAGTAGCCATGAGCAACCAATCATGCTTTGTTGAGTGTAATATTTCCATGCTCATCACTCTTATTTTTGTATATCCACTTGGTGCCGATGACGTTTATATTTGGAGGTCACGACACAAGATCCCAAACTTGATTTCGAGTAAATTGAGCAAGTTCTTCTTGCATTGCCTCAATCCAATATTTATCTAGAAGAGCTTCTTTCACATTTTTAGGTTCAATGGTGTAACACCTGAGATTTTTTTTTTAAAAAAAAAAATTGGAGAGAAAATAAAAGAATAATAAAATAGGTTATAGAATAATAAAATAGGTTATTTTAATTACTTTAAAAGAAAAGTGAATGGTTTCTTAATTTAGGTTCGGGTATTTCTAATGAAATTAAGCCGAGGGTTATAATTAAGAACGAGATTTAACGAAATTTGAAATGGTCGAAAACACGGGAGGGCAAAACGGTAAATGAGGATTAATTAATGGTTAGTTTTATTATTATTATTTAAAAAAATATATATAATAAAACGAAAGAATGGCCGAAGCCATTCTGTCGTTCGCGAATGCCGAAGGCAGGGCAGCGAAGGGGAGAGGCGAGGGCGAGCGATCGACGGCCGTTCACCACCGATTTTTGTGGTTTTCTGGCCAGACGACGGCGACGAGCAGACTCCGGCCCGTCTCCGCGCACAAGTCCGATGGGTAAGCCATTTTTGCCCTGTTTTTGCTCTGTTCAAGGCCGAGGGTGTGGAGCGAGTTTGAGCTCCGATCACTGGTGGTTTGTGGTTGTTTCCGACGTGGGTTTGCCGACCCTTGGTCCGGCTTTTATCGCCTAGCCGTGATGAGCCTCATTTGGGCGAAATTCAGTGAAGCCCAATTTGGGCATTTCGAGTTTGGTGATGTGTAGTCTCGAGATTTTGATTGTTTATGCTAATTAAGGGTGTGGGTGGTCGATTGGTGAGGAATTAGGCCAAAATTGATGGAAAATTGAAATGGAAAATTTTTTCGGTTATAGGGCAGTTCGGGTTTTGCTGATTTTGACCTAGCTACGGTCGTTTGTTTTAAAATTCCTTTTGGCAGGTTAAAATAGGTTATTAGAGGAGTTCGTGGCCGCTGGAATCGTTCGATTCCGATAACCGACGCAAAAATTACGCGCATTCGAAGTTTTAGGTCGGTTTTTACCGAACCCAAATTAGTTGCCCGTTTAGTTAGGTTTTCGTTGGGTTAGGCTAGAAATAGTAGTTTGAGAGTCATTGGTTAATGTAGTCTTGATTTTAATAAAGTTTGAATATTTGCCGTAGGTCGAGCCATAGGTGGGCAGGTAACCGCGTAGCCTCAGTGAGCTAGGACGCCAGGTAAGTAGTAGATTGCTTGTGTTTTGCCTTCGGGCCTACACCATGGAACGGTAGGGAATTATTTGTTTATTTGGTTGTTTTGTTTCGTGTTGCGTTTCGTTGTTTTGTTTCATGTTGTATTGCATATCTTGGTTGACACATGCATCGTGAGTTATAGTACGCTACGCTAGAGATGAGTGGTTGCATTGTTTGGCATTGTGAGTGGCGAGGGAAGATCGTGAGTACACGTGTACTGCCCTACGGGGACCCACGTGGCAGCAGTGAGGGCACATGTACCGCCCTACGGGGACCCACATGGCAGTAGTGAGCTCACGTGTACCGCCCTACGGGGACCCACGTGGCAGCAGTGAGCGCACGTGTACCGCCCTACAGGGACCCACGTGGCAACGCAATCTGGATTAGTGTGCCTTGTCGGGATACGGTGCTGGTGTGTAGCACCCCGATGGGAACTCTATGAAGGATGACTGGCTAAAATACGTAATGGTGGTTCTGGGAATGGCCATCCTCAGGATGTGAGCTAAGGGCCGTCCTATACGATTACGGGATGTGAGCTAAGGGCCGTCCTCGATTATAGGATGTGAGCTTACCCGATTCACACGGCTTATGAAATGATTAAAGCAACGAACAGCAAATAAACACAACTGAGTGGTAGAAACTGCATGGGTTAGGTTGATTGCATTGTGTTGTTGTCTCATTCGTTATTCCCTACTTGCTAAGCATTAGGCTTACATTTTGTGTTCTATGGTGTAGGTGGCGAGTTTAATCCAGGTGAGGTAGAGGGGACAACCGAGGACTAGGCCGCAGTTGGAGGAGTTTGGGGCATGCCGGTGCAGGCAATTGTCGGGGCGTCACGACCATGGTCGTCGGGAATGTGAGCTTTATGATTTAGTAGTTTATTGTAAATGTTTGTTTGTAGAAATGATGGGAATGTGTAGCTTTCTTTTAGTTGATGTTTTGAGAGTTATGAGATAGTTTTTGGTAATTGTTGTATATAGTCATAGTTAAGGGTGATGTGTCGCCCTATACTGTGGACTTTCTTCACTTAGGTATGTTCGTATTTTCGTTTCCCTCTTTACTGTTATTTGGAGATTTCGTAGGTTGGTTAGATAGTTGGAATATTCTGGTTTGATTGGGATTGGATTTTATGCAGGTACCTAGCATTTTGGAGGCACCATTTTTAGGCGTTACTTTGCCGAAATTTTCGGGAAGGACGCCGTGGTGCTTAAAGGTTAGGATTAAGAAAAATTAGTGAGTCTAGGTAGTTAGGTATAACATAAGAGAGTTTTGAGAGACTTAGATTTAATTTAAATTATGTTTTAACGTGGGATTGGTTAGCAAAGTAGCGCACCGAGCCAGGGTGGGTTCGGGGGGGCATTACAAATGGTGGAGGTGAAACAAGCCATATGAATCATATCTCGATAATTTATTCTTGGTTTGTCTCGGGTTTGGAGTCCATCATTAAGACTGCCAATGACTTTGTCAACAGGATGATCTTTCTGGACACGTGTGGACGGTTGTCTGCATTCTGATATATTCACTTCAGCTTCACCAGCTGTGATAGTTGTATCGGAGACATTACCTATGACACGGTTTGGACAATCATCTGGAACACTACTGTGAGCACTAGAAGGTTCATTATTTGACACCTGAAACACATCATCTTGAGACGCAGCAGCTGTTTCTAGTGAATCATCCACTTGAACATTGGCTGATTCTATTACTGTTCGAGTTCGTTTATTGTAAACTCGGTAGGCGCGACTATTTATGGCATATCTGAGAAAAATAGCTTCATCACTCTTAGAGTCAAATTTCCCTCTGTGTTCCTTGTGATTTAGCACGTAGCACGTACTACCAAAATGATGAAAATAATGAAGATTTGGAGTTTTACCTTTCCAGATCTCGTACGGTGTCATGGAAGTTCCTCCACGGAGATATACACGATTGATGGTGTAGCACGCTGTATTCATTGCTTCGGCCCAAAATTTGTGTGGAACATTTTTCTCCTGTAACATCACGCGGGACATTTCTGCAAGAGTCTGATTTTTTCGTTCAACAACGCCGTTTTGCTTAGGTGTCTTTGGGGCCGAGAACTCGTGAGATATTCCAAGGGTATTACAGAAGTCTGAGAACTCTGAGTTTTCAAATTCCCTTCCATGATCGCTACGGATGCGAATAATTCCCACGATGGCACATCCTTTTTCTCGTTGAAGACAAATACACAAGGCTTTGAAAGCTTTGAATGTGTCAGATTTTTCTCTAAGGAACTCAACCCATGTAAATCGTGAAAAATCATCCACGGTAACATATGCATATCGCTTGCCTCCAACGCTTTCCAGAGGCATCGGTCCCATTAAGTCCATATGAAGTAGTTCAAGCACTTGATTAGTTGCTGTAGTTTGTGACTTCGGGTGAGATGACTTAGTTTGTTTGCTTATTTGGCATGTTTCACACAGACTATCCTCATCAAAATTTAGCTTGGGAATGCCACGGACAGCTCCCTTTGAAATAATCATCTTTAGCATCCTATTGTTGACATGTCTCAATTTTCGATGCCATAAAATAGAATCCTCCATGCTAGAACCATGACACGTTGAAGATGATGAGATAAGATAACAGTTATCAGCAGACCTTTTCCTTTCTATAATGCAATTTTTGTCATGATCTGAGACAATGCACTTCTCATAAGTGAAATAAACATTTAAATTTTGATCACACAGCTAACTAATACTTATTAAATTAGCCTTTAGGCCATCTACAAGGAAAACATTTTCCAACTGTGGTAATCTTGGAACATTCAGTGTACCTACACCTATGACACCAGCCTTGACACCATTCCCGAAGGTCACTTTTCCCATACGATCAGATATAACGTTCTTCAAAAATCTCTTTTCACCGGTCATGTGCCTAGAACAACCACTATCAAAGTACCATACATTAGTTGTAGTAGCTTTGAGAGATGTATGAGTGACATTACATTTCAGCAGGGATTTCTTCACCCATTTTGTTGTGGCAGTCTGTTAACAGAGAGGTTTATAGCAGTACCTTGTCTTAAATCAGCTAGATATGTAAAACATCTAGGTCGAATATGACCTCTTCGATTACAGTAATGACAAATTAAATTTGATTTGTTACCATTTCTGAAGGTCATGGGGTTTGACTTTGACTTCTGCTGATTTTTGGGATCTTCTGTTGCATTTTGTTTTCCTTTATAATCAGCTTCATTGATCTGCAGCTTTTGAGGTACCATTCTTTGCATTTGCTCATAGAAAACTTGCGGAGACATCAGTAACTTTCCTTTACCTCCAGGTTGCGAGAGGATTATTTGAGCTACAGAGCTTTCTCCTTTATACTCTATACCAGATCTATCACAACTGGGTTTTCCGATACTTAAAATATCATTCAGCTTAGTTGATCCTGTGTTTAACATTTTAACATTTTTCTTCAAGTGATTCAGCTCATTTAGAATATCTGTCTCTTTTTCTCGACTTATTCTTAGCTCGGCTTCTAGTTCGGAAATAGATTTCTATAGGTTGATCTTCTCAATTCTCAAATTTCCATTCTGAATACGAAGTCGTTGATTCACTTTGACAAGTTCAGTCCATTTCTCATGTAGATACCTGTATTATGTAACAAGATCTTCTTTGGTTGCTTCATCCATAATGTCATCACTACAATCTGATATATCATCTCTTATTTTGAGTTTGACATCATCATTTTCTGCAGATTCAGCTTTACCAACAAGTGCAACATGATTGTTGGGAAACTCATCTTCTTTTTCGGATTCATCATCACTCCAGGTAGTATTAAAAGAACTTTTCTTTTTTCTTCAAGGTGTTAGCACATTCAGCTTGTATGTGCCCGAAACCATTGCATTCTCTACATTGAATTCCTCGGTTCTTAACAGGTTGTTCCTGAGCATGATTGTCTTCTCTGACTTTCTTATTATTTGAGGAACTTGGTTTTGTATGACTGACATTGGGTCTGACACCGCGATTATTTCTTCCAAATTTTTTCATAACACGGCTGAAATTCTTTGATAATAATGCAAGAGACTCTTCAAGGTCATCTTCATCATGAATATCCAGGTCTTGTGTGTTAGTCTTTAGTGCTACACCTTTGAACTTCTTTGTTTCGACATCAATTCCGAGATTCATTTCAAAGGTCCTGAGTGATCCCATCAACTCTTCCAATTTAATCGTTGAAACATCTTTTGCTTCTTCAATTGCGGTAACTTTATACGCAAAACGTCATGGGAGAGACCATAAGGTCTTTCGAACCAACCTCTCTTCAGCGAAAGTTTCACCAAGTGCAAATGCTTCATTGGCTATATCACATAACTTGGCATTGAATTCCGCAACACTTTCTTCTTCAAGCATTTTTAAGTTTTCAAACCTTGTAGTGAGCATGTGCATCTTTGATAGTTTCACGGCCGATGTCCCTTCATAAGTAGTTTGGAGAATCTCCCATGCTCTTTTAGCTAACTCACATGTCGAGATAAGTCTGAATTGAGTAGGATCAACACCATTAAATATAGCATTAAGTGCTTTTGAATTACTACTGGGTAGTGCATCTGCAGCTGATGACCAATTTTCTTCAGATTTAAGAGATGTGATACCACTTTCATCAGTAGTCGTGGGAGGATTTCATCCTGTCAAGATGGATCTCTAGGATTTTTCATCAATCGCCTTGATAAATGCTCTCATCTTGGCTTTCCAATAAGCGTAATTGCTTCCATCCAATAATGGAGGTCGCATAGTTGATCCTCCCTCCTTCATAGAATCCATCAAACCAAGACAGAAATCCCGTAGATCTCGCTTAAGAAATAGAAGCAAACCGCTCTGATACCAATTGAAAAGTCAAGGTTAGTTACTTGATGCTCTAGTGTAGGTGGAACACTAGGTGGGACACCAATTTATTTTCGTGATAATGGACAATGATAAAGTGCAGAAAATAATGACACAGGAGATTGGTAACGCAGTTCGGCAATTGCCTATGTCTGCGGCGCCACGTCCAGACATGAAAACATTTCAAAGAGTTCACAAAGTTATAAGACAACCGGGCTTATACAAATAAAGATTCCCTCTTGTTTTTGTCTCCGCCTTTCACTAACTTCCTCAGTGAGTCTGTTTTTGTGAGCTCCCCTCAACTTTAGATCGATCCCTCCTAGAATCTGAATGCAACAAGCTTCCCTTGTTGTTAATGACTCCTCTCGGAATCCATGTATGGCAAGATCCCCTTGCCTACGATCAGAACTCCTCCCGAGTTCCAGGCAATCTCCTCCCGAGACTGAGTTTTAATGAAAGAACAAAAAGATTGCCTCCTATTACACCTTCTGGAACACCAGGCAGTTGTCTTTGGACGCAATAATCAACACACTCAATAAAACGATGAAATCCACAGATTAGGTAGAGTGTGTAAAACAATCACAAACCCATACGCAGAAACGTAGGGAGTGAAAGAAAAACTAAGGCTTAAAGAGCAAAGAAACTTTCTTACACGAACATCAAAACTCTGTCGTCGTCATAGATACATAAACACAAATACGCTCTGATAATGGTAAAGACTGCTCACTAAACAGAGTGCATATAACCTCTTCTCTCAGGTCGGCAAATTTAGAGAGGTAATTCAGAGAGCTAGTCACATGACAAGAAAACTTACATAATATAATTCATTCTGCACGCTGCCAACAGAAAGTATCGTCCCAATATTATGTACCATATATGTGTGCAAAAATTATTCTGAATACCATATTTAATAACCTGAGTGAGCAAATAAAGGAAACCGAACTTTCCTGTTTTGTGTAAGTGACAACACATGTAATACTTTTAGAAAGAAATCACTCAAGAATTATAGTCTTGATTGATATGAATATTTATGGCACAAAATATTCCTCCTAAGAAACATAATAGGTAATATGAATAAATAGCCTTAATCATGCTTCATGATTGGATTATTCAGGAAAAAGAAACTTCATACATCAGGGAAGGCATTATAGCATAATAGTTGACCGATCTTTCATTCCTGTAATCGGTCGACTTTCACACCAATTGCAATCGGTTGATATTGCAGAACAACTGGCAAGTGGTCGACTTCACAGATCTTCTGCAATCGCAATCGGTCGATGACATTTCAGAACAACTGCAATCGGTTGATATTGCAGAACAACTGCAAGTGTTCGACTTCGCAGGTCTTCTGAAAACGGTCGACTTATTTACCCAACACAGTCGACCTCTTCACCCAACACATCTGCAATCGGTCGACTTATTCATCTAACATGAATATCCAAAACTATATTTTCCAAAAAAACATCTGCCAACATATCTTCATTAACAGAGGACATAAAAAATGGCTGCTTAGCCTTTACATACATATCTCCCTACAATGATTCCTCCTATTTGGATCTTCAAACCGAAGAGGTTAGACAGAATATTTCACGAGCTCCTTCACCTCTCGATCGAAAAGAAAATAGTCTTCGCAAACCATTGAATTTGCCTAAAAAATTTACCAAAGTGTTGGAGCGAGATCCCGGAATATTTTATATTTCTAGAAAAGGAAATACACAGACTGATCCTCAGGGAAGCATGAGTCTTGAAAACTTTTGCAAATCAGGGAAAGAGTTGCTTGTGTTTGTTGAGAAATGATGAAACTGGATGTTGTGATTCTGAAGAAAGTTCATGGGATGAGGGTCGTGGATGTGATTCAGATGAACCCCTTGGTGGTAACCATTGTAAAAATTACTTCTTCTTTCACCATTTTTTGTTAGAAGCTGTAAATTTTTTGCCCAAAATTTGGATTTAAAATTTGAAAAACTGTACAAATCTCTGTAAAGATAGTTATTAAAGCCAATTTGTTATTGAAAATTGGTTAGTTATAAAAAACATTAAGTCAGATATTTAATCGGGAAATGCAGATTCAATGATTGTAGTAAATTTAGATTGTAGGGCGTATTATTTATATATGCATGGAATGTGATCAACCGCACAGAAACGAATTGATTATTTAGCTCCCCTTCGATTCAGTTTTGATTTTTTGAAAACTAATCTTCAAACAAATCGAGCAAAACTGAACTATTTAGTTTGGTTCTCGATTCCTTTTTTAAAAAACCTGAAAATGAAACGATATTAAATATTTCTATATTTATATTTATATTTTTATTTTAAAAATTACAAAAACAAAATTGAATCAAACTTACAAAACCGGCTCAAGCTGAGCACCAACTAACTAAAACTGACCCACAACCAACCCCGTATTGAGTCTTAATTGGAGAAATTCAAAATTGTTACCAAACCTGAACTGACCAAAACCAAAAATAATTATGTGGTTTTCGTTTGGTTCGAAAACCAATTGCTTTGGTTTCATATCAAAATTTATTGATAACCAGACCTAAATAATTGGTTCACGTTAGTTTGACTTCTCTTGTTTAATCTTAACCAATGTCACCCTTAACCGAGAAAATGTTGGTTTCTAAGCCCTCAAACTTTAAAGTTAAATGGATAAAAAAATAAACCATGAGTTTTTTGTTGCTAACCCTTCAAACTTTGAGGATAAACTAAAAAAACAAACTATAAGATATTAGTTGCTAGAACCCCATAGTTAGGGGTCTATATTGATATTTACCTTATTTTTTAACACAGATTCAAAGTAACATACTTTGTTGTGCGTGTGTTTTAGAACTTGTAAGTGACCCACCATTTTCTATATTTTTTAAAAGGTAAAATATGATTTAAATCTTAACGTTTGAAGTTATTTACGAATCAGATATTAAATTATTTTTTTACAAATTTAACCATAATTTTTCATATATGAGTAATTTAGACATTATCATCAATTTATCTATTAAATTCATAGTGCATATACCAAGTATCATATTCAATCATATGTTTGAACATGATTTTTAACATTTATGACGATTTCTAACTGTATTTGAAATCTATTGCTCTCTTGATAGAATACAAAATTTTCTTTAAGAATCTTCTTTTAGCCGTATTTAGCTTATGAAACACGAAATTTCTTGTTTGAAAAAAAAAATTTCTTCTTTCGAAAAAGCACTCTTAAATTTTTGGTCATTCCTTTTAATTTGTAACTTTTGCATTGAGTTCCCTCGATGTTAAGAAGGGGAAATTACTTCATACAACAAGCCTTGACTCAAATTTTTTGCACAGAAGAACATAGATCCGATGGTCGGCGGTTGTAGTTGAATCTTGAACTAGCTACTTCCGAGCAAACCTTCATCTACAAAGTTTTGATTTTTACTAACAACTTCTTTAACTCTTATTGTTTTAGGTATTTGAATTTGGATTCGATTTTTCATTTGAATGTGAAAGAATCCTCCTTTTTGTTCTTGTTCTTGAACCTATAAACTAACATTACCTGGGTGAATTGTGAAGCTCATAACGTTGAACATATTTTTGTAATTTTTTTTTTCAATTCATACAAAAAATGGTATGATTTCAATCCCAAATTATCAGGAGAGACAGACTCAATGAAGCTGCTTTTCGTATCGCAGGGTAATGTCCGCTTTAACCATTGAAGTAGCATTTTTTTTTAATTCTATCATTTTTAGGCAAAAATATATTTGGTACACATTCAAGAGGGGTTCATGGCCGTGAGCATTGCTTTTACAGTGGCTCAAAGAAGGATTTTAGTTTTGAAGACATACTAATTAGGGCAATTATTAGACTTGTTAAAAATATTCATTAATTGCACTTAAACATATTTTTTTTTCTACTGTGCTTTTTTATGTAAGGCCTACTAGCAAAACCAATAAAAATTTAAATATTTTTTTTCTACTTGCTATTATTTTATGCATCCAACTCTTTAAGAGATTAGGCTAAGAAATCCTTCCTTTGTAAACTTTAAGTTGGTTTGGTCCATCTTGAATCTGTTCGTACTTCGTAACGAACCAGCATTGATTGGGACAATTTTCTGTGCCATTTGAATCGGATCCGGTTCGGATAAATCAGTTGTGGTCAGGTGTACCAGATTTTATGGGGGTTGGGCGGGTTTTCAGTTCTGTGGCTGGGTTGGTTAAGTGGACGGTCGTTCGCCACTTTCTTCTACCTCCGATTTCCTCTGTTCTCGCGCTAGGGAGATGAGCGCTCAACACTGGTCGACGACGACGAGATGGGTGGCGAGAGAATGAGAAGGATTCTTAGGTTCCTTCTGAGTGTTTGCTGAAACTTCGCTGGACTGGGGCTCTCGATTTGGTGTCCGTTCGGGTACCATTTGTTTTGTGGAGAAGCTCGGCTATTAGGTAGATCTTTGTTCTTCGGAAGTTTTCGATCGAGCCTGTGGGGTGTGCAGAGGTCGGAGCTGATTGGGCGTGGAAGATTCTGAATTGTTTTCGAAGGTGAGTGTTTATACTGTCTCAGTGTTCTCTAACTTTCCGAATGTTGCAAGGTAGTGCCTGGCAGTCGATTGCAGAATAAAGAGCTTTGGTGAGGGAAGGAGGAAGCTCCTGTTAGAAACTGAAGTTGGCAACAGAGACATTGCCAATCGATCAGCGAGAAATGAGCGATCGGCTTACGCTTCTTGACTGTTTGGTTGACAGAGGCATCGCCGATCAATTGCCTCTCCTGAGCGATCGATCGGCTGTACTTGTTTTGCGAAGCAACCTTCCCTGAGAAATCCAAATTCTGGAAAATCAAACGTCAAAGGACTAAGACCCACGTGATGTGGCATTATGAACTCAAATCCTATTGGTTAAAAATTTGTGTTAATTGCTTAATTTGATGGAAATGAAGTTTAATGAAGAATAAATAGAGGAATTGTACTCTCTCTGCCCAACTGAAGCATACGAAGTTTTCTCCATTAAAAACTTCACTGAATAGAAAAAAGGGGTTAAGGGAGAGACAATTATCCTTGTATTTGTCTTCATGGATTAAAGTAAGTTTTCTTTCCCTACTAAGTAAAAATCGTGAAAATCAATATGTTATGTTCCTGTTGTATGTTGTTTTTCCTTTATGAAAATGAAAACTATCATGAAAATTAACGAACATGTGGTATTAGAACATGAGTTTTATAACAGTTGATTTTTCAATTATGAATCGTATGTTTATCCGCTCTTGAATGATTGTTGGTGAAATTAAGAAATTTTGAAATTACTGTTCACCGGAATTATTGTGATCGATTACTGTTTATGATTGAAAATAACGAAATCATTCTTGGTTTTGGATACTTTTCTGTGAATCAAGATATTATTAATTTCATGCTTAATTAATTTGAGATCTGAATTATGTTTAATTAGTTAGTCACCAAAGTGGCCGAATTATAAAGGTTTTCGAAGATCTCAGAATTATTAAAGTCAATTACTCATGTTTTATGTGATGCTCGATAATGAAATGACATGATGAAAATTATGATTCTAACATGAATATATTGATTTTCATGATTATAAAATATGTTAAATCACCCAAAGGTGGATTGATTATTTTTTAATTATGAATATGAATGTGGTAAATTGATATGTTTCAAGTAGGTGTGTTTAGTATATCCAAAGTTAACGAACATGTCTATATCGAGTATGTTGATTACCAATTATGTAAAAAGTACATTGAGCATCAATTATGTTTATGATTATGTATTGTTGTGTCACCCAAAAGAGAACTTCAATATATTGTCTGATTGGATTATGACTCAAAGTATTAAAGTATGAACATGTTTTATATTTGCAGCATCTATTCATGTTGCTCTTCATTCGCAAGCCGCGTCTGTTGTAAAGTTTTCTGGTCTCAATTTCTCTGAATGGTGCGAACAAGTTCAGTTTCACCTTGGTGTTCTGGATCTTGATTTGGCACTTTTAACTGAGAAACTAGCTGCTATTACTGCAACTAGCAGTACTGATCAGAGATCTTCCTATAAAGCTTGGGAAAGATCAAACAGACTGAGCCTAATGTTTATGCGGATGACTGTAGCGAACAAGATCAAGTTCACATTTTCTAAAACTGAAAGTGGTAAGGAATTTATGAAATTTGTGGAAGAATGTTCTCAGTCTGAATCGGCTGATAAATCACTTGCTGGAACACTGATGGGTACTTTGACCACCATGAAGTTTGATAGTTCTCGTACCATTCATGAACATGTTGTCGAAATGACAAACATGGCAGTAAGATTAAAGTCCATGGGAATGGAAGTGAATGAGAACTTCCTAGTGACGTTTATCCTGAACTCCTTGCCTCCTCAATATGGCCCATTTCATATGAGCTATAACACTATGAGGACTAAATGGAATGTGCATGAATTGCAAAGTATACTCATTTAGGAAGAATCAAGACTTAAGAAACCAGGAACTCAAGCTGTCAATCTCATAAATTATGAAGGAGCTTGAAAGAAACCAGGAAAGAAAAGTGGAAAGGGTAAGAAAGAACTATCATCGGTAGCTCAGTCCTATTTTCAAATCCACAAGAAGGAACAACGGAAAGATAAGTGTCATGTTTGTGGAAAGCAAGGACACTATCAAAAAGATTGCCTGAAACGTAAGACATGGTTCGAAAAGAAAGGTAAGCCTAGTGCTTTCGTATGTTTCGAATAAAATTTAACTGAAGTTCTTTGTAATACTTGGTGGATTGATTTTGGTTGTACTATTCATGTTTCTAATACGATGCAGGGATTCCTTACGACTCAAACCATAAGCCCAAATGAAAAGTACATCTTTATGAGCAATCAGGTAAAAGTTCTAGTTGAAGCTATTGGAACTTACCGTTTAATGTTAGACACTAGATATCAATTAGACCTGTTTTAAATTGTTTATATTCCAACTGTTTCTCGAAATTTAGTTTCATTATCGAAACTTGATATAGCTGGATATTCCTTTATGTTTGGGAATGAATGTTTCAGTTTGTATAAAGATAATGTTCTTGTTGGTACTGGTGTTCTTTATGATGGTTTGTACAAATTAAAACTTGATTTTTTTTTTTTGCTGAAACCCTTTTAACCGTGCATCATAATGTTGGAATGAAACATGGTTTGATGAATGAATGTTCTGCTAATTTGTGGCATAAACGATTAGATCATATGTCCAAAAAAAGAATGGAAAGATTGATAAATAATCAAATCCTTCCACATTTGGATTTTACTGACCTAAATATTTGTGTTGATTGTATTGAAAGAAAACAAACAAGAAACACAATTAAGAAACCAGCCACAAGAAGTAAACAACTCCTTGAAATTATACACACCAATGTATGTGGTCATTTTGATGTTCTATCTTTTGGTGGAGAAAGATATTTTATCACTTTTATTGATGATTTTTCACGTTATGGATATATCTATCTCCTGAATGAAAAATTTCAATCAATAAATGCTCTCGAAGTGTTTATTACTGAGGTTGAAAGACAAGTAGATAGAAAAGTGAAAATTATTAGATCTGATAGAGGTGGTGAATATTATGGACGTTATAATGAAAATGGACAACATCCAGGTCTATTTGCTAAATTCCTTGAAAGTTATGGTATTTGTGCGCAATACACAATGCCAGACACAACAGAACAGAATTGTGTTACCGAAAGGCGTAATCGTACGTTAATGGATATGGTTAGGATTATGTTAAGTAATTGTTCTTTACCCTCGTCATTGTGGATGTATGCTTTAAAGACTGCTGTATATTTGTTAAACAGAGTTCCTAGTAAGGCAGTTTCAAATACTCCATTTAAACTGTGGACATGAAGGAAACCCAGTTTAAGGCACCTGCATGTTTGGGGTTGCCCAGCAGAAGTAAGAATTTATAATCCACATGAAAGAAAATTGAAATCAAGAACAACCAGTGATTTCTTCATTGGTTATCCAGAAAAATCTAAAGGGTATAGATTTTATTGTCCTAGCCATAGTACGAGAATTGTTGAAACTAGAAATGCTAGGTCCATTGAAAATGGTGATGTAACGACCCCTTATCCCAGCAAGATATTGTCCGCTCTGGAGATTGGGCTGTAACTCAATATCCTCCCCTCACGATTTTGTTTGGCGAGGACTTCCCAAATGGTTACCCAACCTGGTACTACTCTCGCCGAAACACTTTTAACTTCGGAGTTCTTATGGGATCCGTTGTCAATTGTGCTCCAAAACGCGTCTTGCTATCTTGGGAGGGTCTCTTTACATATGTTTCATTTCCACATACTTCCCCAAGCGATGTGGGATTGTGACGACCCTCTTTTTACGACCCGTCACCTTTTTACGACCCTTACCCGTATCCTAATATTCCCGTATTTTTTTTATCATACCCTTTTACTATCCTTGTAAATCTGTGCGGAATTTAAATAGTAGTCTATATCGTAAAAATCGTTCGAAAACTATTTGTAAAACCACTTAAATGAACTTAAAACAATTGAAATAAAACTTAAAACAAATGTTTAAATCAATTAAAAACATTTAAATAATCGGCCAAAGCACTGAGGGGCAGAAGGGACATTTGTCCCAAAAATCTATAGGGGCAATCGATCGCCCATATCAGGCGATCGATCGCCAACATACAAAATGGAGGGGGCGATTGTTCGCCCCCTCACAGTGGCGATCGATTGCCCTGCGATCGATCGCCATGCTCCCTGGATATTTCCAGGG
Organism: Begonia masoniana; assembly: GCA_022432975.1. Lineage (NCBI taxonomy): Eukaryota > Viridiplantae > Streptophyta > Magnoliopsida > Cucurbitales > Begoniaceae > Begonia > Begonia masoniana. The sequence continues at coordinate 36,189,333 of CM039510.1, forward strand.
AGTGGCGATCCTTCATGCCGTTCGATCGCCTCCTTAGGCGATCGAACGGCATACTCTCTGGAATCTGAAAATTCCAGAGAGCATTCCCATCTCTCTTTCTTTTCTTCCTTCACTCTTCTCTTCTTTCTTCTCATCCCCTAAACACTTTTCTTTTCACATATACACCCCAACAATCACAATAACATCATAACATAAACTCATTCGTATCCTCATCCCTTTCACACTTCACCAAATCACTCAAAATAACGACTCGAAACGTATTTAAAGCGAAATCAATTTTCATGAAAACGAACTGCATGGATTCGTTTGAAAACCGTACAAAATCCCTATGAAGAATTTAAAACAACCAAGCAGTTCCCAATATATTTCCAATAAAAGACTTTCCAAAGGTAGTTTATAAAATAGATTTCCCAAACATCAAAACATAAATCTATCAACTAACCAGATTCCAAACACCCTAATATGTTCAATCTATACAATTTCTTCTACGACCTAACTATCGTGTCCCCAAAATACTTACGTACATCCCTACGGGTCAAAAGGCGCATCGACTGCCCAGCGCACTCCCACAGGCCATCCTCCATCAACTGCGTCATTCCTCAGGTGGAGGGATCTCGTTCTTACCTTACTTAATGTCACCTACACCATAAAGACACCTATGAGATAAAAGTCTCATTAAATTCTACGTAAATGCTTATGCATGATCATGTATGCTCAATGCTATAAAAATCGTCCATGTCATTTCATATATCAGTACGTGTCAGTCTATGGTTATCGGGAACGCCCGACAGATAGATAGGGCACGTCAAGCGAATAGACAGTCCACACCATTTGAAGGGAGGAAAACCCGCTCACCACAGAACGCCAGGTCTGAACCTCATCCCCGATAACCCGGTGTCATGGTTGTTTACTGTAATACTTTACTTGCCTTTACATGCATGTTCTTTTCATGAAATCCATGCGTAAATTCATTTTCATGACGTTTTGAAACCATGATGCATGAATAGTTCAATATAAACATACATAACGAGTATACCATCAAAACACTACAAATACCATCAAACAGTCACAACAATCACCCTATAAAACAACCGAACCTAAACTACCAAACCAAAACAATCAAACAAAACAATGACCAACATAAACAATAAATCACCAACGTATCCTCAACAACAAACTCGGCTTATGGTGTGGGCCAATCGGCCACAGTAAGTCACGAGAACTTACCTCGTGCGCGTTTAATTTCAAGCTCCATCCACGAGCGTTGTTTACCTAGGCAAATTTACAATATTATCGTTAAAACGCGTTTAAACCTTAAACGTCCAAATTAACGAAATCCTTAACTAAGAAAATTTCTTAAATTCTAACTTAACTAATCGAGGCGTTTTAACAAACAATTAACGCTCCATATCTCGAAACCGCCATTAACGAGTTTTACCAAAAAACCCTCTAAAATTCTCGAACTCTAACCTTTCTCACAAATCAATTTAACTACGTCCGTTATATTCGCAACTACGGTAAACCTATCAATTTCAAACCCTAAATCGCGTTTTTAACAAAAACCCTAAACGAAACCCTAATCGTTTTAACCCTAGAAACCGAGAACTAAAGCCGGGAAATGTTAGAGACTTACTAAGAATCGTGAGTGGAGAAGAAAACACGAAGAAACTTCGGAGAACGGAGGACGAGTCGTCATCGGAGAGGGAGAATCGCTCGCGGGAGGGAGGGATCGCCGAGAGAGGGAATTCACAGAGGAAATCGTGACTTGCTGGAGAAGAAGAGGAGTTAATGTTTTTAATATAATTTTGGCTTGTCAAATTACCATACCGCCCTTCCTTTGATTTCTCTATTTGTTTCGTCTTTTGTTTCGTTAATTAACCGACGATTCGGTTTCTCCAAATTTTCTTATTTCGCCAATAACTCCAACTTATTATCAGGGCTTTATTAAAACTGTCCGTTCGCAATTCGGACCACAGTTTACTATTTTTACTAAAACATCCGTTATATTACGAGAAACGCAATTCTCGTAAAATTAGCGTTACATCTCCTAAAATTCTCGAAATTTTCTTAAAATCCATATTAATTATTAGGATTGTAATAACGCATTCTTTTTACGAAATCGACTTAATTTGACATAATTACAAAAATGTCATTATATATATTTTTATAAAAAATCCCGTAAAGGATCGGGTGTTACATTCCATCCATCTTATTTAAATTTTTTCCTCAAAATTTGATCATACAAACAATTCAGGATACTTAGCCATCATATCCTGCTGTCGCTCCCAAGTAGCTTCTTCCACCTCATGGTTTTGCCATAAGACTTTGACTAGAGGAATTTTTTTGTTGCGCAATACTTTGATGGAAGACTCTAAGATACATACAGGCTTCTCCACATAAGTCAAGGTAGACTGTACCTCGATCTCTCTTGCCTCTACAACATGCGATGGATCGCGCAAACACTTTCGAAGCATGGACACGTGAAATACATTGTGAATGCCCTCCATTGAAGCTGGAAGCTGTAGTCGATACGCCATCTTCCCGATCTTCTTCAAAATAAGGAAACATATCGAGGGTTTAGCTTGCCCTTCCTTCCGAATCGCATTACACCTTTAAATAGAGAAACCTTCAAGTAAACCTCATCACCCTCTTCAAATTCCAGTTCTCTCCGTCTAGTGTCAGCATAGCTCTTCTGTCGACTCTGAGCTACCTTGATACGCTGTCGGATAACGACAATCTTCTCTACCGTTTGTTGTAGGATCTCGGGACCAACAATATTGGCTTCACCAATCTTGTCCCAATATAATGGAGATATACACTTTCGACCATACAAAGCTTCATACGGAGCCATACCAATGGTAGCTTGGAAGCTGTTGTTGTAAGAGAACTCGATCAGTGGCAAATACCTGCTCCACGATCCCTGAAATTCCAACACACAGGCTCTGAGCATATCCTCTAGAATCTGATTCGTTCTCTCTGTCTGACCGTCAGTCTGAGGATGAAATGCCGTGCTGAAATTTAACTAAGTTCCCATAGTTTTGTACAGACTCTTACAGAACTTCGATGTAAATCTCGGATCTCGATCTGAGACAATAGAAACTGGCACTCCATGCAGTCTAACAACCTCCTGCACATAAAGCTCGGCGAGCTGATCCATAGAAGACGCCATCTTCACAGCTAAGAAGTTAGCCGGCTTTGTCAATCGTTCCACGATCACCCAGATGCCGTCATGTCCTTTCGTTGTCCTCGGGAGCCCCACAATAAAATCCAAGGAGATCTGCTCCCATTTCCACTCCAGAATTGGCAGTGGCTGTAGTGTTGCGGCCGGCCTCTGGTGTTCCGCCTTAACCTGTTGACAAACTAAACAGGTTTCAACATATTTCGCAACTTCCCTCTTCATGTTCGGCCACCAAAAGTGTTGTTTTAAATCCCGGTACATCTTGGTACTTCCCTGGTGCACAGAATAAGCTGAATCGAAGCTCCTCACACTCATGCTCAATCGAGAATAGTCGGCCTGAGAGAAATGTTGGTGAGCATACTGGACAACTCTGCCACAATCTCCACATCGAACTTCTCAATCTCAGACCTCAACGTAACTGACATAGCTGCAAGTGAAGGCTGACTCGCAGTAGGCATTCGGCTTAAAGCATCAGCGACCTTGTTCGCCTTTCCCGGGTGGTACTTAATTTCAAATTCATAATCTTTGACGAACTCTAGCCACCTTCTCTGACGCATATTCAGTTCCTTTTGCGTAAACAAATACTTCAGACTTTTGTGGTCGAAAAATATCTCGCACTGCTGCCCATATAAGTAATGCCTCCATATTTTCAGTGCAAAGACTACGGCTGCTAATTCCAGGTCATGCGTACGATAGTTCTGCTCATACGACTTCAACTGCCAAGAAGCATACACGATAACCCTCCCTTCTTGCATAAGCATGCAACCAAGCCCACCTCCAGATGCATCACAATATATGCTGAACTTATCGCCTTCAACAGGCAATGTCAACACTAGAGCTGCGGTCAATCTCTGCTTTAACTCCATAAAACTGTTGTCACAAGTAGCCGACCATATAAACTTTTCGTTCTTCTGAGTCAAGCGTGAAAGAGGAACTGCAATCTTCGAAAATCCTTCTATGAACTTCCGTTTATATCCAGCCAACCCGAGAAATCCACGTACCTCTCGCACGTTCTTGGGCTATGGCCAATCTCTAACCACCTGAATTTTGCTCGGATCCACAGAAACCCCTTCCTGTGATATAATATGGCCAAGAAAACTGACCATATCCAGGCAAAACTCACATTTGGAGAACTTTGGATATAGCTGGTGTCGTTGTAAAATTCTGAGAACAATCCGCAATTGCTCTTCATGCTCCTCCTTCATCTTAGAATAAATCAAAATGTCATCGATGAAAACTACAACGAACTTGTCTAGATAATCCTTGAAGACGCAGTTCATCAAATCCATTAACGCTGCAGGGGCATTAGTAAGTCCAAAAGACATAACAAGGAACTCATAATGCCCGTACCTCGTTCGAAACGCCGTTTTCTGAACATCTTCCTTCCGGACCTTCAACTGATAATAACCCGAGCGTAGGTCAATCCTGGAAAATACTCGAGCACCTTATAGCTGATCAAACAAATCATCTATCTGGGGCAGTGGATACTTATTCTTCACTGTAAGCTTATTCAGCTCTCTGTAATCCACACACATTCTGAGGGTCTCATCTTTCTTCTTGACAAACAGAACGGGCGCACCCCAGGGTGAAAAACTGGGTCGGATGAAACCCTTATCCAGCAACTCCTCAAGTTGAGTTTTCAACTCTCTCAATTCAGCAAGCGCCAATCTATATGGATTCTTAGACACTGGTGCAGAGCTTGGATATACATCAATGATAAATTCGATCTCCCTGTTCGGCGGTAATCCGGGAATATCGTCAAGGAATATCTCAGAGAATTCTCTGACTATAGGAATGTCACTCGGCTTTACTCCGCTGAGCAACTGAGTATCAACTACTGTGGCCAAATAAATAGAGCACTCACCTTTAAACTGCTCGTTGACCTTCATGGAATAGGAAATAGACGATCCACTCAATCTGTTCATCGCCTGATAAGCAAACTCAGCTTTAGCCGGGGGTCGAAAGGTCACAATCCCGGATCGACAATCAATGGTGGCGAAGTGCTGTGAAAACCAGTCCATTCCTAAGATAAGATCGTACCGCTCTATGCTCATTACTATCAGACGAGCATAAAGGGTAGTATTCCCCACTGAGATGACATTGCCCTGGAGAATGCGATCTGACTGCATATGCTCTCCCGAAGGCAGCATCACTCTATACTCGAACTCAACTAACTCAGACGCTAACCCCAATCTAGCCATGCAAGCAGTTGAAATAAAGGAGTGCGTAACTCCTGTGTCTATCAAGGAAAATACTGCTACGCCCATAATCAAAACAGTACCTGCTATCACTGGGGGCTGAGCCTCGTCGTCAACATCACCAGGCTCAATAAACACAAATATTCTCGGGGTCACTCTTCTTTGATCGGTAGCCGCCCTTGGACAGTTCTGAGCAAAATGACCGACCTCTCCACATCTGTAACTACTGTTCGTGCCCAATCGACAAGCGCCATAGTGTTCCTTCTGGCACTTAGGACAAACAGGTTTCTGTGCAGCCCCTTGGACTTGCTTGCCTTTCCCCCGATCATTACCTCCCTCTAAGGGCCTTTTAACGCCCCATTGTTGTTGTTGTGGCTGTCCCTTTGGTTGCCTAACCCCTATTCTGAGGCCGTGGCTCCCGAAAGAACCCTCTAGCTGGCTCTCTCGGTTTGGCATAACTCTGATCAACAGCCTCAATCTCAAGTGCCCTGGCCATAATCTCATCGTAGGACACATTCCGCACCCCTGATACGGTAAGATTCCTCTGAATTTCTTGACCAAGTCCCTGCATAAATCGGCGTACCTTGTCCTCATTAACACTGACCTGATGTGGCGCGAATCGGGACAGGTCCTCAAACCTTCTCACATACTCGGCACCAACCTGCTGCAATTGCATGAACTCTACCATCTTTGCCTCCCGCACTGTATGGCTGAAGCACTTGTCATAAAACACCATTCTGAACCGTTCCCAACTCATAGTCATCACATCGGTGGTTGCCTTGATGGAATCCCACCAGAATCGGGCATCTAGCACTAAGTGGTAACTCACCAACGCAACCTTCTCTCCATCCTCAATGCTTGCGTAGGCCAGCATGTCCTCCATGGTTCGAATCCACTCTTCAGCTGAAGAGGGATCCTGCAGACTGCCCGTTGAATACAGGAGGTTAGAGCTTCTGAAACCTTTCCATACCACGATTACCAGGGGTCGCTGTCTCCCGAGCTCTAGCACCTTCACGGTCTATTAGGGTGCCCAGCTGCTGGGACTGTCTCTCCATTTGTTGGGCTTGTCGCTCCATGTGTTGGGACTGTTGAGTAATAAAATCCTTAAGGTGGTCTATCGTATCGTCTCTATCATCTCGGTCATTTCCTCGACGCACCATATTTCTATAACTCCTATAAAGGTTAAAAGCAAATAACTCTAAGAAATCGAAATCAAATAAAACTTTTAAACATACTTACAGTTGAGGAAGGATGTCCGCGTAGTGGCTGTGCAATCGAGCAGTCTACAGAACCATTTTTAAAACCCGGGGGCTTTGATACCATAAATTGTAGCGACCCTTACCTGTATCCTAATATTCCCGTATTATTTTTTTTATCATACTCGTTTACTATCCTTGTAAATCTGTGCGGAATTTAAATAATAGTCTATATCGTTAAAATCGTTCGAAAACTATTTGTAAAACCACTTAAATGAATTTAAAACAATTGAAATAAAACTTAAAACAAATGTTTAAATCAATTAAAAACATTTAAATCATCGGCCAAAGCACTGAGGGGCAGAAGGGACATTTGTCCCAAAATCTATAGGGGTGATCGATCGCCAACATATAAAATGGAGGGGGTGATCGTTCGCCCCCTCACAGTGGCGATCGATCGCCCCCCCTTGGGCGATCGATCGCCATGCTCCCTGGATTTTTCCAGGGAGTGGCGATCCTTCATGCCGTTCGATCGCCTCCTTAGGCGTTCGAACGACATACTCTCTGGAATCTGAAAATTCCAGAGAGCATACCCATCTCTCTTTTTTTTCTTCCTTCACTCTTCTCTTCTTTCTTCTCATCCCCTAAACACTTTTCTTTCCACATATACACCCCAACAATCACAATAACATCATAACATAAACTCACTTGTATCCTCATCCCTTTCACACATCACCAAATCACTCAAAATAACGGCTCGAAACGTATTTAAAACGAAATCAATTTTCATGAAAACGAACTGCATGGATTCGTTTGAAAACCGTACAAAATCCCTATGAATAATTTAAAACAACCAAGCAGTTCCCAATATATTTCCAATAAAAGACTTTCCAAAGGTAGTTTATAAAATAGATTTCCCAAACATCAAAACATAAATCTATCAACTAACAAAATTCCAAGCACCCTAATATGTTCAATCTATACAATTTCTTCTACGACCTAACTATCGTGTCCCCAAAATACTTACGTACATCCCCACGGGTCAAAAGGTGCATCGACTACCCAGCGCACTGCCACAGGCCATCCTCCATCAACTGCGTCATTCCTCAGGTGGAGAGATCTCGTCCTCACCTTGCTCAATGTCACCTACTGTGATGACCCAGATGTGTAAGTATGTACGATAGCTGCACGAACCGGAAGATGACGGGTCGTAAAAAGGGGGTCGTCACAATCCCACATCGCTTGGGGAAGTATATGGAAATGAAACATATGTAAAGAGACCCTCCCAAGATAGCAAGACGCGTTTATAGCACAATTGACAACGGATCCCATAAGAACTCTGAAGTTAAAAAGTGCTTCGGCGAGAGTAGTACCAGGTTGGGTGACTGACTGAGAAGTCCTCGCCAAACAAAGCCGTGAGGGGAGGATATTGGGCTGCGGCCCAATTCCTAGAGCGGACAATATCTTACTGTGAAAAGGGGTCGTTACACCTATACCATAAAGACACCTATGAGATAAAAATCTCAGTAAATTCTACGTAAATGCTTATGCATGATCATGTATGCTCAATGCTATAAAAACCGTCCATGTCATTTCATATATCAGTACGTGTCAGTCTATGGTTATCGAGAATGCTCAACAGATAGATAGGGCACGTCAAGCGAATAGACAGCCCACACCATCTGAAGGGAGGAAAACCCGCTCACCACAGAACGCCAGGTCTGAACCTCATCCCCGATAACCCCGTGTCATGGTTGTTTACTGTAATACTTTACTTGCCTTTACATGCATGTTCTTTTCATGAAATCCATGCGTAAATTTATTTTCATGACGTTTTGAAACCATGATGCATGAACAGTTCAATATAAACATACATAACGAGCATACCATCAAAACGCTACAAATACCATCAAACCGTCACAACAATCACCCTATAAAACAACCGAACCTAAACTACCCAACCAAAACAATCAGACAAAACAATGACCAACATAAACAATAAAGCACCAATGTATCCTCAACAACAAACTCGGCTTGTGGTGTAGGCCAATCGGCCACAGTAAGTCACGAGAACTTACCTAGTGCGCGTTGAATTTCAAGCTCCGTCCACGAGCGTTGTTTACCTAGGCAAATTCAAAATATTATCGTTAAAACGCGTTTAAACCTTAAACGTCCAAATTAACGAAATCCTTAACTAAGGAAATTTCTTAAATTCTAACTTAAATAATCGAGGCATTTTAACAAACAATTAACGCTCGATATCTCGAAACCGCCATTAACGAGTTTTTTCAAAAACCCTATAAAATTCTCGAACTCTAACCTTTCTCACAAATCAATTTAACTTCATCCAATAACGCTCGATACGTCCGTTATATTTGCAACTACGGTAAACCTATCAATTTCAAACACTAAATCGCATTTTTAACAAAAACCTTAAACGAAACCCTAATCGTTTTAACCCTAGATGTAACACCCGACAACTTCAACCAGGTGACTTCCTAACTGAATTAACGGCCATGATTATTCAATCTTCACGATTTAGAATTTTATGCCAAGCTTAATTAATTACATGTGGATTTAAACTAGGTTGAGTGGCAAAGTTGTAATAATGGAGGATTGAGGCCTGTATTTAAAGAAAAAAGAAAGGATTCAAACCTCATTTAAACCACTGTAGCCGTCATCTCTTACTCTCGGCGATTTCCCCTCCCGAGCTCTCGCCCTCTATCAGCTGGAAATCCCTCCTTCAACGATCGGTTTCCTTGCTGCTTCTCTGCTACTTTGTGCTCGAGGTACGAGTTTGGCAATGTAGCTATCTTTTAGCCGTTAAGCTCTGTTTTCAGCTATGTGTTGAAGTTCTGGATTCTTCAATGGCCAAGTATTAGTAAGAGTATTTTAAAATCTGAAAGTGGTAATGTCATTCCGAATCGATTTTGGACAGTAAACAACCAACCCTAAGTTATCGCTAATCGAATTTGTCTGTTTTGAGTTTTGGATTTCAAACTGCACAGAGAACTATACTAAGGATTTGGGAGTGACTATAGCTATTAGATCCTAGGATGACTTGTGATTAGAACTAATAGGATTTTGTTTTAACTACTGCAATGTAAATGTTTTAGGTGAAGAAGTTTGAAGAGAAAGGAGCTCAAATTTCTAAGGAGACCAGGTAAGTGAATGTGTAGGTTTCTCGGTCATTAGGACCCTACATCAAAGGATGCTAGGTGGAAACTCATACGATGATTAGAAGTTTTTCTTATGTTACTGTCTAATGTTTATGCTGATGATTAGCTCAATGGTAAGGTTTCATGTCGAATGATGCTCTGTTCTGTAGCTTGATGATTTAAGAATTTTCATGTTCATGCGTCATGAATGTTTTATGCATATGAAAATGTTTTAAGAGCATGTTTTCACATGAACAAGATAAGAATATAAAACTTATGCAACGTGAATTAAGCGAGGGTTGGGGGCAGTTTGGCGTATGTCACTGTCCAAAAGAAGGACCATGATACGACCCGCAAGGGAACTATGTGGACTCTCACTGTCAAACCCCCTTTACCGGCACAAATCCTCCCTTAATCACATAACGTTAACGATATCATCTAGTGATCGGTAGATGTAGTGCGTTTAAGCTATCGGATGATGAGAGTGTTATTTTGTCATCTAGTGATCGGTAGATGTAGTGCGTTTAAGCTATCGGATGATGAGAGTGTTATTTTGTCATCTAGTGATCGGTAGATGTAGTGCGTTTAAGCTATCGGATGATGAGAGTGTTATTTTGTCATCTAGTGATCGGTAGATGTAGTGCGTTTAAGCTATCGGATGATGAGAGTGTTATTTTGTCATCTAGTGATCGGTAGATGTAGTGCGTTTAAGCTATCGGATGATGAGAGTGTTATTTTGTCATCTAGTGATCGGTAGATGTAGTGCGTTTAAGCTATCGGATGATGAGAGTGTTATTTTGTCATCTAGTGATCGGTAGATGTAGTGCGTTTAAGCTATCGGATGATGAGAGTGTTATTTTGTCATCTAGTGATCGGTAGATGTAGTGCGTTTAAGCTATCGGATGATGAGAGTGTTATTTTGTCATCTAGTGATGAGTCTTCTTTTAAAGATGTCTTGTTGACCACTGAACTTGGAAATAATTTTAAGGAGCATTGGTTGGCCTGTTTGCTTAAGTCTTCCGCTATATGAATTCTGGGTGAGTTACTGATTTTCATTAATATGAATGTTATGCCATTGAAGTTTGAAGTTAGTGAAGGTTATGTCTATCGATGATGAAGAGGTTTGCGTTTAAGCTATCGGATGATGAGAGTGTTATTTTGTCATCTAGTGATCGGTAGATGTAGTGCGTTTAAGCTATCGGATGATGAGAGTGTTATTTTGTCATCTAGTGATCGGTAGATGTAGTGCGTTTAAGCTATCGGATGATGAGAGTGTTATTTTGTCATCTAGTGATCGGTAGATGTAGTGCGCTTAAGCTATCGGATGATGAGAGTGTTATTTTGTCATCTAGTGATCGGTAGATGTAGTGCGTTTAAGCTATCGGATGATGAGAGTGTTATTTTGTCATCTAGTGATCGGTAGATGTAGTGCGCTTAAGCTATCGGATGATGAGAGTGTTATTTTGTCATCTAGTGATCGGTAGATGTAGTGCGTTTAAGCTATCGGATGATGAGAGTGTTATTTTGTCATCTAGTGATCGGTAGATGTAGTGCGTTTAAGCTATCGGATGATGAGAGTGTTATTTTGTCATCTAGTGATCGGTAGATGTAGTGCGTTTAAGCTATCGGATGATGAGAGTGTTATTTTGTCATCTAGTGATCGGTAGATGTAGTGCGTTTAAGCTATCGGATGATGAGAGTGTTATTTTGTCATCTAGTGATCGGTAGATGTAGTGCGTTTAAGCTATCGGATGATGAGAGTGTTATTTTGTCATCTAGTGATCGGTAGATGTAGTGCGTTTAAGCTATCGGATGATGAGAGTGTTATTTTGTCATCTAGTGATCGGTAGATGTAGTGCGTTTAAGCTATCGGATGATGAGAGTGTTATTTTGTCATCTAGTGATCGGTAGATGTAGTGCGTTTAAGCTATCGGATGATGAGAGTGTTATTTTGTCATCTAGTGATCGGTAGATGTAGTGCGTTTAAGCTATCGGATGATGAGAGTGTTATTTTGTCATCTAGTGATCGGTAGATGTAGTGCGTTTAAGCTATCGGATGATGAGAGTGTTATTTTGTCATCTAGTGATCGGTAGATGTAGTGCGCTTAAGCTATCGGATGATGAGAGTGTTATTTTGTCATCTAGTGATCGGTAGATGTAGTGCGTTTAAGCTATCGGATGATGAGAGTGTTATTTTGTCATCTAGTGATCGGTAGATGTAGTGCGCTTAAGCTATCGGATGATGAGAGTGTTATTTTGTCATCTAGTGATCGGTAGATGTAGTGCGTTTAAGCTATCGGATGATGAGAGTGTTATTTTGTCATCTAGTGATCGGTAGATGTAGTGCGTTTAAGCTATCGGATGATGAGAGTGTTATTTTGTCATCTAGTGATCGGTAGATGTAGTGCGTTTAAGCTATCGGATGATGAGAGTGTTATTTTGTCATCTAGTGATCGGTAGATGTAGTGCGTTTAAGCTATCGGATGATGAGAGTGTTATTTTGTCATCTAGTGATCGGTAGATGTAGTGCGCTTAAGCTATCGGATGATGAGAGTGTTATTTTGTCATCTAGTGATCGGTAGATGTAGTGCGTTTAAGCTATCGGATGATGAGAGTGTTATTTTGTCATCTAGTGATCGGTAGATGTAGTGCGTTTAAGCTATCGGATGATGAGAGTGTTATTTTGTCATCTAGTGATCGGTAGATGTAGTGCGTTTAAGCTATCGGATGATGAGAGTGTTATTTTGTCATCTAGTGATCGGTAGATGTAGTGCGCTTAAGCTATCGGATGATGAGAGTGTTATTTTGTCATCTAGTGATCGGTAGATGTAGTGCGCTTAAGCTATCGGATGATGAGAGTGTTATTTTGTCATCTAGTGATCGGTAGATGTAGTGCGTTTAAGCTATCGGATGATGAGAGTGTTATTTTGTCATCTAGTGATCGGTAGATGTAGTGCGTTTAAGCTATCGGATGATGAGAGTGTTATTTTGTCATCTAGTGATCGGTAGATGTAGTGCGTTTAAGCTATCGGATGATGAGAGTGTTATTTTGTCATCTAGTGATCGGTAGATGTAGTGCGCTTAAGCTATCGGATGATGAGAGTGTTATTTTGTCATCTAGTGAAGCTCGTGCGCACCGGAAGATGTCTCTATTAGGCGGTGATAAGTGAGTCCGACGCGAGTTTCACGTGACAATCGGATGATGAAATATTTCTCTACCGGAAGATGTGAACTCCATGCTTGTCGTTTAGCGACCGGCAGGAGTAAGTAATTAAGTATAGAAATCTGTTTGGGGTATGATCGGCAGATGCAAGTTTATTTCTCCATCGGTAGGTGCAGCTTAAGAGCTGAAGTCTTTTATCGGATGGAGCATTTTACCCTGCCCGCCGGTAGATGTATAATGTACTCCTCTGCCGAGCAGATGTCCTATTGAATCGTGCATGACATCTTGAGCTAAGTTATGTTTAGAAAAAAAATGTATTACCAAAAATGAATAGAGTGTGAGTAATAAGAATTAAATGATTAAGAAAGTCATGAATTATGTGACGATCCTTCTGGGGTCGTTACACTAGAAACCTAGAACTAAAGCCGGGAAACGTTAGAGACTTACTAAGAATCGCGAGTGGAAAAGAAAACACGAAGAAACTTTGGAGAACGGAGGACGAGTCGTCGTCGGAGAGGGAGAATCGCTCGCGGGAGGGAGGGATCGCCAAGAGAGGGAATTCACAGAGGAAAATCGTGACTTGCTGGAGAAGAAGAGGAGTTAATGTTTTTAATATAATTTTGGCTTGTCAAATTACCATACCGCCCTTCCTTTGATTTCTCTATTTATTTTGTCTTTTGTTTCGTTAATTAACCGACGATTCGGTTTTTCCAAATTTCCTTATTTTGCCAATAACTCCAACTTATTATCAGGGCTTTATTAAAACTGCCCGTTCGCAATTCGGACCATGTTTACTATTTTTACTAAAACATCTATTATATTATGAGAAACGCAATTCTCGTAAAATTAGCGTTACAACTCCTAAAATTCCCGAAATTTTCTTAAAATCCATATTAATTATTAGGATCGTAATAACGCTTTCTTTTTATGAAACTGACTTAATTTGACATAATTACAAAAATATCATTATATATATATTTACAAAAAATCTCGTAAAGAATCGGGTGTTACAGGTGAGATCAATGGGAGTTTGGAACCACGTAAAGTGGAAATTCAAGAAGTTAGGGTGCAAGTTTCAATACTTATAACTTCTGCTCAAGTTGTTGTTCCAACAGTTGTTGATCGTATCCATGACTTACACGAACAACAAATTAATGATCAAACTCCACATAATGAGGTTGTCACGAATGAACCTATAAGAGATGAACCACTAGAAATACCATTAAGACGATCTATAAGAGAAAGAAGATCTGCTATTTCTAATGATTATGTGGTTTATCTTCAAGAGTCTGAATGTGATTTAAGACTTGATGATGATCCAGTTTCGTTTTCACAGGCCATAGAAAGTGAAAATTTTGATAAATGGTTAGATGCCATGAAAGATGAGTTAAAATCAATGAAACAGAATGAAGTTTAGGAACTAGTCGAATTGCCTGAAGGTTGTAAAAGAGTTGGGTGTAAATGAGTCTTTAAGACCAAACGCGACTCTAATGGCAATATCGAACGAAATAAAGCCAGACTTGTTGCCAAAGGTTTTACTCAAAAAGATGGCATTGATTACAAAGAAATCTTTTCTCCTGTTTCTAAAAAGGATTCTTTCAGAATTGTTATAGCAATGGTAGCTCATTATGATTTAGAGCTCTAACAAATGGATGTAAAAACTGCCTTTTTAAATGAGAATTTAGATGAAGAAGTTTATATAGACCAACCTGAAGGTTTTGTCGTTAAAGGACAAGAACACATGGTGTGTAAACTAAAGAAATCAATATACGGACTTAAACAAGCTTCCCGACAATGGTATCTTAAGTTTAATGATATCATCACCTCATTTGAATTTAAGGAAAACATCGTTGATCGGTGTATATATCTAAAAGTCAGTGAGAGTAAGTTTATATTTCTGATTCTGTATGTTGATGATATCTTGCTGGCCACTAATGATCTTGGCTTAATGTACAAAACCAAGAAATATCTCGATAGGAACTTTGAAATGAAAAATATGGGAGAGGCATCCTTTGTAATTGGAATTGAAATTTTTTAGAATAGATCACAAGGATTGTTGGGATTGTCTCAGAAAGCCTATATTAATAAAGTTCTAGAGAGATTTAGAATGAAAAAATGCTCGGCAAGTGTTGTTCCAATTCAGAAAGGAGATATATTTAATCTCAACCAATGTCCAAAGAATAAATTGGAACGCACACAAATGAAAGATATTCCTTATGCTTCTATTGTGGGCAGTTTGATGTATGCACAGACTTGTAACAAACCTGACATTATTTTTGCTGTCGGAATGCTGGGACGATATCAAAGTAATCCAGGCATAGACCATTAGAAAGCTGCAAAGAAAGTCCTTAGGTATTTACAAGGAAGGAAAGATCACATGCTCACTTATAGATGATCTGAACATCTTGAAATCATTAGATATTCCGATTCTGATTATACTGGATGTGTGAATACCAGAAAATCCACATTTGGCTATTTGTTCCTTTTAGACAATGGTGCAATCTCATGGAAGAGTGCGAAGCAGTCTGTCACTGCTACGTCCACTATGGAAGCTGAGTTCGTGGCATGCTTTGATGCCACAATTCAGGGTTTATGGCTGCAGAACTTTATTTCAGGACTTGGAATTGTTGACAGTATTACCAATCCGCTGAAAATTTATTGTGACAACTCTGCAGCAGTTTTCTTTTCTAAAAACGACAAGTATTCCAAAGGTGCTAAACACATAGAGTTGAAATACTTGGCCATTAAAGTAGAAGTTCAGAAACAAAGAGTATCAATAGAACACATAAGCACCAGCCTTATGATTGCGGATCCGTTGACTAAAGGATTGCCACCGAAGACATTTACAGAACATGTCGAACGAATGGGCATTTCCTAAGGTTAACTTTATGTTTATGTTTGTATTCTTCATGTACTTGACACTCTTGAGCTCATGTATTGATAGTTTCTTATACACACTTATGAATTCCTGTTTGATTATGTTGAATGCATTCATAATGATATTATGAACTGATGAAGTTATAAACAAGTTTTGTCTTTAAGAAAGACACTAATGTGGACCATTATGTTATTCCTGCTTATAGATCATATTGAGTATATAATTAATAATGTTATACATGGAAGGGACTGTGTTGTTATAATTGACATACGACCGCTATGATCTATATTAGTTGTATACTCAATAGTGATATAATGTGTAATCAATATAATGATGGATTTGATAATGTCATATGGGCCGAATGTTAGAAACTGAAGTTGGCAACAAAAACATCGCCGATCGATCGCCCATAAATGAGCGATCGATCGGCTCTGCTTTTGTCGCCTTGAAGACTCGCCGATCGATCGCAGAAAGATTGTGATCGATCGCCTCTTATGCGTCTTGACTGTTTGGTTGACAGAGGCATCGTCGATCGATCGCCTCTCCTGAGCGATCGATCGGCTGTGCTCTGTTTTGCGAAGAAACCTTCCCTGAAAAATCCAAATTCTGGAAAATCAAACGTCAAGAATTAAGACCCACGTGATGTGGCCCTATGAACTCAAATCCTATTGGTTAAAAATTTATGTTAATTGCTTAATTTGATGGAAATCAAGCTTAATAAAGAATAAATAGAGGAATGGTCCTCTCTCTCCCCAACTGAAGCATACAAAGTTTTCTCCATTAAAAACTTCACTGAAGAGAAAAAAGGGGTTAAGGGAGAGAAAATCATCCTTGTATTTGCCTTCGTGGATCAAAGTAAGTTTTCTTTCCCTGCTAAGAAAAAATCGTGAAAATCAATATGTTATGTTCCTTTTGTATGTTGTTTTTCCTTTATGAAAATGAAAACTATCATGAAAATTAACGAACAGCTCCACAATAATGAGCTAGTCCGAGGGTTGTGGGATGATTCTGCTCTTACCCTCACAAGCAGAATCAATTTGGTTGAGGGAACGATTTTTGCCTTTCAATGGCTTTGCAAATATTGGCCAAATTTGATACAATTTGCTTGAATACTCATAGGAAATCTGATTTATTATCTAGTTTTGTGAATTGGATTTGAATTCCTATGTTGCTCATGCGATGCCTTCAAAAAGTGTTATTCACTTTCTCCATATGTTTAAGTGATCATCTGAGGTAGTGCAGTTTCATCCTTTACAGCAATCCTAAATGTCCCCTTCCAATTTACCATCTCCAGCCGTATCGTGGGCAACTTGGCATTCCTTGCGATGGCAGATTGTTGATTTTTATGAATATATACCCTTCAATTTTTTAGTCATCGTACATTCTTGACAGTGGAGGAACTGCGTTCCCTCGTTCTTTCTACTGAATCCAGGAGAATATACAAAGAAGAATTACATTTTTTTCAACAAAATCAAAAAGATGTCACCAGCAGGCTAAGGAAATCGCTTATGCTTATAACATCTTGGACTCTTCCTCTACCTCCGACTGATCAGCTGAAATGGGACATGGGTCTACCACACGATTATGAGAAATTGTTAACTCTCAAATTACAAAGATTTATTCTATTTCGTTCATCTCCCAGACAACCGTGTTGGCTTGAGACTTACAACTTGGGATGATAGCCTTGTGTTTGTTAATTGCAAAAGAATGCTTTTCTACATCACAATGAGCAAGACAGGAAAAAAGGCTGCTTAGCCTTTCCAATCATCTTCACGAGGGGCTTTGGGCTGAAGCGAAAATGCAGGGAATGGTTAAAAGAGTGGCAGAAACTTCCATACACCTTTCCTTACTTTGACACTTCTCGACGAGAGTAAGTAAGTGGTTGTGAGAATTGCATTTCAAAGTTATTCCATTTTTTATATGTGGAAACTTTCCTAGAGTGCAATCAATATGAGCAAAGAATTCACATTTAGAACAACAGTAGAACTAGATTTCTGGATCTCTTTTTCCTTCACAAAATTTTACAGGCAAGATTAAGCAGATGATTGCCATACCTATGCTTTGCCACGAGAGGGATTCTTAGATAACAATATCCAAATACATAGTCACACTTTGAACATAAGAAAATATGGTTTTGCATCTTTCCACAACCTTTACAGTTCTCATCCTCTCTTGTGTAGGGGAAGAACAGAGGGTGCTCATGACATGGGTGTTGAAGCCCTTCTGACAAATATCAGCACACTGAAGATCAAGCATGAATGTACAATTTGGGGATTGACAGCTACACAGGAAAGCATTACACCAATTATAACATTCATAACAACGAACAGGCTCATCAACTACATCAAGGATAAGAGGGTGAGGATCGTATGGGTGATTTTTCGTTTTGGGTAACTCACCACACCTTTTGTGGAGATAAAAGTTACATTGCTTGCAATTGTAAAATGGAGGGCATATGAGTCTGACACAACCCTAGCTATATTTGCGTTCCTCTAAGTCATGCTCAATGAGAGTCAACTCATGTTTGTGACTGA
Organism: Begonia masoniana; assembly: GCA_022432975.1. Lineage (NCBI taxonomy): Eukaryota > Viridiplantae > Streptophyta > Magnoliopsida > Cucurbitales > Begoniaceae > Begonia > Begonia masoniana. Next base: position 36,207,638 of record CM039510.1, read on the forward strand.
AATGTTGAATTACACCACTTTTGTTGTCCTCCTCTTGGCTAATGGTAATGTCTGCATTTGTTATGGAATTTTGAGATTCCTTTGAAGTATGGTGACCATCTTTGTTTTCTTCTTCTAATACCAATTGTCTTACTTTTGGTGCGCACTCGACGTGGGCAGCATAATTGCATTCAGAACAATAATAAACTGCATAATCAACATTTACCTTTCTGTAGCAAAGCCTACATATAATTTTGTCACACTCATTGTGGCGACAACCGACCTGCAGGGCTAACATGGGACGTGACTTGACGTTGACTTTGACTTAAACATTTTTTATGTGAAAATTTTCTACTTTTTAAAACTCTAAATGGAAGCCTGGAGTCGTTTTTGGTAAAACGTTGACTTTGTTTTGGGTGGTTTAAATCGTTTGAAATACATGAGAAAACGTTCGAAAAATACGTTTTGGAAGTATCGCGAAACATCAGGTTGAAATGCGTTTGAAAATGAAAATTTGAAAATTTTTCAATTTAGGCCACGTGACACGTGGTGCGCGCGTCGCCCAAACAGCGCACACACTGCGCGCTGTTGCTGCGCGCAGAGGGTCGATCGATCTGTGCTGGGCGCCGATCGATCGACAGACCCTCTGCCGCGCGCCTTTGCGTTTTTAGCGCAGGTGTCGATCGATCGGCTAAGAGCCCAAGCCGTGCGCCCTGCATGCGCACCTTGCGCCTAACTTCTCCAATTTCGACCCATTTCTACCACCTACACTTCACATTAAACTTACTAAAAGCCTTCCCCACCCTTCTAAACATAAAACACTTCGAAACCCCCAAAAACACGACTAAAAAACGTAGCTTAAAACGCGTTAGAAAATGTGGCGGAAGTTTAAGAAATCAAATTGCATGGATCGATCTAAAAACCGAGCGTATCCATGAAAAGGAAAAAAACCTAAAAGCCCAAACAGTTCAGTATATTTCAAAAAGGCAATTATCCAAAACAAAAGTGTTAAAACATCAACACAAGACCTATACATCGACTAAATCCCAAAAAGTATACAAACTTAACGTAAACCTCGATACGTCACCCACGGGTCAAAAATGCCCCTAGCAAGTTCGTCCCGCCAACCACCTACACATCGGCTTGAGGCTCTGAGTCCTCATCCGTATGATCCGTACCTACATTATAGAGTTCAACTAATGAGCTTAAAGCTCAGTAAGATCATAAAATGCAGAAGATGCATCTGCTATGCATGAACGTTTGAAATACATGAACATTACTTTACATTACATTCAAGTGGACATGTGGTATAAGTGTGGCTTATAGAGGAATAGGCGTACATACATATATGACTTGGTTAGTGGTTTTGTCGGGTCCCAGGGAAGGATAAAATACATATTGTCCTTGGCAAGGACGTTTTTACATAGTCCTAGGGAAGGACAAGAACATATGCCAGTCCCCGTCCCACATTTGACCGTATTTTACATTCACATTTTATTTTTCTTAACTTCAAATCACTTGCATAAAATATTTTGCATGACTTTTATGAAAAACGTGATGCATGTACATACATTGTGCATAAACACACATAATTTAAATGACAAGTTCTCAAAGCAGAGATAAATGACAGATCATCAAGACATTACATAAAACAAATGCACATAACTTAAGATGTATTCTACGATCGAGCTGCCCGTCAACAAACCCAACAACCTAAAACCTAGTACCTCCGTGATGTAGGGTCTTAAGGGCCAACACATACGTATGAACTTACCTGACGTCCGTAGAGTTTGCGAGTCTTGAACGTATTTTTCCTCGGCGAGTCTCGAACCTATAACACACTTAATCAAATCATAAGCCACGTTGCAAAAATGCTAACTAACAAACTAAGTAGAACACGCTCCAAGTTCATTCAAATAGCCTAAACCAACCAAATATCGAATTCAAGCAAATTTCCATTCAAATAGCTTAAAACCAATTTAACAATTCTTTTAGGCAATTCGTCAAACATCTTTTGTGCATACTTTCATACTCAAATTCCTCTCCCAAACGATATCCATTTTCAACGATTCAACACGTTTCGAAAACCTCATCATATCTAGTTTATCGTAGAATTGTTAATTTATAAAAAGCACGCCGGAATCGATAGTAAAATAACAAATTTGTGGGTGCCCTAACTAACGCCAATTTTCGATCGAATTTTCTGTTTTTCATCGAACGAGCCTAATTTTTCCTTAGTTTATCCATTCAAACCTTTAAATAACGTTCTAGTATGTTTTCGTATAAAATTTACGAGTTTTCTCCAAAACCCTAACCCTAAATTTTCAACGAAACTAACGTATAACTAACCTAAACTCGTTAATTATCATAGAGGATTACCTTTAACGGAGAAAATGGAAGAACTTGGCTAGGAGGGCGTTGAAGAAAATCGTCGGTGGCATGGGGTTGGTTCGTCGTTGCCTGGAAGAGAGAAAGTAGAAGGGAGGGAGGAGAAATGAGGAAGAGGGACGGAAAGAAGAGAAAAGAGAGAAGGGGGAGGGGGAATGGGTCACGTGGGTGGGAGGGAGGGAGAGAGAGAGAAATAGAGATAAAACAAAACTTCGGGTTTTGTTTCGAAATCCCGTTTAAAATTTTGTACTTTTTAACTTTCACAGTTTCGCTTAATTCTCTTAAATTCATAGGTTGGCGGCATTCAAATTCCAAAAAAAAGTGCACATTTCATTTATAGCGAATTTATCCCGTTCAGTGAATTTTATGGACAATTACATGGCCATAAAATACCGGGTGTTACACTCATGGACTAAAGGAAGATAGTAAGTGAGTTTAAGGTAATGATCATGTGATTCTAGTTTGAGAATTATTGGCAAATCTTTACATTTTTTGTGTACCATTATATGATGACAGGAGCTGTATTGCCAAGTAGAGAAATAGCCTTCCTCGCCGCAAGTTTGGCAGGAGAGTTTGGGAAACGTCTTCAAGTTGACAAAGCAATGTTTGTGGTCATATAAGTTTTTGGAGGCATGTAGAGAGAAAAAACAATCTACGCGAAGCATGAGGTGACTGATTTTTGCATTACGACAATCACAGTAGATTATTGCTTTCCCTCTTGGGGGTCTTGCAAAGAGAAAGAGGAAAAGATATGCATGTAAGTGGGTTTTGCAAATATAAGCAGATGAATTATTCTTTTGACCACAGATTTGGCATTCTCTGCAACTGTGTGAAATGAGAAAAAGGAGGTGTTATGACATGGTGGCCCTTAGAAAAGGGGCCGTGTTTAACCCACAAAAGACTGCTAGTGCTTGGGTGAAATTGTAGTGCACAAAATCAAAAATAAAGAGAGAAAAATGGAGAAAAAAATGCTAATAAATCAAAGGTGAAGGTGTGTGAAAGGTGGCCGAATATTAGATGAACTAAGAGTGCATGAAATATAAAAAGAAAATGATGCAAGAAGATGGTGATGGTGGTGTGCAATCCGTGGAGAAGAAAATGAAGGAGATGAAGAGAAAATTGCAATAAAATAAAAGTGAGTGTGTGAGATGGTGTGTGGCCAAAATTAAAGAGTGATAAAGTGTGTGGAATGTGTGAACGGAAAGATAAAATGGATACCTTTGGCGGATCTGAAGAGCTATCTTACGTTTTACGCTCTCGGATAAACGATTTTCCCGGAAGAAACCCGACCACCGTAGGCCTAGGTTTTCGTCCTCAACTCTTAACTCCTAATGGAGAAAGACGAGTGAATGAGATAAGAGTCAAACTAGCAACCCGAAGGCTAGGCTAACAATGGAGGGCTACTCCACTCGATTCAAGAATCAAGGAAACCCAAAGGCAAACCAACACAAAGTGTAAGGAAATAAGTTATTTTATAAATTGGGTAAAAAGTCTTTTACACACACCAATGCTATGCTTAAATAGAGAAACCTAGGGTGGATGATTAGGAAAGAAAGGATTGGAGCCGTTGATGAAAACCAAGATGAAGGGACAAGATTGCAATCCATGTGCTTCATCCAAGGGTTGAGGTGCTTTCCTTGTTTTGCTTGATCAATTGTGCTAAATTGTCATGTCATCCATCCTTGTGGCCACTACCAATTGTACCTGCAAAATTCATACATTAAAATGTGGGCTCTTCTTTGGGCTAAGGCTTACCTTGGGCTCAATTTGTTGAAGTAGCTTTTTCCTCTTGGTGAATAAATCTTCAACCCATAATCCACCACATTCATCTAACCCTAACCACACAATCTAATGCATGATGCAATATATATATATATAATCCATATAATAAAGGCTAATGTTTGCCAATTAATTTTTAAAATAAAAATTACAATTTAACGGGCCGGGAAGACAAATTCTCATGGGCCAAATGGTGACTCCATCCAAGTGCTCCACGTGAGGTCTCCAATAAAATCCACTTCTGCAAGGAAAACAAACCCATTAGTAAAAATGATGAATAAATTTTGGGCCTCAATTAAAGATTTTGTATTGGGCCTCCATGGCATGTCATGCTGGGGGTGGAAGGAGTTATTCTAGATTTTCTGGGGTAGATCTCGGCAAGATTTATCAAGACGAAATCTTCATATGTAGTTAGAACAGAAGAAGAAAGGAGGAAATATTGATTTTGACCAGACAAAGTAATAACGAAGAGATGTTTGTCGGCGCCATATCGAAACATGTCCTTCTCTCCATTCCTCTCGTAAACAATGCTTCTTTTCTGATCAACAGAAAGAGCACATGTAGTATGAAGGTCAAAGTTGCAAAAAATAACACGATAAAAATACCCATTACCACGTTCGTTGCAGACGCCGCAATAGTATCTTCTCAGAGAAGGAGAATGATAGAGAAGAGAGAGAGAGGGTGTTGAGGATGGAAAGGATGAAGGTGAAAATCACAGGTGAAACATGAAACGATTTCACTGCCATAGAGGTTTGGTTTTCAGTGAATATATAACACCCGAGGCTTTAGATTTAATAAAGTTATGGATCTTAGGAAAATAATAAAAAGGTAAAGTAATTAAAAGAACGGGATGAGAGTCAATTTACGAAAATTTCTAATTTAAAAACGGGATTTAACAGGAATTTTTGGAAGGGCAAAATGATAATGTTATTGTCGTTCGAGGGTCGAGCGCCGAGCGCCGAAGACCCGATCGGAGGAGGGAGAGAGGGGCGACGATCGGAGGAGCAATCACCGCCGATTTCTGACGTTCTTCGGCTAGACGACGGCGACGAGCAGACTCCGGCCCGTCTCCGCGCACAAATCCGACGGGTAAGCCATTTTCGCCCTGTTTTGACTATGTTCGAGGCCGAGGGTGAGGAGCGAGTTTGAGCTCCGATCACCGGCCGATTTTGGTTGTTTTCTGGCGTGGGTTTGCTGACCCTTGGACCGAATTTCATCGCCTGGCCGTGAGGAGCCCTATTTGGGCGAAAATCAGTAAGCCCTCTTCGGGCATTTTGGGTTTTGTGGTGTGTAGCCTGGGGATTTTGGTTAATTATGCTAATTGAGGGTATATGTGGTTGATTGGTGAGCAATTGAATGAGAATTGATGAAAAACCAGAAATGGGGAATTTTCCCGTTAGGGGCATAATCAAGTTTTTCCATTTTTGACCCAGTTGCAGTCGTTTGTTTTAAAAATTCCTTTGGCATGTTAAAATAGGTTATTAGAGGAGTACGTGGCCACTGAAATCGTTCGATTCCGATATCCGACACAAAAGTTATGCACGTTTGAAGTTTCAGGTTGGTTTTACCGAACCCAAATTAGTGGTCCGTTTTGTTAGGTTTTAGTTGGATTAGGATGAAAATAGTAGTTTGAGAGAAATTGGTGAATGTAGGCTTGATTTTAATGAAGTTTGAATAATTTTCGTAGGTCGAGCTGTAGATGGACAAGTAACCGAGTATCCTCAGCGAGCTACGATGCCAGGTAAGTAGTGGAGTGCTTGTGGTTTGCCTTCGGGCCTACACCATAGAACGGTAGGGTTTATTTGTTATTGTTTTACTTAGTATTGGGTTGCATTGTTTGGCTGTGTTGTGTTGTGTCATATTGTTGAGTTACGTTGTTGTATTGTGTTGCATTATTGGTCGTGTTGTCGGTCGTGTTGTCGTGTTGTCGTGTTGTCGTGTTGTCGTGTTGTCGTGTTGTCGTGTTGTCGTGTTGTCGTGTTGTCGTGTTGTCGTGTTGTCGTGTTGTCGTGTTGTCGTGTTGTCGTGTTGTCGTGTTGTCGTGTTGTCGTGTTGTCGTGTTGTCGTGTTGTCGTGTTGTCGTGTTGTCGTGTTGTCGTGTTGTCGTGTTGTCGTGTTGTCGTGTTGTCGTGTTGTCGTGTTGTCGTGTTGTCGTGTTGTCGTGTTGTCGTGTTGTCGTGTTGTCGTGTTGTCGTGTTGTCGTGTTGTCGTGTTGTCGTGTTGTCGTGTTGTCGTGTTGTCGTGTTGTCGTGTTGTCGTGTTGTCGTGTTGTCGTGTTGTCGTGTTGTCGTGTTGTCGTGTTGTCGTGTTGTCGTGTTGTCGTGTTGTCGTGTTGTCGTGTTGTCGTGTTGTCGTGTTGTCGTGTTGTCGTGTTGTCGTGTTGTCGTGTTGTCGTGTTGTCGTGTTGTCGTGTTGTCGTGTTGTCGTGTTGTCGTGTTGTCGTGTTGTCGTGTTGTCGTGTTGTCGTGTTGTCGTGTTGTCGTGTTGTCGTGTTGTCGTGTTGTCGTGTTGTCGTGTTGTCGTGTTGTCGTGTTGTCGTGTTGTCGTGTTGTCGTGTTGTCGTGTTGTCGTGTTGTCGTGTTGTCGTGTTGTCGTGTTGTCGTGTTGTCGTGTTGTCGTGTTGTCGTGTTGTCGTGTTGTCGTGTTGTCGTGTTGTCGTGTTGTCGTGTTGTCGTGTTGTCGTGTTGTCGTGTTGTCGTGTTGTCGTGTTGTCGTGTTGTCGTGTTGTCGTGTTGTCGTGTTGTCGTGTTGTCGTGTTGTCGTGTTGTCGTGTTGTCGTGTTGTCGTGTTGTCGTGTTGTCGTGTTGTCGTGTTGTCGTGTTGTCGTGTTGTCGTGTTGTCGTGTTGTCGTGTTGTCGTGTTGTCGTGTTGTCGTGTTGTCGTGTTGTCGTGTTGTCGTGTTGTCGTGTTGCGTTGTGTTAGTCGGGTTGTTGAGTTGCATTGTGGTGTTGTGTTGCATTGTTTGGCATGGTAGTCGGTTAAAGAGTAAGGCATCCTTTTGGGTGCGGGCAACTAAGGCACTTCGGTGCGGGCAACTAAGGCACTTCGGTGCGGGCAACTAAGGCACTTCGGTGCGGGCAACTAAGGCACTTCGGTGCAGGCAACTAAGGCATCTTTCGATGCAGGCATTTTTGTTCGTGTTGTGTTGTGTTGTCGTGTTGGGTGGTGTTGTGTTGTTGTGTTGCGTTGTCGTGTTGAGTGGTGTTGTGTTGTTGTGTTAGGGTTGTGTGAGGGTTGTGTGTGCATTATGTTTGTTTATATTTGTTATCCCTTGCTAAGCGTAAGCTTAAATGTGTGTGTGTTCTGTGGTGTAGGTGACAACAGGAGTACAGGTTAGAGCTACGAGGAAAGCTACGATTGGGACGCAATCGTTGATGTACGCTGTATGCTGGTGCGGGCAGTTGTCAGGGCGTCTCGACCATGGTCTTCGGGGGATGTGGGCTTTGTCTTTTGGTAGTTTATTGTAAATGTTTATTTGTAGAAATGATAGGAATGCGTAACTTTCTTTTGGTTGATGTTTTGAGAGTTATGGTATAGTTATTTGTAATTGTTGTATATAGTCATAATTAAGGGTGATGTTTTGCCCTATATTGTGGACTTTCTTCACTAGGGATGTTAGTATTTTAGTTTCCCTCTTTACTGTTGTTTGGTGATTTCGTATGCTGGATAAGTTGATGAGGAATATTCTGGATTGGTTGGGATTTATTCCTTTGCAGGTACCTAGCATTTTGGAGGCTGCATTTTCAGGCGTTACTTTGCCGAAATTTTCGGGAAAGACGCCATGGTGCTTAAAGGTTAGGATTAAGGGAAATTAGTGAGTCTAGGCAGCTAGGTATGACATAAGAGAGCTTCGAGAGATTTAGTTTTAAATTCTGCTGTGTTCGATTTTATTTAAATTATTGGGGTTAAAGTGAGTCAAGTAGCGCTCCGAGCCAGGGTGGGTTCGGGGGCGTTACAGAATAGGATGAGGAAGAAGGGAGGAATAGGTGATAGAGAGAGAGATTGACATTTGAGAAAAACTGATTTCCCTGTTGTATTTCAAATCAAATGTAGTATGTTTATGTAATATCCGGCCTGTATAGAATTTTATATTATAATATGTATTGGTATTTTTATAAATATGTCAAATCAAACCCGTTTTACGAAAAGAAAGCGTCATTAGAATCCTAACGATTAATAGAAATTTTAGGGAATTTACGGGATTTTTCGAAGTAATAACGCTATATTCCGAGTAATTAGGTTTCTCATAATATAATGAACGTTGTAGTAAAAATAGTAAACGAGATCTGAATTGTGAACGGATAGTTTTAATAGATCCCAAATAATAAGTTGGAATTATTGGTGAAATAAGAAAATTTGGAGAAGCCGAACCTTTAGCCGATTAACGAAACGAATGACGAAACATATATAAAAACTATGGAAGGGCATTTTAGTAATTTGCCAAATCAAATTTTATAAAATAACACAAAATTATTTTCTCCTCATTTCTTTCTTCTTCTTCCCTGGAGCTCACGAGAACAGAGAGCATTTCTCTCCCTCGACCGCCGGCGATTTCTCCAATCCGACTCCGTTCTGACCTCCGATCGTTCCGTTTTCTTCACGTTTTCTCCTCCAATCGACGCTCTAGGTATGGATCTATAGTTTTAGAACGTTTATTTTGAGTTTTACGGAGTTTGAACAATTAGGGTTTCGTTTAGGTTTCGTTTTAAAATCATGATTTATAGTTCGAAATTGATAGGTTTGCCGTAATTAGGGATATAGTAAATGTATTGGACGAATTTAATTGATTTTGGACGAATGTTAGAATTTGAGACTTTTCGGGTTTTAGGGAAAAACTCGTAAATTGTAGTTTCAAAGTATCGATCGTAAATTGTTCATCGATATGCTTCGAATAATTCAGTTAGAAGTTTTAAGAAAATTCTTTAGTTAAAGTTTTGTCAATTTGGAAGTTTAGAAGCTTAAATTAGTTTTAACGTCGATATTGTGTTTTGCCTCAGACAAACAACGCTCGTGGACGGAGCTTGAGCTGCTTTGGACACGAGGTAAGTTCTCGTGATCTTCTCTGGCCGATTGGCCTACACCGTACGTCGAGGTCGTCTCGAGGAGTTTTGGAGATGCGTATGTTTATTTGCTCTGGTTGGGTAGACAGGTTTAGTTGTTTTATAGGTTATAGGTTATGTATTTATAGTCTTGATGGTACATATGTGGTTGTTTACTTTATGATATAAACTGTTCATGCAACACGTGTTTTAAAGAAAGCAGAAAATGAATTTCATACGATATTTTAAGACCGCAAGGCATATAGCTTACAGGCCGCAAGGCATATAGCTTACAGGCCGCAAGGCATATAGCTTACAGGCCGCAAGGCATATAGCTTACAGGCCGCAAGGCATATAGCTTACAGGCCGCAAGGCATATAGCTTACAGGCCGCAAGGCATATAGCTTACAGGCCGCAAGGCATATAGCTTACAGGCCGCAAGGCATATAGCTTACAGGCCGCAAGGCATATAGCTTACAGGCCGCAAGGCATATAGCTTACAGGCCGCAAGGCATATAGCTTACAGGCCGCAAGGCATATAGCTTACAGGCCGCAAGGCATATAGCTTACAGGCCGCAAGGCATATAGCTTACAGGCCGCAAGGCATATAGCTTACAGGCCGCAAGGCATATAGCTTACAGGCCGCAAGGCATATAGCTTACAGGCCGCAAGGCATATAGCTTACAGGCCGCAAGGCATATAGCTTACAGGCCGCAAGGCATATAGCTTACAGGCCGCAAGGCATATAGCTTACAGGCCGCAAGGCATATAGCTTACAGGCCGCAAGGCATATAGCTTACAGGCCGCAAGGCATATAGCTTACAGGCCGCAAGGCATATAGCTTACAGGCCGCAAGGCATATAGCTTACAGGCCGCAAGGCATATAGCTTACAGGCCGCAAGGCATATAGCTTACAGGCCGCAAGGCATATAGCTTACAGGCCGCAAGGCATATAGCTTACAGGCCGCAAGGCATATAGCTTACAGGCCGCAAGGCATATAGCTTACAGGCCGCAAGGCATATAGCTTACAGGCCGCAAGGCATATAGCTTACAGGCCGCAAGGCATATAGCTTACAGGCCGCAAGGCATATAGCTTACAGGCCGCAAGGCATATAGCTTACAGGCCGCAAGGCATATAGCTTACAGGCCGCAAGGCATATAGCTTACAGGCCGCAAGGCATATAGCTTACAGGCCGCAAGGCATATAGCTTACAGGCCGCAAGGCATATAGCTTACAGGCCGCAAGGCATTAGTTTTACGTCGATATTGGTTTTGCCTCAGACAAACAACGCTCGTGGACGGAGCTTGAGCTGCTTTGGACACGAGGTAAGTTCTCGTGATCTTCTCTGGCCGATTGGCCTACACCGTACGTTGAGGTCGTCTCGAGGAGTTTTGGAGATGCATATGTTTATTTGCTCTGGTTGGGTAGACAGGTTTAGTTGTTTTATAGGTTATAGGTTATGTATTTATAGTCTTGATGGTACATATGTGGTTGTTTACTTTATGATATAAACTGTTCATGCAACACGTGTTTTAAAGAAAAGCATGAAAATGAATTTTCATACGATATTTTAAAGATAATGCAAAGAAAACAGCCGTAAGGCATACAGTTTACAGGCCGCAAGGCATATAGCTTACAGGCCGCAAGGCATACAATTTACAGGTCACGCGAGGTGGGGCTCAGGCACGGCTGTACGTGTTGTAAGCGTGCACCCCCATCCTCTCTCTGGAAGAGTAGTCCACCCGCTGGATGAGCTCTCTCCGGTTAGGGGGATAGGATCTCGGTGACACCTACAGTGCATAGCATAGCATAGCATTTGCATTTACGAGCCTTACTGAGATTTTTATCTCATAGTGTGTTGTATGGTGTAGGTGATTACGAGGAAACAGGTGAGGACGAGATTCCTCCTCCTGAGACATGAGTTCAGTTGACGAAGGATGGTTGCGGTGGTGTGCTGGCGCAGTCGACGCTTACCTGACCCGTGGGAAAGTATGTACGTGTTTTGAGGGTTTTTTGGATGTTTTGGGCTGATGGTGAATTGTATAGACATTTTAGGATGTTTGGTTCTGGTAGTCGATAGGTTACTTTTCGTAGTTTAAACGTTTTGTAAATGTATTTTTGAAAATGTTTGGTGTTAGGGAAATGTTCGATTTTTAAACATATTCACGCGAATTGTTTTTAAGAAAACGGGTTATATTCTAATTGAGTTTTGAGTTGTTATTTCGGGTGAGTGAGTATGTTTGATGATTTTGTTAGTGAAATGGTGAAGGAGGTGTGAAGTGTATAGAGAAGATTAAAGGAACAGAAAGGTAGAAGAAAGAGGGAAGAAGAAGGGAAAGAAAAAGAAGAAGGGAAAGAAAAAGGAGAAGGGGGGCAGAGGAGTTGGCGACCATTCGCCTAGGGGGACGATCTGGTCGCCAGATAGTCGCCACTCCCTGGAAAATTCCAGGGAGTGTGGTGACCAGGCGCCACAAATGTGGCGACTGATCGCCACCGGCGATTTGCAACAGGCGACTGGTCGCCTGTTGCAATCGCCTAAGGGCGATTATTCGCCCCATTTATGGGTGAATAATCGCCTCTCCTTATTGGGGCGAAATTCGATTTCGCCCCTGACATTTTTCTTTTAATTGTTTTAAATTAATTAATTTAAGTTTTAATTGAATGGTTTTAAATTTTATTTAATTTGTTTTAAAAGTTAGAATTCAATTTCGATTTCGATTCGGGTTTCGATTTCGGTTTAGGTTCCGCTTAGAGTTTATTTAAAGTATAGAGATATAAAAAAAAATATATTTACGGGGAATTGGGTACAGTGATAGGGTCGTGACAAGTTATGGTATAAGAGCCCCCGGGTTTTAAAATCGGTTCTGTAGACTGCTCGACTGCACAGCCACTACGCGGACATTCTTCATCCACTGTAAGTATGTTTATAGCTTCATTCGATTTCTAGTTTTCTTAGTATATTTGTTTAACTTTTATATAGGAGTATATAAGTATGGTGCGTCAAGGAAACGATCGAGATGACCGCGATGATACGATAGACACTCTGAAGGATTTTATTGCCCAGCAGTCTCAACATATGGAGCGACAGGCTCAGCAGATGGAAAGGCAGTCCCAACAGCTGGGTACGCTGATAGACCGAGAGGGCACTCGAGCTCGAGAGGCAGCCATTCCGGGTAACCGAGGGATTGAGAGGTTCCAGAAGCTCCAACCCCCTATATTTAACGGACAGTCTACGGATCCCTCTTCAGCCGAGGAGTGGATTCGCACCATGGAGGACAATCTGGCGTATGCTAGCATAGTGGACGGAGAGAAGGTTGCATTAGTGACCTATCACTTGGCACTGGACGATCGGTTTTGGTGGGATTCCATCAAGACGACCACTGATGTGACGATTATGGGTTGGGAGCGATTTAGAGATTTTTTTTATGACAAGTATTTCAGCCATACCGTACGAGAGGCGAAGATGATTGAGTTTATCCAGTCACGGCAAGTTGGTACGATTGCCGAGTATGTGAGGAAGTTTGAAGCCCTTTCTAGATTTGCGCCACGTCAGGTCAGCATTAATGAGGACAAGGTACGCCGGTTCTTACAGGGACTTAGCCAGGAGTTCCGGATGCGCCTTACTATATCTGGGGTACGGAATGTATCCTATGACGAGATTGTGGCAAGGGCGCTTGACATAGAGGCAGTTGACAGAGATTCGATTAAACCGAGGGAGCCAGCTAAGGGCTTCTTCCGGGAGATTCACCCTCAGTCGCGAAGTTGGCAGCCTAGAGCACAGCCTCAGCAGCAGCAGAGGGGTGTTAAAAGACCTCTAGAGGGAGGCATTGATCGAGGGAAAGGCAAGCAGGTATAGGGGGCTCCTCAGATACCTTTTTGCTCTAAATGTCAGAAGGAGCACTGTGGCCAGTGCAGAGTGGGCACGGATGTGTGCTATTGGTGTGGAGAACAAGGCCATTTTGTTAAAGATTGCCTGAAGAAGGGCCAAGATCAGTCAGGCAGTGATCAGAGGAAGATTATGCCGAGGATCTTCGCATTCATTGAGCCTGGTGATGTCGACGACGAGGCTCGTCCCTCCGTGATAGTAGGTACTATACTGATTACGGGCGTAGCTGTATTTTCTTTGTTAGACACGGGGGCTACGCACTCTTTTGTTTCCACTGCTTGTGTGTCTAGATTGAAGCTTGCACCTGAGTTAGCAAAATGCGAATATAGTTTGATGCTACCTTCAGGAGAGCGTATGCAGTCAGGTCATGTTGTCCAGGGCAATATTATCTCGATTGGGGATAGTACCCTCTATGCTCGCCTTATTGATATGGGCATCGAGTACTATGATCTTATCTTAGGGATGGATTGGCTATCACAGCACTTCGCCACCATCGATTGTCGATCCGGGATTGTGACCTTCCGACCCCCGGGTAAAGCCGAGTTTTCTTATCAGGCGATGAACAGATTGAGTTGCTCGCCTATTTCTTATTCTATGAAGGTCAACGAGCAGTTTAAAGGTGCGTGCTCTATTTACTTGGCCTCAGTATTTGATATTCAGTTGCTCAGCGGAGTAAAGCCAAGCAACATTCCTATAGTCAGAGAGTTTTCTGGTATATTCCTCGATGATCTTCCCGGGTTACCACCGGACCGGGAGATTGAATTCACTATTGATGTCTATCCAAACTCCGCGCCAAGGTTTAAAAACCCGTATCGGTTGGCACCAGCTGAGTTGAGAGAGTTAAGGACTCAGCTTGACGAGTTATTAGAGAAAGGATTTATTCGACCCAGTGTTTCACCTTGGGGTGCGCCTGTTCTGTTTGTCAAGAAGAAAGGCGGGACCCTCAAGATGTGCATCGATTACAGAGAGTTGAACAAATTAACGGTGAAGAATAAATATCCGTTGCCTCGGATCGATGATTTATTTGATCAGCTGCAAGGTGCCCGAGTATTTTCGAGGATTGATCTGCGCTCGGGCTACAATCAGTTGAAGGTCCGGAAGGATGATATACCGAAGACGGCATTCCGAACGAGGTATGGGCATTATGAGTTCCTTGTCATGTCTTTTGGACTTACTAATTCCCCTGCAGCATTTATGGACTTGATGAATCGTATCTTCAAGGAGTATCTGGACAAGTTTGTGGTGGTTTTCATCGACGACATTCTGATATACTCTAAGACGAAGGAAGAACACGAGGAGCATTTGAGGATAGTCTTGAGGACCTTATGTCAGCATCAGTTGTATCCGAAGTTCTCCAAATGCGAATTTTGGTTGGATCAGGTCAGTTTCCTTGGCCATATCATATCACAGGAAGGTGTTTCTGTAGATCTGAGCAAAATTCAGGTGGTCAGAGATTGGCCACAGCCGAAGAACGTACGTGAGGTGCTAGGATTTCTCGGATTAGCTGGCTATTATCGGAAGTTCATAGAAGGATTTTTGAAGATCGCACTTCCTCTTTCACGATTGACTCGAAAGAACGAGAGATTTGTATGGTCATCTGCTTGTGATAACAGTTTTATGAAGTTAAAGCAGAGATTGACCACCGCTCCAGTATTGGCGCTACCTGTTGAAGGTGACAAGTATAGTATTTATTGTGATGCGTCTGGAGTGGGACTCGGTTGTGTGTTGATGCAGGAGGGGAGAGTTATTGCTTATGCTTCTCGACAGCTGAAGCCGTATGAGCAGAATTACCCTACGCACGACCTTGAGTTAGCAGCTGTGGTCTTCGCACTGAAAATATGGAGACATTATTTATATGGGCAACAGTGTGAGATATTTTCTGACCACAAGAGCTTGAAGTATTTATTTACGCAGAAGGAACTGAATATGCGTCAGAGAAGGTGGCTTGAGTTCGTCAAAGATTACGATTTCGATATCAAGTACCACCCAGGAAAAGCGAACAAGGTAGCTGATGCTTTAAGTAGAGTGCCTTCTGCGAGTCAGCCTTCATTAGCAGCGATGTCAGTTACGCTGCGGTCTGAGATTGAGAGGTTTGATGTGGAGATAGTGGCAGAGTTGTCCAGTATGCTCACCAACATTTCTCTTAGGCCGACCATTCTGGATAGGATACACGAAGCTCAGCAGAATGATACAGAGTGTGAGGAGCTTCGATCGAGTATGACACTGGGTGACTCGTTGGATTTCCATTTATCAGATGATGGTATTCTGAAGTTCAGGCATAGGTGGTACGTGCCTAACGACGAGGAGCTGAAGAGAGAGATATTGGATGAGGCACATTCTTCGGCATATTCTGTGCACCCGGGAAGTACTAAGATGTATCAGGATTTGAAGCAACATTTCTGGTGGTCGAATATGAAGAGAGAGGTCGCCAAGTACGTTGAGACCTATTTAGTGTGTCAACAAGTGAAAGCAGAACACCAAAGATCGGCCGGAACATTATTGCCACTGCCGATTCCGGAGTGGAAGTGGGAGCAGATCTCCATGGATTTTATTGTGGGGCTCCCGAGGACGACGAAAGGCCATGATGGTGTCTGGGTAATCATGGACCGATTGACAAAGTCGGCTCACTTCTTGCCTGTGAAGATGACTTCTTCGATGGATCAGCTCGCCGAGCTATATGTGCAGGAGATTGTCAGACTGCACGGTGTAACGGTTTCGATTGTCTCAGACAGAGATCCAAGATTTACATCGAAGTTCTGGAAGAGTCTGCACAAAGCTATGGGGACTCAGCTTAATTTCAGCACGGCATTTCATCCTCATACTGATGGTCAGACAGAGAGGACGAACCAGATTCTTGAGGATATGCTCAGAGCCTGTGTGCTGGAGTTTCAGGGCTCGTGGAGCCGATATTTACCTCTGATTGAGTTCTCGTATAACAACAGCTTCCAGGCTACCATTGGCTTGGCACCGTACGAGGCTTTGTATGGTCGAAAGTGTATGTCTCCGTTATATTAGGACGAGGTTGGCGAGGCCAGCATCGTTGGTCTAAAGATTCTACGGCAGACGGCAGAGAAGATTGCCATTATCCGACAACGTATAGAGGTAGCTCAGAGCAGGCAGAAGAGCTATGCTGACACGAGACGGAGAGAGCTAGAGTTCGAGGAAGGTGATGAAGTTTACCTTAAAGTTTCTCCGTTTAAAGGTGTTATGAGATTCGGAAGGAGGGGCAAGTTAAACCCTCGTTATGTGGGGCCCTTTCTTATTCTGAAGAGGATCGGGAAGTTGGCGTACAGACTACAGCTTTCGGATTCTATGGAGGGTATCCACAATATATTTCACGTATCGATGCTTCAGAAGTGCCTACGCGATCCATCACATATCGTCGAGATTACAGAGATCGAGGTACAACCTACCTTGACTTATGAGGAGAGGCCGGTACGTATTTTGGAGTCTTCCATTAAAGTCTTACGCAACAAAGAGATTTCGCTAGTTAAAGTTTTGTGGCGGAACCACGAGGTGGAAGAAGCTACATGGGAGTGACAGTAGGATATGATGACGAAGTATCCTAAACTATTTGTGTAGTTAAATTTTGAGGACAAAATTCTAAATAAGGTGGGTGGAATGTAATATCCGGCCTGTACGGAATTTTATATTATAATATGTATTGGTATTTTTATAAATATGTCAAATCAAACCCGTTTTACGAAAAGAAAGCGTCATTAGAATCCTAACGATTAATAGGAATTTTAGGAAATTTACGGATTTTTCGGAGTAATAACGCTATATTCCGAGTAATTAGGTTTCTCGTAATATAATGAACGTTGTAGTAAAAATAGTAAACGAGGTCCGAATTGCGAACGAAAAGTTTTAATAGATCCCAAATAATAAGCTGGAATTATTGGTGAAATAAGGAAATTTGGAGAAGCCGAACCTTTAGCCGATTAACGAAACGAATGACGAAACATATATAAAAACTATGGAAGGGCATTTTAGTAATTTGCCAAATCAAATTTTATAAAATAACACAAAATTATTTTCTCCTCATTTCTTTCTTCTTCTTCCCTGGAGCTCACGAGAACAGAGAACATTTCTCTCCCTCGACCGCCGGCGATTTCTCTAATCCGACTCCGTTCTGACCTCCGATCGTTCCGTTTTCTTCACGTTTTCTCCTCCAATCGACGCTCTAGGTATGAATCTATAGTTTTAGAACGTTTATTTTGAGTTTTACGGAGTTTGAACAATTAGGGTTTCGTTTAGGTTTCATTTTAAAATCGCGATTTATAGTCCGAAATTTATAGGTTTGCCATAATTAGGGATATAGTAAATGTATTGGACGTTATTGAACGGATTTAATTGATTTTGGACGAATGTTAGAATTTGAGAATTTTCGGGTTTTAGGGAAAAACTCGTAAATTGTAGTTTCGAAGTATCGATCGTAAATTGTTCATCGATATGCTTCGAATAATTCAGTTAGAAGTTTTAAGAAAATTCTTTAGTTAAGGTTTTGTCAATTTGGAAGTTTAGAAGCTTAAATTAGTTTTAACGTCGATATTGTGTTTTGCCTCAGACAAACAACGCTCGTGGACAGAGCTTGAACTGCTTTGGACACGAGGTAAGTTCTCGTGATCTTCTCTGGCCGATTGGCCTACACCGTACGTTGAGGTCGTCTCGAGGAGTTTTGGAGATGCGTATGTTTATTTGCTCTGGTTGGGTAGACAGGTTTAGTTGTTTTATAGGTTATAGGTTATGTATTTATAGTCTTGATGGTACATATGTGGTTGTTTACTTTATGATATAAACTGTTCATGCATCACGTGTTTTAAAGAAAAGCATGAAAATGAATTTCCATACGATATTTTTAAGATAATGCAAAGAAAACAGCCGTAAGGCATACAGTTTACGGGCCGCAAGGCATACAGTTTACAGGTCACGCGAGGTGGGGCTCAGGCACGGCTGTACGTGTTGTAAGCGTGCACCCCCCTCCTCTAGCTGGAAAGAGTAGTCCGCCTGCTGGATGAGCTCTCTCCGGTTAGGGGGATAGGATCTCGGTGACACCTACAGTGCATAGCATAGCATAGCATAGCATAGCATTTGCATTTACGAGCCTTACTGAGATTTTTATCTCATAGTGTGTTGTATGGTGTAGGTGATTACGAGGAAACAAGTGAGGACGAGATTCCTCCTCCTGAGACATGAGTTTAGTTGACGAAGGATGGTTGCGGTGGTGTGCTGGCGCAGTCGACGCTTACCTGACCCGTGGGGAAGTATGTACGTGTTTTGAGGGTTTTTGGGATGTTTTGGGCTGATGGTGAATTGTATAGACATTTTAGGATGTTTGGTTCTGGTAGTCGATAGGTTACTTTTCGTAGTTTAAACGTTTTGTAAATGTATTTTTGAAAATGTTTGGTGTTAGGGAAATGTTCGATTTTTAAACATATTCACGTGAATTGTTTTTAAGAAAACGGGTTATATTCTAATTGAGTTTTGAGTTGTTATTTCGGGTGAGTGAGTATGTTTGATGATTTTGTTAGTGAAATGGTGAAGGAGGTGTGAAGTGTATAGAGAAGATTAAAGGAACAGAAAGGTAGAAGAAAGAGGGAAGAAGAAGGGAAGAAAGAAGAAGGGAAAGAAAAAGGAGAAGGGGGCAGAGGAGTTGGCGACCATTCGCCTAGGGGGACGATCTGGTCGCCAGATAGTCGCCACTCCCTGGAAAATTCCAGGGAGTGTGGTGACCAGGCGCCACAAATGTGGCGACTGATCGCCACCGGCGATTTGCAACAGGCGACTGGTCGCCTGTTGCAATCGCCTAAGGGCGATTATTCGCCCCATTTATGGGTGAATAATCGCCTCTCCTTATTGGGGCGAAATTCGATTTCGCCCCTGGCATTTTTCTTTTAATTGTTTTAAATTAATTAATTTAAGTTTTAATTGAATGGTTTTAAATTTTATTTAATTTGTTTTAAAAGTTAGAATTCAATTTCGATTTCGATTCGGGTTTCGATTTCGGTTTAGGTTCCGCTTAGAGTTTATTTAAAGTATAAAGATATAAAAAAAAATATATTTACGGGGAATTGGGTACAGTGATAGGGTCGTGACAAGTTATGGTATAAGAGCCCCCGGGTTTTAAAATCGGTTCTGTAGACTGCTCGACTGCACAGCCACTACGCGGACATTCTTCATCCACTGTAAGTATGTTTATAGCTTCATTCGATTTCTAGTTTTCTTAGTATATTTGTTTAACTTTTATATAGGAGTATATAAGTATGGTGCGTCAAGGAAACGATCGAGATGACCGCGATGATACGATAGACACTCTGAAGGATTTTATTGCCCAGCAGTCTCAGCATATGGAGCGACAGGCTCAGCAGATGGAAAGGCAGTCCCAACAGCTGGGTACGCTGATAGACCGAGAGGGCACTAGAGCTCGAGAGGCAGCCATTCCGGGTAACCGAGGGATGGAGAGGTTCCAGAAGCTCCAACCCCCTATATTTAACGGACAGTCTACGGATCCCTCTTCAGCCGAGGAGTGGATTCGCACCATGGAGGACATGCTGGCGTATGCTAGCATAGTGGACGGAGAGAAGGTTGCATTAGTGACCTATCACTTGGCACTGGACGATCGGTTTTGGTGGGATTTCATCAAGACGACCACTGATGTGACGATTATGGGTTGGGAGCGATTTAGAGATTTTTTTTATGACAAGTATTTCAGCCATACCGTACGAGAGGCGAAGATGATTGAGTTTATCCAGTCACGGCAAGTTGGTACGATTGCCGAGTATGTGAGGAAGTTTGAAGCCCTTTCTAGATTTGCGCCACGTCAGGTCAGCATTAATGAGGACAAGGTACGCCGGTTCTTACAGGGACTTAGCCAGGAGTTCCGGATGCGCCTTACTATATCTGGGGTACGGAATGTATCCTATGACGAGATTGTGGCAAGGGCGCTTGACATAGAGGCAGTTGACAGAGATTTGATTAAACCGAGGGAGCCAGCTAAGGGCTTCTTCCGGGAGATTCACCCTCAGTCGCGAAGTTGGCAGCCTAGAGCACAGCCTCAGCAGCAGCAGAGGGGTGTTAAAAGACCTCTAGAGGGAGGCAATGATCGAGGGAAAGGCAAGCAGGTATAGGGGGCTCCTCAGATACCTTTTTGCTCTAAATGTCAGAAGGAGCACTGTGGCCAGTGCAGAGTGGGCACGGATGTGTGCTATTGGTGTGGAGAACAAGGCCATTTTGTTAAAGATTGCCTGAAGAAGGGCCAAGATCAGTCAGGCAGTGATCAGAGGAAGATTATGCCGAGGATCTTCGCATTCATTGAGCCTGGTGATGTCGACGACGAGGCTCGTCCCTCCGTGATAGTAGGTACTATACTGATTACGGGCGTAGCTGTATTTTCTTTGTTAGACACGGGGGCTACGCACTCTTTTGTTTCCACTGCTTGTGTGTCTAGATTGAAGCTTGCACCTGAGTTAGCAAAATGCGAATATAGTTTGATGCTACCTTCAGGAGAGCGTATGCAGTCAGGTCATGTTGTCCAGGGCAATATTATCTCGATTGGGGATAGTACCCTCTATGCTCGCCTTATTGATATGGGCATCGAGTACTATGATCTTATCTTAGGGATGGATTGGCTATCACAGCACTTCGCCACCATCGATTGTCGATCCGGGATTGTGACCTTCCGACCCCCGGGTAAAGCCGAGTTTTCTTATCAGGCGATGAACAGATTGAGTTGCTCGCCTATTTCTTATTCTATGAAGGTCAACGAGCAGTTTAAAGGTGCGTGCTCTATTTACTTGGCCTCAGTATTTGATATTCAGTTGCTCAGCGGAGTAAAGCCAAGCAACATTCCTATAGTCAGAGAGTTTTCTGGTATATTCCTCGATGATCTTCCCGGGTTACCACCGGACCGGGAGATTGAATTCACTATTGATGTCTATCCAAACTCCGCGCCAAGGTTTAAAAACCCGTATCGGTTGGCACCAGCTGAGTTGAGAGAGTTAAGGACTCAGCTTGACGAGTTATTAGAGAAAGGATTTATTCGACCCAGTGTTTCACCTTGGGGTGCGCCTGTTCTGTTTGTCAAGAAGAAAGGCGGGACCCTCAAGATGTGCATCGATTACAGAGAGTTGAACAAATTAACGGTGAAGAATAAATATCCGTTGCCTCGGATCGATGATTTATTTGATCAGCTGCAAGGTGCCCGAGTATTTTCGAGGATTGATCTGCGCTCGGGCTACAATCAGTTGAAGGTCCGGAAGGATGATATACCGAATACGGCATTCCGAACGAGGTATGGGCATTATGAGTTCCTTGTCATGTCTTTTGGACTTACTAATTCCCCTGCAGCATTTATGGACTTGATGAATCGTATCTTCAAGGAGTATCTGGACAAGTTTGTGGTGGTTTTCATCGACGACATTCTGATATACTCTAAGACGAAGGAAGAACACGAGGAGCATTTGAGGATAGTCTTGAGGACCTTATGTCAGCATCAGTTGTATCCGAAGTTCTCCAAATGCGAATTTTGGTTGGATCAGGTCAGTTTCCTTGGCCATATCATATCACAGGAAGGTGTTTCTGTAGATCTGAGCAAAATTCAGGTGGTCAGAGATTGGCCACAGCCGAAGAACGTACGTGAGGTGCTAGGATTTCTCGGATTAGCTGGCTATTATCGGAAGTTCATAGAAGGATTTTTGAAGATCGCACTTCCTCTTTCACGATTGACTCGAAAGAACGAGAGATTTGTATGGTCATCTGCTTGTGATAACAGTTTTATGAAGTTAAAGCAGAGATTGACCACCGCTCCAGTATTGGCGCTACCTGTTGAAGGTGACAAGTATAGTATTTATTGTGATGCGTCTGGAGTGGGACTCGGTTGTGTGTTGATGCAGGAGGGGAGAGTTATTGCTTATGCTTCTCGACAGCTGAAGCCGTATGAGCAGAATTACCCTACGCACGACCTTGAGTTAGCAGCTGTGGTCTTCGCACTGAAAATATGGAGACATTATTTATATGGGCAACAGTGTGAGATATTTTCTGACCACAAGAGCTTGAAGTATTTATTTACGCAGAAGGAACTGAATATGCGTCAGAGAAGGTGGCTTGAGTTCGTCAAAGATTACGATTTCGATATCAAGTACCACCCAGGAAAAGCGAACAAGGTAGCTGATGCTTTAAGTAGAGTGCCTTCTGCGAGTCAGCCTTCATTAGCAGCGATGTCAGTTACGCTGCGGTCTGAGATTGAGAGGTTTGATGTGGAGATAGTGGCAGAGTTGTCCAGTATGCTCACCAACATTTCTCTTAGGCCGACCATTCTGGATAGGATACACGAAGCTCAGCAGAATGATACAGAGTGTGAGGAGCTTCGATCGAGTATGACACTGGGTGACTCGTTGGATTTCCATTTATCAGATGATGGTATTCTGAAGTTCAGGCATAGGTGGTACGTGCCTAACGACGAGGAGCTGAAGAGAGAGATATTGGATGAGGCACATTCTTCGGCATATTCTGTGCACCCGGGAAGTACTAAGATGTATCAGGATTTGAAGCAACATTTCTGGTGGTCGAATATGAAGAGAGAGGTCGCCAAGTACGTTGAGACCTATTTAGTGTGTCAACAAGTGAAAGCAGAACACCAAAGATCGGCCGGAACATTATTGCCACTGCCGATTCCGGAGTGGAAGTGGGAGCAGATCTCCATGGATTTTATTGTGGGGCTCCCGAGGACGACGAAAGGCCATGATGGTGTATGGGTAATCATGGACCGATTGACAAAGTCGGCTCACTTCTTTCCTGTGAAGATGACTTCTTCGATGGATCAGCTCGCCGAGCTATATGTGCAGGAGATTGTCAGACTGCACGGTGTAACGGTTTCGATTGTCTCAGACAGAGATCCAAGATTTACATCGAAGTTCTGGAAGAGTCTGCACAAAGCTATGGGGACTCAGCTTAATTTCAGCACGGCATTTCATCCTCATACTGATGGTCAGACAGAGAGGACGAACCAGATTCTTGAGGATATGCTCAGAGCCTGTGTGCTGGAGTTTCAGGGCTCGTGGAGCCGATATTTACCTCTGATTGAGTTCTCGTATAACAACAGCTTCCAGGCTACCATTGGCTTGGCACCGTACGAGGCTTTGTATGGTCGAAAGTGTATGTCTCCGTTATATTGGGACGAGGTTGGCGAGGCCAGCATCGTTGGTCTAAAGATTCTACGGCAGACGGCAGAGAAGATTGTCATTATCCGACAACGTATAGAGGTAGCTCAGAGCAGGCAGAAGAGCTATGCTGACACGAGACGGAGAGAGCTAGAGTTCGAGGAAGGTGATGAAGTTTACCTTAAAGTTTCTCCGTTTAAAGGTGTTATGAGATTCGGAAGGAGGGGCAAGTTAAACCCTCGTTATGTGGGGCCCTTTCTTATTCTGAAGAGGATCGGGAAGTTGGCGTACAGACTACAGCTTTCGGATTCTATGGAGGGTATCCACAATATATTTCACGTATCGATGCTTCAGAAGTGCCTACGCGATCCATCACATATCGTCGAGATTACAGAGATCGAGGTACAACCTACCTTGACTTATGAGGAGAGGCCGGTACGTATTTTGGAGTCTTCCATTAAAGTCTTACGCAACAAAGAGATTTCGCTAGTTAAAGTTTTGTGGCGGAACCACGAGGTGGAAGAAGCTACATGGGAGTGACAGTAGGATATGATGACGAAGTATCCTAAACTATTTGTGTAGTTAAATTTTGAGGACAAAATTCTAAATAAGGTGGGTAGAATGTAATATCCGGCCTGTACGGAATTTTATATTATAATATGTATTGGTATTTTTATAAATATGTCAAATCAAACCCGTTTTACGAAAAGAAAGCGTCATTAGAATCCTAACGATTAATAGGAATTTTAGGGAATTTACGGATTTTTCGGAGTAATAACGCTATATTCCGAGTAATTAGGTTTCTCGTAATATAATGAACGTTGTAGTAAAAATAGTAAACGAGGTCCGAATTGCGAACGAAAAGTTTTAATAGATCCCAAATAATAAGCTGGAATTATTGGTGAAATAAGGAAATTTGGAGAAGCCGAACCTTTAGCCGATTAACGAAACGAATGACGAAACATATATAAAAACTATGGAAGAGCATTTTAGTAATTTGCCAAATCAAATTTTATAAAATAACACAAAATTATTTTCTCCTCATTTCTTTCTTCTTCTTCCCTGGAGCTCACGAGAACAGAGAACATTTCTCTCCCTCGACCGCCGGCGATTTCTCTAATCCGACTCCGTTCTGACCTCCGATCGTTCCGTTTTCTTCACGTTTTCTCCTCCAATCGACGCTCTAGGTATGAATCTATAGTTTTAGAACGTTTATTTTGAGTTTTACGGAGTTTGAACAATTAGGGTTTCGTTTAGGTTTCATTTTAAAATCGCGATTTATAGTCCGAAATTTATAGGTTTGCCATAATTAGGGATATAGTAAATGTATTGGACGTTATTGAACGGATTTAATTGATTTTGGACGAATGTTAGAATTTGAGAATTTTCGGGTTTTAGGGAAAAACTCGTAAATTGTAGTTTCGAAGTATCGATCGTAAATTGTTCATCGATATGCTTCGAATAATTCAGTTAGAAGTTTTAAGAAAATTCTTTAGTTAAGGTTTTGTCAATTTGGAAGTTTAGAAGCTTAAATTAGTTTTAACGTCGATATTGTGTTTTGCCTCAGACAAACAACGCTCGTGGACAGAGCTTGAACTGCTTTGGACACGAGGTAAGTTCTCGTGATCTTCTCTGGCCGATTGGCCTACACCGTACGTTGAGGTCGTCTCGAGGAGTTTTGGAGATGCGTATGTTTATTTGCTCTGGTTGGGTAGACAGGTTTAG
Source organism: Begonia masoniana (assembly GCA_022432975.1). NCBI lineage: Eukaryota > Viridiplantae > Streptophyta > Magnoliopsida > Cucurbitales > Begoniaceae > Begonia > Begonia masoniana. The sequence goes on from CM039510.1 coordinate 36,232,593, forward strand.
TTGTTTTATAGGTTATAGGTTATGTATTTATAGTCTTGATGGTACATATGTGGTTGTTTACTTTATGATATAAACTGTTCATGCATCACGTGTTTTAAAGAAAAGCATGAAAATGAATTTCCATACGATATTTTTAAGATAATGCAAAGAAAACAGCCGTAAGGCATACAGTTTACGGGCCGCAAGGCATACAGTTTACAGGTCACGCGAGGTGGGGCTCAGGCACGGCTGTACGTGTTGTAAGCGTGCACCCCCCTCCTCTAGCTGGAAAGAGTAGTCCGCCTGCTGGATGAGCTCTCTCCGGTTAGGGGGATAGGATCTCGGTGACACCTACAGTGCATAGCATAGCATAGCATAGCATAGCATTTGCATTTACGAGCCTTACTGAGATTTTTATCTCATAGTGTGTTGTATGGTGTAGGTGATTACGAGGAAACAAGTGAGGATGAGATTCCTCCTCCTGAGACATGAGTTTAGTTGACGAAGGATGGTTGCGGTGGTGTGCTGGCGCAGTCGACGCTTACCTGACCCGTGGGGAAGTATGTACGTGTTTTGAGGGTTTTTGGGATGTTTTGGGCTGATGGTGAATTGTATAGACATTTTAGGATGTTTGGTTCTGGTAGTCGATAGGTTACTTTTCGTAGTTTAAACGTTTTGTAAATGTATTTTTGAAAATGTTTGGTGTTAGGGAAATGTTCGATTTTTAAACATATTCACGCGAATTGTTTTTAAGAAAACGGGTTATATTCTAATTGAGTTTTGAGTTGTTATTTCGGGTGAGTGAGTATGTTTGATGATTTTGTTAGTGAAATGGTGAAGGAGGTGTGAAGTGTATAGAGAAGATTAAAGGAAGAGAAAGGTAGAAGAAAGAGGGAAGAAGAAGGGAAAGAAAAAGAAGAAGGGAAAGAAAAAGGAGAAAGGGGGCAGAGGAGTTGGCGACCATTCGCCTAGGGGGCGATCTGGTCGCCAGATGGTCACCACTCCCTGGAAATTTCCAGGGAGTGTGGCGACCAATCGCCACAAATGTGGCGACTGATCGCCTTCGGCGATTTACAACAGGCGACTGGTCGCCTGTTTCAATCGCCTAAGGGCGATTATTCGCCCCATTTATGGGTGAATAATCGCCTCTCCTTATTGGGGCGAAATTCGATTTCGCCCCTGGCGTTTTTCTTTTAATTGTTTTAAATTAATTAATTTAAGTTTTAATTGAATGGTTTTAAGTTTTATTTAATTTGTTTTAAAAGTTAGAATTCAATTCCGATTTCGATTCGGGTTTCGATTTCGGTTTAGGTTCCGCTTAGAGTTTATTTAAAGTATAGAGATAAAAAAAAATATATGTACGGGGAATTGGGTACAGTGATAGGGTCGTGACAGTTTACGTATATCAAGAAGGTATAACTAAAACTTATAAATCAACTATACACTTCTAACTATGCACTTCTAACTCAATCATACATTAATATCTCCCCTTAAGATCAAGGTTGAAGACTAGAGATCTTGGATACAAAAAGTTGAAACTTGGAGGGGGGAAGTGGCTTTGTGAGTGCATCGACTAGTTAGTTGTTAGAAGGTGAAAAATGGACTTGTAACAATTTTTTCTATACTTTCTTGCGAACAAAATGATAATAAATCTCGACATACTTAGATTTTGAGTGGAGTACTGGATTACAAGCCAGGTACGTGGTAATCAAATTGTCACACATAATAAAAGGTAAGGACAGAGAGGTAATACACAACTCGCTTAATAAGGGTTGAAGCCAGAATACTTCAGTAGCACCATTTGCTACGCTACAGTATTTGGATTCTATGCTTGAATGTGAGACGACCTTTTATTTGGCCGAGGACCATGAAAATAAATTGGTGCCCATAAAAATGAAGAATCCACCTGTACTCTTTTGATCATCAGGATAGGAGGCTCAATTGGCATCTGTATAGCAGGTCAAATTGCAAGTATCAAAGGGCAAAAAAGAGATACCTCGTGATGATGTGCCTTTAAGATATCTCAAGATGCGCTTGACGGCTTGCCACTAAATGTCTGAAGGTGCATGCATAAACAAAGAAACTTTGTTGACCACAAAAGCAATATCTGGTCTGGGCAAATATCAGTATTGTAACCCACCTACAATACTGCGATAGAGATAGCCATCACGCAACGATGTACCAAATTTTTGTGATAATATAGGTCCAGCAACCATTGGAGTAGGGACCAATTTGCAAGATTCCATATTTGGCCTGTGCAGTATGTTGAAAATGTACTTGGCTTGTGAAAAGCTCATACCTGTTGAAGTACGAGTGACTGAAATTCCCAAGAAGAATGATAGTGGTCCAAGGTCACAGACTTTAAATTTAGAATGTAGGTAGGTTAACAAGTGATCCATCTGGACATCTGAGTTGTCTGTGAGGATAATATCATCGACATACACTAGCATTATCATGATGAATGAGCTTGCATGATAAACAAATAGAGAAGAATTTGATTTGGAAGCAGAAAAACTCCACGATATAAGAGCATTATGGAGCTTGGTATACCATGCGCGAGGAGATTGCTTTAGACCATAGAGAGCCTTATGTAGTAGACACACAGCCGATGGATGAGTGGAGCTGAGAGAACCACGAGGTTGCTGCATAAACACAGTCTCAGATAGCTCCCAATGAAGAAAGGCGTTGCTAATGTCAAGTTGTCTAATATTCCAACCAGAAGAAATGGCTAAGGATAGAGTGGTTCGAATCAAAGTCGGTTTGACAACTGGACTAAAAATTTCATCGTAATTTACCCCTTATGTCTGATCATACCCTTTGGCTACTAACCGAGCCTTATACCTGCTGATTGTACCATCAGAGTTAAGTTTGAGCTTAAACACCCACTTACAGCCAATGATTTTTGCTCCTTGAGGAAGAGAAACTAATGTCCAAGTGTGTGTCTCATGAAGTGCTAATATTTTCTCTTTTATAACAGTCAACCACTGTGGATGTTTAGAGGTTTGAAGGAAAGTTTTGGGTTCGATAAGGTGTTGAGCGAAAAAGGACTTGGGTCGAAAGATACCATCTTTGGCTCGAGTCCTCATGGGGTGTTCATTTATTGAGGTGGTCGCGGTGCAGAAGGTGGTAAGGTCATTTGAGGAGTAGAAGGAGTGAGTTGAGGTGTGACGATGAGAGGTGATGGTGATTGGGTAGATTGGGGAGGAATATTTGTTAGTGGTGGTGAAGAGGTAGGTGTACTTATTTGAGAAGGGCTAGGTGGAGCTGTAAAAAAAGATGGAGGGGAAACATATGAAATTGATAAGGAAAATGTAGGTACTAGTAAACTGGATGTGGAGAAATTAGAGAAAGAAAAGCTAGACTCGACGAAAGTGACGTGTCGAGAGATATAGATTTTGTTGGAATCAGGGTAGACACAGGGTAAGGAACGAGGCTATAATTTGTGTCAGTTGAACGGTTGAACGGTCGAAGTAAAGGAAAACACATACAACCAAACACACGGAGCGATGAGTAGTTAGGAGTAGATTGGAAAAGACATTCAAAAGGGGATTTGTGTGCTATAATAGGAGTAGGTAAAGAGTTGATCAGGTTAGTGGCTGTTGTAAAGGCAAGAGGCCAGAATTGTTGAGGAACTGAAGAATAAAATAATAGTGCAAGTCCAGTCTCAACAACATGACGATTTTTTTGTTCAACACGACTGTTTTGATTTGGGTTGTAGGGACAAGATATACGGTGGTGAATGCCTAGGGACTGAAACAAAGGAGATAGAGATTGAAATTCACCAACCCCGTCAGATTGAACACTTTTGATGTTAATTCCAAATTGAGTGAGAACAAATTTATGGAAATGAACAAAAGCTTGGTAAACTTCTGTTTTTAGTTTTAATGGAAATAACCAAGTGAACCGAGTACAATCATCTAAAGAGAACAAAATAACACAAACCAGTAATAGAATGTATAGGGGATGGACCTCAAACGTCACTGTGTACAATATCAAAGGAAAATGTGCATTAGAACGTGAAACTTGAAATGGTAAACAATGAGTTTTACTCATCGAACACGAAACACAGAATTTAGGCAGTTGTGACTGTGACTCTGGAAGATTACACAATTGTAGGACACGCTGCAAAACAGGAGATTATGGATGTCCTAATCGATAATGCTAAAACAAAGAAAGATTACTGACCGAGGAAGAGAGGCAAGTATAAAGAGCCTGAACCAGACAGCGTGGTAGAGCATGGTAAAGTCCATTAACGAGCGAACTCCGGAACAGAGTCTGGTGAGATTGTTTGTCCTTGAGACAAAAAAAAGTCGAGTGAAACTCGACATACACAAAATTTTCTTTGCACAATTTTTGAACACTGATCAAATTATGAGATAAACGAGGAGATTGGCAAAAAAAATTTAATTTGAGAGGCCAGAAGGGAGAAGGAATAACTACAGAACCAATGTTTGAGATGGGAAGTAAATTACCGTCTGTAGTTACAATTTGTGATGTTCTAGTGTACGGTTGAGGTTGTTGGAGGATAGAGGCATAAGGCGTGAGATGGTGGGTGGCATCGGAATCCATCAGCCATAGAGCGGCAGAGGGATTTTGGAGCGGTGTTGTGATGACCCGGATGTGTAAGTATGTGTACGTTAGCTGCACGAACCGAAACCCGGATGGCGGTACGTACGCGCAAGCAAACCGGAAGATGACCGGTCGTAAAAAGAGGGTCGTCACAATCCCACATCTCTTGGGGAAGTATGTGGAAATGGAACATATGTAAAGAGACCCTCTCAAGATAGTAAGACGCATTTTGGAGCACAATTGGCAACGGATCCCATGAGAACTCTGAAGTTAAAAGTGCTTCGGCGAGAGTAGTACCAGGTTGGGTGACCGACTGGAAAGTCCTCGCCAAACAAAGCTGTGAAGGGAGGATATTGGGTTACGGCCCAATCCCCAAAGCGGATAATATCTTACTGGGAAAAAGGGGTCGTTACAAATGGTATCAGAGCCTGTACTCAACTAGAAATATGGCCAACGAGGACGTTGGGCCCCCGGGGGGTGATTGTGATAACCCGGATGTGTAAGTATGTGTACGATGGCTGCACGAACCAGAACCCGGATGACAATACGTCTGCGAACCGGAAGATGACGGGTCGTAAAAAGAGGGTCGTCACAATCCCACATCGATTGGGGAAGTACGTGGAAATGAAACATATGTAAAGAGACCCTCCCAAGATTGTATGACGCCTTTTAGAGCACAATTGGCAACGGATCCCATAAGAACTCCAAAGTTAAAAGTGCTTCGGCGAGAGTAGTACCAGGTTGGGTGACCGACTGGGAAGTCCTCGCCAAACAAAGCCGTGAGGGGTGGATATTGGGTTACGACCCATTCCCCAGAGCGGATAATATCTTACTAGGAAAAAAGGGTCGTTACAGGTGTTGGCAGGATCCTAGTGCTGGAGAGGTGAGAAGGTTTGCCGGTTGGGAAGGAAGGCGGGGAACCGTAAAAGGCTTGAGGCTGGAATTCATAAAGGGTATGAGTTTGTTGGTAGGAGGGAAAATGATGGTTTTGGTTCAAGTTGGGCAGATGATAGGTTTGGTTGGTCAGGTGAGTTGCTGGATTGAAATAGGGAGGTTGGGCTGGGGCAGTAGGTCAATATATAAGGTTAAGTCTCTGATAACAGGTAGGTGCAGAATGGCCCAATTTTTGGCATATTTGGCACCGGGCTTTGACGGTTTTGTTAGGCCTGGGTTCAAGCCAATGGTGAGGATTCTGGTTGTTCTGATGAAAACCAAACGAGGAGTTTGGCCTGAAGGGAATGGACGGTGGTGGCCGAGAGTTCTAATCTGGGCGAGAGGGACGAAAGTTTGCAGCGTGCGTTTGAATCTGGCTCAACGAGGGAAGAAGAACAGCCGAATTTTGTTTTTCCAGACAAAAATCGAAAGTCTGTAAGAGACTGTGAATCTCTTCTAGTGGAGGTTGGTCTAGCCGATTTGTAATGGAAACAACGAAGGCATCATACTCGCTTCCAAGGCCCCTCAAAAAATATAGAAGCCGATCCTGGTAAGACACTGGCTCTTCAATCTCTGCCAGTGTATTGAATAAGTTTGTAACTTTCTGAATATACGTTGTAAACCCTCTTTTGAAACAGAGTGCAACTAACTTTAGAGTTCTATGATTCTCGTCAGCAAGGAAGAAGAGAAGACACGAGCTAGAGCTCCCCAGGCTTCACTGGCTTTGGTGAAGGATACGATTTGTGGGAACCAATCTTCAGAAATGGATGCAAAAATCCAACTCATAACGAGCGCTTTATACCTCTCCCAGGTACTGAAATATGGATTAATCTAGGATGAGAGTGAGTCAAGAAATTGGGAAGTGGGTAAAGAGAACTGTCCAGAATTTTATTGATGTCATTCGCAGTTGTGACATGGAGAAATTAGGGTTTCTAGATGATATAATTGATGTTACTGATTTTGATGGTTAAAGTTTGATGAGCAGAGGGAAAGGGAGGTAATGAGAGAGAGGGAGCTGTTGAAGGGGAAGAAACAGTTGAGCTAGAGAAGCCATCTATTTTGGCTCTGGTACCATGAAACGATTTCATTGGCGTAAAGGTTTGGTTTCCGGTGAACATGATGAGGAAGAAGGGAGGAACATGTGATAGAGAGAGAAAAAGATTGACAGAGGAGAAAAAATGATTTTCCTTTTGTATTTCAAATCAACTGCAGTATGTTTACATATATCAAGAAGGTTTAACTAAAACTTCTAAATTAACTATACACTTCTAACTCAACCATACATTAACAAAATAGTTGTATCTAGCGCCACATATATGATTCTTGCAGCCCCAACAACGAACAAGTTCATCACTTTCTGACTCTCCATCAATGAAGAACAGCGAATGCTCATGGCTGTTGTGATGAAGCTCCATTGATTATTCTCTGCTATAGCTGATCCAAAGATAATGGTTTGGGATGATGACAATCGTAGCTCTCCTACATTCTACCCTTGCATGGGGCTCTGTCTCCTTGTCTCTTGCTTCTAGGTTTGATAGTTTCAAAAAATAGAGCACCATGTTTCTTTCATCACTACTTTCCCTAGAGTGGTTGAGAAGATAAATAATTTTTTCCTTGTAATTACGTTAGAGATGATCTAACAATAAAATAATGGAAGCACCTTACCATCAATCAATAAAATTATATTATTTTTAATAAAATAAAATAAACAATAAACTATGTCTATTCCTCCGGCTTTTCCTTTCCTTTTGTAACACCCGGTTCTATCGAACCAGCTCTTTTATTATTAATGGTATGATTAGTCAATAATTCAAGTAGGGTTATTAAATGACTAGACAAGGGCACTAGAGTAAATTTACAATTTTCAAAAGTGGATAACGTATTTAAGGAAAGAGGGTTGGGTTTAATGCACTGTAGCCGCCACCAATTTCATACCATTTTCTCTTCGGGTTTTCAGCTCAAGCAGCTGAGCTCTCTAGGCAATTTTCCTCGCCCGATTCTCCTTCAACTTAGGTAAGTTTTCCTCATTTCTCTTAAGTTTAAGCAATTAGATAGCTGAGGGAGTGCAATGTGGAGATTTCGTGTATGCTGTGAATGAATGTAGATTCGGGTTGCGGTGAAAACTTGGGAAAATGCTTAGTGAATAGAACTCCTAACGGTCCACTTAAGTTTCAGAATGCTTTAAAATGGGGATTAGTAAAGATTGGTTTAATGTTCTGTTTATGGTTCTAGGTGAGAATTTCCGAAGCAACTCCTAACCGAGTATACACCAGGAATCCAGGTAAGTAAAGTTTTGCTTGTGCCTTCGGGCCTACATCACAAAACGTTAGGATTGTGTTTACTAGGATGTGTCTGTGTGTATGCATCATGTTTTAAAAGTAAACGAAAATGAATGCATGCTGGCATGGTAAGGATTGAACATATTGAAACAGTTATGTGAATCAGTTTTACTGTTAAGGGAACTAATCCAACCCTTAATGAGACAGTGGATATTTATACTTTGGGAGAGTTGATCCAACTCCCAATTTCACAGGGGGATCTGAACAGTGAATCAGCCTTACTGTTAAGGGAATTAATCCGCCCCTTAATGAGACAGTGGATATTTATACTTTGGGAGAGTTGGTCCAACTCCCAACTTCACAGGGGGATCTGAACAGAACGATGAATATGCAACTGAGATGAGAAAGTAGAAACTGCATGTTTAGGAAGTTTTAAGTTTCAGCATTTCCATTTCATCATTGCTTTACTTGCTTAGCATTAGGCTAATAGATGAGTTTTGTGATGTAGGTGAAGAAGTGATAACAGGTGTGCTTTCTGAGTCTACTGAGGACTAGACTGGTTGGAGGAGTGCATCCTTGTAACAGACTGGCAGCTGATGGGGCAGTTTAACTGGTGTCTTAGTTGTGAAGGTTTAGTGAACATTGATTTCAAATTGAGTATGTTAAACTTTCTAATGAAAGAAGTTGCTTGGATGTTTTCAAAAATATTTTGAGACCCTTCTGATGTTAGTATTCTGTTAGTTTTAATACTGGATTTTTACTGGATTTGAGATATGCAACGATTTGAATTATTTCTGAATGTTTCAGTGAAGTGAGTAAACTCTTTTCTGTGATTAGAGTTGTGATTGTAAGCCATGAAGTGGATAAAATGTGATTCTATTTTCTATCGGTAGATGAAGTCTACCGGCAGAGATTGAGTTGTTGTTTTGTTGTCTATCGGAAGATGTCTTCAGTGGAAGCCATCGGAAGATATAGGTTGGAACTTGTCGTTAAGTCGATCGGATGAAGAAATCATCCGGCTGACGTCACCGGTGAATGTAGAGTAAAGTCGATCGGATGAGGAAATCATCCGGCTGACGTCACCGGTGGATGTGGAGTAAAGTCGATCGGATGAAGAAATCATCCGGCTGACGTCACCGGTGGATGTAGGGTAACGTCGATCGGATGAAGAAATCATCTGGCTGACGTCACCGGTAGATGAAGGATGTATTTTGTCATTTTGTGACCGGATGATGTAGTCAAAACTTTGTCGTTTTGTGACCGGATGATATAGCCGAAACTTTATCGTTTTGTTATTAGGAAAAGCCTTCTATTTTCTAAGCCAGTTCCTTCCGGTTGACTTCGTTCCCGGATGATGTGTTTGACTTTCTTAAATTTTAAGTAATTTACGCTTAAACCTTTATCCCTTCCGGCTGAATAATTTTCTTAATATTTTATTCAATCATTCAAACACTGTTGCATAGTTTTGCTCAACTCTATTTTTGTTCGAAGATTTTTCCGCTGCAAGTCTTCATGTTTTATCAAACGTTAAAATTTGAATTCCGAAGAAAGTTTTAAATTCGGTCCAAGGTTTCTTAGTAATATCCGGGTTCATGAGTAACAAACCGGGTTCAGAAAACTCGGGGCGTTACAGTATGGTATCAGAGACAGTCAGTTAAACCGTTCAAAAGATTACTCATCAGTGCCGATCGTTGCATGGAAGTACTTCAACAACTGTAAGTGTTTATGTTACCCTTAGTTCATAGATATTTAAGAGTATAAATAACCTGTGCAGGAATTTAGTTCAATGGCCAGACGCCCGGGGAGACCTAGAGTGCTGAGAGAAATGCCAAATGTGAGGGGTGAAGAGGAGCCTAGTGTTATTAGGTAGCTGACAGATTTAGTGCGTCAGCAAACTGACTTAGTGCGCCAACAGTCTGACCAACTAGGAGTACTGTTGAACCGAGAGGTACAAGGAAGTGCTAACTCCGGTTCTAGCAATGAACATTCTGGAGATAGATTCCGGAGACTAAGACCACCCACGTTCGATGGACAGTCATCTGGTCCAGTAATTGCTGATGGATGGCTTAGGAAGATTGAAAGTATGTTTAGGTGTGCCAATATCGGAGAAGGAGACAAGGTCACATTGGCAACCTTTCATTTAGCTGGTGAAGCTCAACTCTGGTGGGAGACAATGGAGACCACCACAGATGTTTTGGCAATGTCCTGGTCACAATTCAAGGACATTTTCTACGAGAAGTATTTCAGCAGCACAGTCCAGACAGCAAAGAAGTTGGAATTCCTGAACTTGAAGCAGACAGGATCAGTGGCTGAGTACAGTAGGCAATTTGAATCTCTGTCCAGGTTTGCTGGACATTTTGCTCACAAAGACGAGGATAAAGTGTTCAAATTTATTCATGGACTGAAGCCAGAAATTCACCGGGGAGTTAAATTCTGTGGCATTAAAGGATTGACCTTCAGCGAGGTTGTGTCCACTGCTCTGGAAGTGGAAGAAGCTGAGAGGATGTGTGCTAGGCCAAGAGAGGTCCCACAAAGGTTTAACCAGCCACACCAACAGAGAGGAACGAAGAGGCCAAGTGAAGGCCAAAATAGCCAAGGAGTAGGGGGAAAGGTTCAGAATGTCAGGAAATTTTCCCAGTGTCCTAAGTGTTTGAAGAACCACCCGGGGGAGTGCAGACTGGGCTTTGGGAAGTGTTTCAACTGTGAGGAGGTTGGACACACATTCAAAGAATGCTCGAAGCCTAGGGTCACCAGATGCTACAATTGTAACAAGGTCGGCCACATTGGCAGGGATTGTCCGGTTCCCAAGAGTGGCCCTGCGATAATTAAACCAAGGATATTCTCCATGACGGAGTCGGGTGAGGAACAGCCTGCTGTGGTGTCAGATACTATATTGATCAACTCTGTGCTCGCTTTTACTTTAATAGATTCTGGTGCCACACATTCATTTATAGCATCTGCTTTTGCTATAAAGTTAGATGTACAGTTTACCCCTTCCATGCATGTGTTTAATGTTGCATTGCCTTCTGGTGAACGCATGCACTCTAACCAAGTGATGCTTGACAGTGAAGTGTTAGTAGGAAATATAAGTCTACCTGCTGACCTTATAGTTATGGATATAATAGGATTTGATGTAATCCTAGGAATGGACTGGTTGTTTAAACATCATGCCACAATAGATTGTAGAACTGGAATAGTTAGCTTCCAACCCCCTGGTAGTTTGAAGCATACCTTTCAAGCTTCAAAGAAGAGTAAGGGAATGTCTGTGATGACTTCTATTAACACAAGGTCTTCCCTGTGTGGAGAGTATTTGTGCTTCTTAGCTAGCGTTTTAGACACACAGCTTGTAGGAAAAGCAAACCCTCAGAATGTCCTGATTGTCCAAGACTTCCCCGAAGTATTATTGGATGACCTTCCTGGTTTGCCACCAGATAGGGAAATTGAATTTGTTGTAGATGTTTACCCCGGAGCCGAGCCTGTGTCTAAAAATCCATATAGACTGGCACCAACAAAACTTAAAGAATTAAAGAAACAGTTGGAGGAATTGTTGGATAAAGGCATACGCCCTAGCTTTCACCATGGGGTGCACCGGTCCTTTTTGTCAAAAAGAAAGATGGATCAATGCGTATGTGCATTGATTATAGAGAATTGAATAAACTAACTGTCAAGAACAAGTACCCTTTGCCGAGGATTGATGACTTATTTGACCAGCTTAAGGGTGCGAGAGTTTTCTCCAAGATTGACTTGAGGTCTGGTTATTACCAGCTAAAGGTTAAAACTGAAGATATCCCAAAGACTGCTTTTCGCACAAGGTATGGACATTATGAGTTTTTGGTTATGTCTTTTGGTTTGACAAATGCTCCAGCAGCCTTCATGGACCTCATGAATAGGGTGTTTCACGAGTTTTTGGACAAATTTGTCATAGTATTCATAGATGACATTCTAATCTATTCTAGAACTAAGGAAGAGCATGCAGGACACTTAAGCTTGGTGTTAGGATTACTGAGGCAGCACCAACTTTATGCCAAATTTTCTAAGTGTGAGTTTTGGTTGGACAAAGTTCATTTTCTTGGTCATGTGATCTCTAGAGATGGGATATCTGTTGACCCAGCTAAGGTTCAAGCAGTTAAGGAATGGTCTCAACCGAAGAATGCCACTGATATCCGAAGTTTCCTTGGATTAGCAGGATATTATAGAAAGTTCATTGAAGGATTTTCAAAGATTGCTACACCCCTTACTAAGTTAACAAGGAAAAATGTGAAGTATATATGGACAGATGAATGTGAATGTAGTTTCATGACCTTGAAACAGAAATTAACCAATGCTCCAATTCTGACCCTTCCTGTCGATAATGGTAAGTTTAGCATTTACTGTGATGCTTCCAAGATTGGTCTTGGATGTGTGTTAATGCAAGATGGTAAAGTAATAACTTATGCCTCTAGACAATTGAAAACCCATGAGAAGAATTACCCTACGCATGACTTAGAATTAGCTGCCGTGGTTTTTGCACTTAAGATTTGGAGGCATTACTTATATGGACAGTCCTGTGAGATATTTTCAGATCATAAAAGTCTGAAGTATATTTTCACATAGAAGGAATTGAATATGAGACAGCGTCGGTGGTTAGAATTTGTCAAGGACTATGACTTTGAAATAAAATATCATCCTAGCAAGGCGAATGTTGTGGCTGATGCTTTGAGTAGAGTAACAACATCAACCCCAACTATGAATTTCAGTATGCCATTAGCTTTAGAGTCAGAATTCCAAAGATTTAACGTAGAAACGGTAATCAGTGTATCAGCTATACTATCAGCCATAACCTTAAAGCCTACAATTCTAGAGAAAATTAAGGAAGCTCAGACGAATGATGATGAGTGTAACAAGTACAAGTCAAGCATGAATTCTACGGACCAATCGGATTTTAACTATTCTGCTAATGGGATCCTCAAGTTTAGAAATAGGTGGTTTGTTCCTGCCATTAAGGAACTTCGGGATGAGATTCTTTTCGAAGCGCATTCTTCCAGATTTTCTGTCCACCCTGGGAGTACAAAGATGTACAAGGATCTTAAACAGCATTACTGGTGGCCAGGCATGAAACGAAGTGTGGCAGAATACGTTGGATCGTGTTTGTGTTGTCAACAGATTAAAGCCGAGCATCAGAGACCCTCAGGAACATTGCAACCCTTACCAGTTCCTGAATGGAAATGAGAGCAAATAACAATGGATTTTGTTGTTGGATTACCTAGGACAGCAAAGGGATATGATACAATTTGGGTGATAGTTGATCGTCTAACCAAATCTGCTCATTTTCTGCCAATTAAGGTAACTTACTCAATGGATCAGCTTGCTGAATTATACATGCAAGAGATTGTTAGATTGCATGGAGTTCCTTGTACCATAGTTTCAGATCGAGATTCCAGATTTACATCTAAGTTTTGGAAAAGTCTACACGGAGCTATGGGAACACAGCTTAGTTTTAGCACAGCTTTCCACCCTCAAACCGATGAAAGAACCATCCAAACTTTAGAAGATATGCTCCGTGCTTGCATACTAGATTTTCAAGGATCTTGGAGTCAATTTTTATCATTGGTGGAGTTTTCCTATAATAACAGTTTTCAAGCAACAATAGGCATGGCACCATACGAGGCATTATATGGACGAAAATGCAGATCTCCTTTATATTGGGATGAAGTTGGTGAAGCACGGTTGCTTGGTCCTGACATGGTGCAACAAACTGTTGAGAAAGTTGCCCTCATCCGACAGAGAATTTTGGCAGCTCAGAGTCGACAGAAGAGTTATGCGGATTGCAGGCGTAGAGAATTGGAATTTGCGATTGGTGATGAAGTTTTTCTCAAGGTGTCACCATTCAAAGGAGTTGTGAGATTTGGGAAGAGAGGAAAGTTGAACCCCAGATACATTGGACCATTCTTGATCTTGAAAAGGATTGGGAAAACAGCCTACCAGCTACAGCTACCAACCTCTATGGATGGAATCCATGATGTGTTTCATATCTCCATGCTTAAGAAATGTGTACGAGACCCTTCTCAGATTGTGGAACAGCAGAGTATTGAAGTTCATCCTACTCTTACATATGAGGAGAAACCGGTAAGGATATTAGACTATGCAGTGAAGGTATTGCGCAACAAAGAGGTTCCACTAGTGAAAGTCTTATGGCACAACCAGAATGTGGAGGAGAAAACTTGGGAACGTCAGCAAGACATGATGGACCAATATCCAGAATTATTTAGGTACCGAATTTTGAGGACAAAATTCTTTTAAGGAGGGTAGATTGTAACACCCGGTTCTATCGAACCAGCGCTTTTATTATTAATGGTATGATTAGTCAATAATTCAAGTAGGGTTATTAAATGACTAGACAAGGGCACTAGAGTAAATTTACAATTTTCAAAAGTGGATAACGTATTTAAGGAAAGAGGGTTGGGTTTAATGCACTGTAGCCGCCACCAATTTCATACCATTTTCTCTTCGGGTTTTCAGCTCAAGCAGCCGAGCTCTCTAGGCGATTTTCCTCGCCCGATTTTCCTTCAACTTAGGTAAGTTTTCCTCATTTCTCTTAATTTTAAGCAGTTAGATAGCTGAGGGAGTGCAATGTGGGGATTTCGTGTATGCTGTGAATGAATGTAGATTCGGGTTGGGGTGAAAATTTGGGAAAATTCTTAGTGAATAGAACTCCTAACGGTCCACTTAAGTTTCAGAATGCTTTAGAATGGGGATTAGTAAAGATTGGCTTAATGTTCTGTTTATGGTTCTAGGTGAGCATTTCCGAAGCAACTCCTAACCGAGTATACACCAGGAATCCAGGTAAGTAAAGTTTTGCTTGTGCCTTCGGGCCTACATCACAAAACGTTAGGATTGTGTTTACTAGGATGTGTCTGTGTGTATACATCATGTTTTAAAAGTATACGAAAATGTAGGGCCCCGAGTTTTTTGAACCCGGTTTATTACACATGAACCCGGATATTACTAAGAAACCTTGGACCGAATTTAAAACTTTCTTCGGAATTCAAATTTTAACGTTTGATAAAACATGAAGACTTGCAGCGGAAAAATCTTCGAACAAAAATAGAGTTGAGCAAAACTATGCAACAGTGTTTGAATGATTAAATAAAATATTAAGAAAATTATTCAGCCGGAAGGGATAAAGGTTTAAGCATAAATTACTTAAAATTTAAGAAAGTCAAACACATCATCCGGGAACGAAGTCAACCGGAAAGAAACTGGCTTAGAAAATAGAAGGCTTTTCCTAATAACAAAACGACAAAGTTTCAGCTACATCATCCGGTCACAAAACGACAAAGTTTTGACTACATCATCCGGTCACAAAACGACAAAATACATCCTTCATCTACCGGTGACGTCAGCCGGATGATTTCTTCATCCGATCGACTTTACCCTACATCCACCGGTAACGTCAGCCGGATGATTTCTTCATCCGATCGACTTTACTCTACATCCATTGGTGACGTCAGCCGGATGATTTCTTCATCCGATCGACTTAACGACAAGTTCCAACCTATATCTTCCGATGGCTTCTACTGAAGACATCTTCCGATAGACAACAAAACAACAACCCAATCTCTGCCGGTAGACTTCATCTACCGATAGAGAACAGAATCACATTTTATCCACTTCATGGCTTACAATCACAACTTTAATCACAGAAAAGAGTTTACTCACTTCACTGAAACATTCAGAAATAATTCAAATCGTTGCATTTCTCAAATCCAGTAAAAATCCAGTATTAAAACTAACGGAATATTAACATCAGAAGGGTCTCAAGATATTTTTGAAAACATCCAAGCGACTTCTTTCATTAGAAAGTTTAACATACTCAATTTGAAATCAATGTTCACTAAACCTTCACAACCACAGACACCAGTTAAACCGCCCCATCAGCTGCCAGTCTGTTACAAGGATGCACTCCTCCAACCAGTCTAGTCCTCAGTAGACTCAGAAAGCACACCTGTTATCACTTCTTCACCTACATCACAAAACTCATCTATTAGCCTAATGCTAAGCAAGTAAAGCAATGATGAAATGGAAATGCTGGAACATAAAACTTCCTAAACATGCAGTTTCTACTTTCTCAGCTCAGTTGCATATTCATCGTTCTGTTCAGATCCCCCTGTGAAGTTGGGAGTTGGATCAACTCTCCCAAAGTATAAATATTCATTGTCTCATTAAGGGGCGGATTAATTCCCTTAATAGTAAGGCTGATTCACTGTTCAGATCCCCCTGTGAAATTGGGAGTTGGATCAACTCTCCCAAAGTATAAATATCCACTGTCTCATTAAGGGTTGGATTAGCTCCCTTAACAGTAAAACTGATTCACATAACTGTTTCAATATGTTCAATCCTTACCATGCCAGCATGCATTCAAATTCATTTTCGTATACTTTTAAAACATGATGCATAACACACAGACACATCTCAGTAAACACAATCCTAACGTTTTGTGATGTAGGCCCGAAGGCACAAGCAAAACTTTACTTATCTGGATTCCTGGTGTATACTCGGTTAGGAGTTGCCTCGGAAATGCTCACCTAGAACCATAAACAGAACATTAAGCCAATCTTTACTAATCCCCATTCTAAAGCATTCTGAAACTTAAGTGGACCGTTAGGAGTTCTATTCACTAAGCATTTTCCCAAATTTTCACCCCAACCCGAATCTACACTCATTCACAGCATACACGAAATCCCCACATTGCACTCCCTCAGCTATCTAACTGCTTAAACTTAAGAGGAATGAGGAAAGTTTACCTAAGTTGAAGGAGAGTCAAGCGAGGAAAATCGCCTAGAGAGCTCGGCTGCTTGAGCTGAAAACCCGAAGAGAAAATGGTATGAAATTGGTGGCGGCTACAGTGCATTAAACCCAACCCTCTTTCCTTAAATACATTATCCATTTATAAAATTGCTAATTACCCTCTTGTCCTTACATAGTTATTTACTAACCTAATCACTTTCTCCCTCAATTCTTCCATAAAATTAACACATTATAATTGGCAATTAAATTTTGTTTAATAGAGCCGGGTGCTACAGAAAATGAATTTGAATGCATGCTGGCATGGTAAGGATTGAACATATTGAAACAGTTATGTGAATCAGTTTTACTGTTAAGGGAACTAATCCAACCCTTAATGAGACAGTGGATATTTATACTTTGGGAGAGTTGATCCAACTCCCAATTTCACAGGGGGATCTGAACAGTGAATCAGCCTTACTGTTAAGGGAATTAATCCGCCCCTTAATGAGACAGTGGATATTTATACTTTGGGAGAGTTGATCCAACTCCCAACTTCATAGGGGGATTTGAACAGAACGATGAATATGCAACTGAGATGAGAAAGTAGAAACTGCATGTTTAGGAAGTTTTAAGTTTCAGCATTTCCATTTCATCATTGCTTTACTTGCTTAGCATTAGGCTAATAGATGAGTTTTGTGATGTAGATGAAGAAGTGATAACAGGTGTGCTTTCTGAGTCTACTGAGGACTAGACTGGTTGGAGGAGTGCATCCTTGTAACAGACTGGCAGCTGATGGGGCGGTTTAACTGGTGTCTTAGTTGTGAACGTTTAGTGAACATTGATTTCAAATTGAGTATGTTAAACTTTCTAATGAAAGAAGTTGCTTGGATGTTTTCAAAAATATTTTGAGACCCTTCTGATGTTAGTATTCCGTTAGTTTTAATACTGGATTTTTACTGGATTTGAGATATGCAACGATTTGAATTATTTCTGAATGTTTCAGTGAAGTGAGTAAACTCTTTTCTGTGATTAGAGTTGTGATTGTAAGCCATGAAGTGGATAAAATGTGATTTTGTTCTCTATCGGTAGATGAAGTCTACCGGCAGAGATTGAGTTGTTGTTTTGTTGTCTATCGGAAGATGTCTTCAGTGGAAGCCATCGGAAGATATAGGTTAGAACTTGTCGTTAAGTCGATCGGATGAAGAAATCATCCGGCTGACGTCACTGGTGAATGTAAGTAAAGTCGATCGGATGAGGAAATCATTCGGCTGACGTCACCGGTGGATGTGGAGTAAAGTTGATCGGATGAAGAAATCATCCGGCTACGGCACCGTGGATGTAGGGTAAAGTCGATCGTATGAAGAAATCATCCGCTGACGTCACCGGTAGATAGGATGTATTTTGTGATAACAGGTGTGCTTTCTGAGTCTACTGAGGACTAGACTGGTTGGCGGAGGAGTGCATCCTTGTAAAGACTGGCAGCTGATGGGGCGGTTTAACTGGTGTCTAGTTGTGACGTTTAGTGAACATTGATTTTCAAATTGAGTATGTTAAACTTTCTAATGAAAGAAGTTGCTTGGCTGTTTTTCAAAAATATTTTGAGACCCTTCTGATGTTAGTAAAACTTTGTCGTTTTGTGACCGGATGATGTAGTCAAAACTTTGTCGTTTTGTGACCGGATGATGTAGTCAAAACTTTGTCGTTTTGTGACCGGATGATGTAGTCAAAACTTTGTCGTTTTGTGACCGGATGATGTAGTCAAAACTTTGTCGTTTTGTGACCGGATGATGTAGTCAAAACTTTGTCGTTTTGTGACCGGATGATGTAGTCAAAACTTTGTCGTTTTGTGACCGGATGATGTAGTCAAAACTTTGTCGTTTTGTGACCGGATGATGTAGTCAAAACTTTGTCGTTTTGTGACCGGATGATGTAGTCAAAACTTTGTCGTTTTGTGACCGGATGATGTAGTCAAAACTTTGTCGTTTTGTGACCGGATGATGTAGTCAAAACTTTGTCGTTTTGTGACCGGATGATGTAGTCAAAACTTTGTCGTTTTGTGACCGGATGATGTAGTCAAAACTTTGTCGTTTTGTGACCGGATGATGTAGTCAAAACTTTGTGACCGGATGATGTAGTCAAAACTTTGTCGTTTTGTGACCGGATGATGTAGCCGAAACTTTGTCGTTTTGTTATTAGGAAAAACCTTCTATTTTCTAAGCCAGTTCCTTCCGGTTGACTTCGTTCCCGGATGATGTGTTTGACTTTCTTAAATTTTAAGTAATTTACGCTTAAACCTTTATCCCTTCCGGCTGAATAATTTTCTTAATATTTTATTCAATCATTCAAACACTGTTGCATAGTTTTGCTCAACTCTATTTTTGTTCGAAGATTTTTCCGCTGCAAGTCTTCATGTTTTATCAAACGTTAAAATTTGAATTCCGAAGAAAGTTTTAAATTCGGTCCAAGGTTTCTTAGTAATATCCGGGTTCATGAGTAACAAACCGGGTTCAGAAAACTCGGGGGGTTACACCTTTCCTTCAATGGTAGAAGAACCGAGTGTAGAGAGAGAAAAACAACTCACGTTTATAAAAAAACTATGAGATTCCCTACAACATTGTAGTGGCATCCATACTTTTATTGATAAAAAAAACCCACAAGTTTCTTTACTTTTTCCCTCGGACGCAGCCTAGGCTTTGTATGTCGAGCTGGGTCTCGCCTTGTTCTCTCCAAGATAATGACTCTCCTCTTTTGTGTGTTTGTGATTTCACATGTGAATAAAACCAACCCAAATATATAAAAACCTACTTAAACAGACCAAAATCGAATGAAATGCTAGTTCTAACTGACGACCAAAACTTCCATGACATTGAAAAAACAACTTGTTTTTGTTTGTAATTATGCTTTTTCTATCAAACATTAAGATCTAATAATGTTTTTTTTTATAAATTTCTTTCATTAGTAATTATTTCTACCCGTGCTTTGATAATACCCATTTTTATCACGGAGCTTGTTAACATGTGTTTGTAGATTCATCACATATTTCGCACGCTTTGAATTTCTAAGTCGACTTCTTAAACTACTCCACGAAATGGTATGGAAAAAAAACACTTTCTTACCACAATCAAAGCTAAAGTTTGTACACTCAACGTATAAAATTTATTTATTAGTTTGGCTGTTTTTTTATAGAAGTTTAGATGCATAAATGTCAAATCAATTTATATAGTGATACGAACCTCTGATCGAAAGACAAAATAAGTAAAATATGACAATAAAATAAAATAAAATAACTCTAAAAACTAAAGGTTGGGTTGGCAGTCAGGCGCGCGAGGTTGGACTGTGCGATGGGCTGGCGCACAGGCAGATGGATACGGGCCAGTCGCTAGGCGCCCTGGCTTGGGCACGTTCGGGTGGGGCATGCAAGCTGCTGTGGCTAGGCACGCTGTTGGATCTGGGCGCGTGCAGCTGGGTCTAGGTAGGCACATTGCATGCTCTCTTGCAGCCTTTTGATGTTTTTTTGGGTCTAATATGCATTTCTTTTCTTCTTTAGTTTGTCATTGGACCTCCTATGTTTCGTAATGAGGTAAGGTCCTTGGGCTTAAACTTGTTGGCACCTTGGATTACATCATTCCCTCTCACTTCAAGAAGTTTCATCCTCAAATCTTTGTCCTTGGAGATTGAGCCTGTGATTTTATTGTTTATCAAACAACCCTCATAGAATGCACCTTTAAATTCCTTAAAATTAAAAACAACACTTGGACGAGAAGCGTTAGATTGTTAGATAAATAATCTTTCTTGCACCAAGGTACAAGTGTAGATTGTTTTGCTAACATCACACTTTTTTCCGCCGTTTCAACTTTCTCTTGTTAAACTTCCATAAAACTTGGATCTTTTGGAAGAAAAATAACCTCCTCTTTTAAGTGTTCCTTGGTCGGTTGTTCTTCTTCGTAAAGTCCTTTGCACTCTTGAAAAATTGTTTTTTCCTCCAAACCTTTAATTTTTAGAGGAACAACAATCTCATCTTCTTTGTGCTTTTTGACTACCAATTTTGTAACACTCGGAAAATTTCATATAGCGTACCTAGCCTTATATTAGATGTCCTATGATAATTTACATTGAATCTAGGGTTATGTTAAGCATTAGATTTACAAGTGGAAAGTTGAAGAGAAATTTAGAGAAAAACCCTAAATTGGAATGGTTATGGAGTGTTAGATAATGATGTTGAGTTAAAGTATAATAAAGGAAAATTAAACAAATTGAAGTGGGAGTGAATTGGAGTCATTCATGTGGGGATTTTGGAGGAACAAAAGAGGGTTCCACATTGTGAAAGTAAAAGAGTCAAAAAGTAATGAAATAAAGGGTAAAAAAAAAGGGTTGAAAAGTCAAAAAGAGAAAAATGAACCAATGGGAGGAAGATGAAGTTAAAGTGAAGGAGATTATTTTGAATGCAATTCACGTTGGTGAAGGGTGAAGAAAAAGAGGGTGGGTTGCTTTTGAAAAAAAGAAAGTTTAGTGGAAAATTTTAAAAGTGGAAAAACTTGTCTTTTAAATGCTTGGTAAAGTTAAGTGGAAAAAGGGTAAAAAGCTTCTTTCTCCTCATCTTCTATCCCACGAATTCAGCAGCCCTTGGAGCTTCTCCTATCCTTTTCTTCATCATTTTGGAAAGAATTTTAGGTATGTTTTTCATGGGTTTTATGTTATATGCAATGGAAGAGTAGTTTTTAGTGTTTTAAGAGTGATTTGAGTGAGTTTGGTTAGGGTTTGGAAACCCTAATTGGAGAGCTCCGAAAATTGTGGTTCTTGGCTAGTTTTCTTTCTAGATTTAGTGTTTTAATTGTTAGATTGGTTGATTTAGGGAGTTGAGGTGGTTAGATTAGAGAAATTGTGAGTTTTGGTGAAAAACCGATTTTTAAGGAAGTGTATACCGATTCTGTTTCAGTGAATTCGAGTTGGCCATTTTGTTTGGTTGGTTAATAAGTGTTTCAATGGATAGTAGATGTGTAGAGGTTTATAGATTGGGGTGGCACGTTGAAATCCATTGAAAAAACGAGTAAGTTATGGCCGTTTGAAGTTGGACGGTGGAAATTGTGAGAATTTCGGATTTTAGGGTTGAGATTGTTAAAGTTTGTTTAAATTGGGTTGATTGAACTTAGTTTAGGATTTTTAGAATGTTGCTAAGTTATTTCCTTAAAGTGCTAGGTTGACAAGCGACGAAAGGAACAAACACGTGCAGGAGTTCAGGTAAGTAGTAGATCGCTTGTGTTTTGCCTTCGGGCCTACACCCTGTAACGGTAGGGAATTGTTTGCTTGGTTGTTTTGTTTTTGTCTTGTGTCGTGCATTGTATGTGACATGCATCATGGGTTTTAAACTACGAAATACGTGTTTTGAGCATCGTTTGCAATTTGTGAAAGTGAAATGTAAAGATATGTGAGGCAATGTGAACTGTTGTGGAGTCGCCTCGTCGCGAATAGTGCCTAAAAGAATGGCAGTTCGGGAGGGTTCCACAAAAGAAGTGTGGTGGTCTCTTGTGGAGTAGCCTCATTGCGAATAGTGCCTGGAAGAATGGCAATTCGGGAGGTTATCACAAGGTAGCCTCGTCGCAATAGTGCCTGGAAGAATGGCAATTCGGGAGGTTATCACAAAGTCACCTCGTCGCGAACTAGTGCCTGAAAGAATGGCAATTGGGGAGGTGTCTACAAGAGAGTTGATAATGAACAGGGTTCATTAATCGACGTGGAAGAAGATCATGTATGGCCGTCCCGTGTGTGAACATGATGTGTGCCTCGGATCTGGCTCTGCATGGTCAACGCGTGACCATCCTATTAGGATATGTATCCGCTTAACGCACAAGTGAAAGTGAAGAGTAATGAAATGATAACGAGTTGAACACAACCGAGAGTTAGAAACCGCATGTATTAGGGTTGTGTGTGAGGGTGATGTGTGCAGTGTGCACTTTGTTTTCGTATGCATTATTCCCTACTTACTAAGCATTAGACTTACGTTTTGTGTTCCGTGGTGTAGGTGTTGACAGGATTACAGGTGAGAGCCTTACAAAAAGCTAGAACTGGAACGCAGTTGGTGATGTACGGGCATGCCGGTGCAGGCAGTTGTCGGGGCGTCTCGACCATGGTCTTCGGGGAGTTGCGAGTGATAGTTACTTTTTGGTTATGTTGGTATTTTTGAGGTATTTGGTTGGTGGTTTGGAGATTTTTGTATAGATATTGTTTTGATTTAAAATGGTTTGGGGTTTGATATTTTGTCGTTTGGTTTGTTAGATTTGATTGGGGGTAAATACTTGTGACTTGATACTGGTGTGGATTTGGTAAAATTGTGGTTTAAATGCATGTTTTCAGGGTTTCGGATTTAGAAACTTTTAGCCGTTATGTTGTCGGTTTTTGTTAAAATGTCTATAATGTCGGGTTTATTTTGTTATCCGTTTTAAGTCATTTTCCCACAATTTTTACGGGACATGAAGTTTTGGGTGTTGGGATTGTATGGTTAAAATTTCAAGAAATTTGGAGAAGTTTGGCTTGGAAAAAAGTGGAGGATAATTGGCGGATGTCGTGGGTGGCGCGCGCTGGGGCGTGCAGGGCACGCGCAGGGGGCGCTGGGCGACGCAGAGGTGATCGATCGGGCACCCAGCGGCGATCGGTCGCTGATCGCGCCTCTCGGGCACTGTAGCACCCGAGAGGGTGGCGATCGATCACCTCCATGTGGCGATCGATCGCCACCCAAAAAAAAAAAATTAACAAGTTTTCCTATTCCTAAATTATTTCAACCCGACGTATTTTAAATGTATTTTGGCACGTTTTTCAATATTTTTTGAGGGTTCGTAAAACCCGAAATCAAGTTGAAAAGTTTAAGAAAAATTATTTTAAACGCCGTTTTAACACAGGTTGAGTTAGCAAAGTAGCGTACCGATCCGGGGTAGGTTCGGGGGCGTTACAAATTTGGTCTTTTTCTCCTAGTTGTAAATATAACTATCGATCATAAGACCCAACTTTTTGTTCCATTCAGAATAAAATTTGGATGCACTTTGATCTTGGGATGGAGGAAACACCTTTTTTATATCGCTTAGGTTTTCATTCTTTCTGTGTGTCATTGTATCCTTTTCTTTTTTGTAATTTCCATGCTTAAGTCCAACCTCATAATCATGGTTCATGTGCTTTGCTTCTCCACCTGTGACTATTGGAAGGGGATTTCATCCGATCCAATCTGATGCTTAGGGCCTTAACTTGATCTTGTACGCTCATGAACAATTTTAGATATACTTTTTCTTGTTCTCCATTCAAGGTTTTCATCCAACAATAAGAAATTATAAATATTCAACAAGTGAAAACTATCAAGTTCAAATCATTAAGCTAAAAATCTAAACCTTCAAGAGTAATAAAAATCAAGCAATAGGGAAGAACAAACTATTCGAATAGGAATTGAGCAATAATTTGAATTCGATCTACGAAATCCTAGGATAAAATTTTTGAAATTTAAAAAAAGGTTTTCGAATTTATAGTATTTTCTGAAATTCAAACAAAATTTATGAATTTCAATATAATACTTTCTGAAATTCAAACAAAGTTTCTTTGAATTTCAAGATAAGATTTTCTGCAATTCAAACAAAATTTTTCGAATTTCAAGATAAGATTTTTTTTTTTAATTGCAGAATTTCGAACTATGAAAATCTACAAAGTAGAAAAAAAAATTTGACATAAAGTAGTAAAGATAGCACCTTGAATCGTAGGAACCTTTTCTCTGATACCAAATGATGCGAACCTCGGATCGAAAGAACTCGAGACCCAAAATCAACATGGAATAATTCACATAAACGCATTGGATTCAAGAAAAACAGGGAACTTGACTCCGATCGAACATTGTCGATGGAACCGAAGTTATCAAATAACAGAGTTTGACCCAAACCAAACATGTTGGTTGAACCGATACTATCAAATAAGAGGATATTGACCCGAACCAAACTTGTTAGTTGAACCAAAGCTATCAAGTTTGATCTTTCAAGTCAATACTTGAAGAAGATTGTGTTTTTCGTAAAGAACTAAAGAAAAGACTCTCTCAACAAGCAAAAAAGCTAATTTTCATTAATCATCAAACTTCTAAAATAAAATCTAACTCATATATTTAAATAGACAAAATAAGTAAAATACGACAATAAAATAAAATAACCATAAAAACTAAAGGTTGGGCTAGCGGTTAGGCACGCAAGGCTAGGCTACGCGATGGGCTGGCGTACAAGCAGACAGATGATGGCCAGGAACTAGGCGCGCGGGCTTGGGCATGTGCTGGAAGAGCACGGAAGCTACTGTGTCTGGGCACACTGTTGGATCTGAGCACGTGCAGTTGGGTCTAGGCTCGCGGACTGCATGATTTCTTGCATCCTTTTGATGTTTTTTTGGGCCTAATGTGTCTTTCATTGTTTCTTTGACTTGTCATTGGACCTCTTATAGAGGACCAAACATGTTGGTTGAACCGATACTATCAAATAGAGGATATTGACCCGAACCAGAACTTGTTAGTTGAACCAAGCTATCAGTTTGATCTTTCAAGTGAATACTTGAAGAAGATTGTGTTTTTCGTAAAGAACTAAAGAAAAGACTCTCTCAATGTAACGCCCCGAACCCGCCCCGGGCCCGGTGCGTTACGTTGCTAACCAAACCCGTGTTTAAAACTATGTTTAAATGATTTTTCGTAAATTTTTCGACTCGTTTTCGAGTTTTTCGAACCCTCAAATTTGTTGGAAAACGTGCCAAAATATGTTTAAAATATGTCGGAAAAAGTCGGGTTAAAACTGGTTTGAAATAAGCGTCAAAATGTTAAAAATTGAAGTATGACAGTAAAGTGTCGACACTATGAACAGTAGGTGTCAACACTTTAAAACAGTTTTGCTCTCTGGTCCCTTTTCTTTGCAAAAGGTGTCGACACCTTGTATTTGGTGTCGACACTTTTGCAACCCAGTGAACAGTAAGTGTCGACACCTTGTCTTTGGTGTCGACACTTTTACAACAGGATGAACAGTACATGTCAACACCTGCATGCAAATTTGTTTTTTCCACTTTTCCTTAAGCTAAACTTCTCCAAAATCCATGAAATTTTAACCACACACTCCCGACACCTAAATCTTCAAATCCCGTAAATTTATAGAAAACCGACTTCAAATGAGTAAATAAAAAATAGCGAACATAACTCAACGTTAAATAGTTTAAAACCAACACGGGCGGCGTAACGCCTAAAGTTCTTTACACCAAAAACCTGAAATCAACCCACGAAAATATATTTTACAACTTCCTTAATACGACAACATTAAACACAATATCCCACTCAAAAACACCAAAATACATTACGAAAATATTTACGAACAACAATTTACCACAACTTAATAAAGTTTTCCTAACTCCCACAAAAACATTCCGCACACCAACTATCCATACCAAAATACGTACAATTAACTATCCATGTCAAACAGTCACCTCCACTACCCGAGACATCCAGTGGTCAAAACGACCCGACAATACCTGCACCGTCGGACCCGTACTCCTCCGACTGCGTCCCAATCCTAGCCTTCTTCGTACTCTAACCTGTACTCCGTCGTCACCTACACCACAGAACACACACACACACACGTAAGCTTACGCTTAGCAAGTAGGGATAACAATATAAACAGCCCAATGCACACTCAGCATCACCCAACCCAAACATAACGACACACACTACTCGCACTACAACGCAACACACCATTACCCAGTACACAACATAACACCACACTCCAAGGCAACTCAGATAAACCGACTCAACACAACACAACACGATACAATGCAGTCAAACCTAGCACATGTAGTTTCTACTCTCGGTTGTATGTATCACGTTCATTTCGTCAACTTCGTAGCACTCGAGACACATTGCGTACCTCTCGAGTAGCACTCGAGACACAGTTGCGTACCTCTCGAGTAGCACTCGAGACACAGTTGCGTACCTCTCGAGTAGCACTCGAGACACAGTTGCGTACCTCTCGAGTAGCACTCGAGACACATTGCGTACCTCTCGAGTAGCACTCGAGACACAGTTGCGTACCTCTCGAGTAGCACTCGAGACACATTGCGTACCTCTCGAGTAGCACTCGAGACACAGTTGCGTACCTCTCGAGTAGCACTCGAGACACATTGCGTACCTCTCGAGTAGCACTCGAGACACAGTTGCGTACCTCTCGAGTAGCACTCGAGACACAGTTGCGTACCTCTCGAGTAGCACTCGAGACACAGTTGCGTACCTCTCGAGTAGCACTCGAGACACATTGCGTACCTCTCGAGTAGCACTCGAGACACATTGCGTACCTCTCGAGTAGCACTCGAGACACATTGCGTACCTCTCGAGTAGCACTCGAGACACATTGCGTACCTCTCGAGTAGCACTCGAGACACAGTTGCGTACCTCTCGAGTAGCACTCGAGACACATTGCGTACCTCTCGAGTAGCACTCGAGACACAGTTGCGTACCTCTCGAGTAGCACTCGAGACACATTGCGTACCTCTCGAGTAGCACTCGAGACACAGTTGCGTACCTCTCGAGTAGCACTCGAGACACAGTTGCGTACCTCTCGAGTAGCACTCGAGACACAGTTGCGTACCTCTCGAGTAGCACTCGAGACACAGTTGCGTACCTCTCGAGTAGCACTCGAGACACATTGCGTACCTCTCGAGTAGCACTCGAGACACAGTTGCGTACCTCTCGAGTAGCACTCGAGACACATTGCGTACCTCTCGAGTAGCACTCGAGACACAGTTGCGTACCTCTCGAGTAGCACTCGAGACACATTGCGTACCTCTCGAGTAGCACTCGAGACACAGTTGCGTACCTCTCGAGTAGCACTCGAGACACAGTTGCGTACCTCTCGAGTAGCACTCGAGACACAGTTGCGTACCTCTCGAGTAGCACTCGAGACACATTGCGTACCTCTCGAGTAGCACTCGAGACACATTGCGTACCTCTCGAGTAGCACTCGAGACACATTGCGTACCTCTCGAGTAGCACTCGAGACACAGTTGCGTACCTCTCGAGTAGCACTCGAGACACAGTTGCGTACCTCTCGAGTAGCACTCGAGACACAGTTGCGTACCTCTCGAGTAGCACTCGAGACACATTGCGTACCTCTCGAGTAGCACTCGAGACACAGTTGCGTACCTCTCGAGTAGCACTCGAGACACAGTTGCGTACCTCTCGAGTAGCACTCGAGACACATTGCGTACCTCTCGAGTAGCACTCGAGACACAGTTGCGTACCTCTCGAGTAGCACTCGAGACACAGTTGCGTACCTCTCGAGTAGCACTCGAGACACAGTTGCGTACCTCTCGAGTAGCACTCGAGACACATTGCGTACCTCTCGAGTATCACTCGAGACACATTTGCGTACCTCTCGAGTATCACTCGAGACACAGTTGCGTACCTCTCGAGTATCACTCGAGACACATTTGCGTACCTCTCGAGTAGCACTCGAGACACATTTGCGTACCTCTCGAGTATCACTCGAGACACATTTGCGTACCTCTCGAGTATCACTCGAGACACAGTTGCGTACCTCTCGAGTATCACTCGAGACACAGTTGCGTACCTCTCGAGTAGCACTCGAGACACAGTTGCGTACCTCTCGAGTAGCACTCGAGACACATTTGCGTACCTCTCGAGTAGCACTCGAGACACAGTTGCGTACCTCTCGAGTAGCACTCGAGACACATTTGCGTACCTCTCGAGTAGCACTCGAGACACAGTTGCGTACCTCTCGAGTATCACTCGAGACACATTTGCGTACCTCTCGAGTAGCACTCGAGACACAGTTGCGTACCTCTCGAGTATCACTCGAGACACATTTGCGTACCTCTCGAGTATCACTCGAGACACATTTGCGTACCTCTCGAGTATCACTCGAGACACAGTTGCGTACCTCTCGAGTATCACTCGAGACACAGTTGCGTACCTCTCGAGTAGCACTCGAGACACATTTGCGTACCTCTCGAGTAGCACTCGAGACACATTTGCGTACCTCTCGAGTATCACTCGAGACACATTTGCGTACCTCTCGAGTATCACTCGAGACACAGTTGCGTACCTCTCGAGTAGCACTCGAGACACATTTGCGTACCTCTCGAGTATCACTCGAGACACAGTTGCGTACCTCTCGAGTATCACTCGAGACACAGTTGCGTACCTCTCGAGTATCACTCGAGACACATTTGCGTACCTCTCGAGTATCACTCGAGACACATTTGCGTACCTCTCGAGTATCACTCGAGACACATTTGCGTACCTCTCGAGTAGCACTCGAGACACATTTGCGTACCTCTCGAGTATCACTCGAGACACCTTTGCGTACCTCTCGAGTAGCACTCGAGACACAGTTGCGTACCTCTCGAGTATCACTCGAGACACAGTTGCGTACCTCTCGAGTATCACTCGAGACACATTTGCGTACCTCTCGAGTAGCACTCGAGACACAGTTGCGTACCTCTCGAGTAGCACTCGAGACACAGTTGCGTACCTCTCGAGTAGAAATTCTTCCACTCGAGACACCTCGAAGCAAAGCAACCAACTCACAATTCAAACAAAGCAAAGAAATCAACAAACAACAATTCCCTACCGTTCCGTGGTGTAGGCCCGAAGGCAAAACAAACGTCCTCTACTTACCTGACGTCTCGGTAATTGTTTTCTCACTTCCACCAGTCAAATCACGTGTTCGATCACCTAACAAATAACAAAAAGTTACTTAGTAACAACCTAAATAAATTATAAGGATTTTTCTAACTAAACTATCACACATTTCGACCTAAACTCACAACTTAACTCCAAACCCGATTTTACACCAAAAATTGACCGTCCAACTTCAAACGGTCGTAACTCTCACGTTTTTCAACGGATTTTGACGTGCCACCCCATTTCGGAAACCTCTACACGTCTACTACCCATTAAAACACCTAAACCAACCAAACAAACACATTAGCCAACTCAAAAATCCAGCAAACAGAATCGGGTATATAGGTGTTCTTCAATCATTTTTGTGGAACACTTCACCAATCTTCAATCTAACCCTCAAATCTACCTAAACTAAGTCATCCAACAACCAAAACATCAAAATAGGGAAGAAATCTAACATCTACACTCAATTTTCGGACTTCACCAATTAGGGTTTCCAAACCCTATGCAAACTCTCACCAAACACCCTAAAAACCTCAACAAACCAACCCTTAACGTATACAATTGAAAACCCACATGATTTTACCTTGAAAGCACCTTGGAAAATTGAAGAAAAGAAAGAGCAAGAAGCAGCTATGGAGGACGCCAAGCTTGGAAGAAAAATCGTGGGGAAGAAGATGGAAGAAAAGAAGAAAACCAAACCCTTAAATCCTCCATTTTTCTTTCTTTCAAAAATTCTCCACCAAACTTTTTATAATTAAAAATCCACCCTCCCTTTTCTCCTTTCTTTAAGTCCAACGTGAGCCATACATCACTCCACTTTTCATTCATTTTTCATACCATTAATGCTTAAAGAAAATTCCTATTGGTTGTTTGACTTTTCAAACCCTTTGGTTTGAATTGTCAAACCACTTTATTTTCTCTTCTCATCCTATCCCTTCTAAACCCCTCACAAAACACTCTCATACCTCACTAACTTAGGTCTAAACACGTAGTCAAAATTTTCCGGGTGTTACACTCAACAAGCAAAAAAGCTAATTTTCATTAATCATCAAACTTCTAAAATAAAATCTAACTCATATATTTAAATAGACAAAATAAGTAAAATACGACAATAAAATAAAATAACCATAAAAACTAAAGGTTGGGCTAGCGGTTAGGCACGCAAGGCTAGGCTACGCGATGGGCTGGCGTACAAGCAGACAGATGATGGCCAGGAACTAGGCGCGCGGGCTTGGGCATGTGCTGGAAGAGCACGGAAGCTACTGTGTCTGGGCACACTGTTGGATCTGAGCACGTGCAGTTGGGTCTAGGCTCGCGGACTGCATGATTTCTTGCATCCTTTTGATGTTTTTTTGGGCCTAATGTGTCTTTCATTGCTTCTTTGACTTGTCATTGGACCTCTTATATTTTATAATGGATTAATGTCCTTGGACTTAAGCTTGTTGGCACCTTGGATCACATCATATAGATTGCATAAAACTTTTGCCTCTTTTTGCTTTGCATGGTCTCTTCTTCTCATTCCAATAGATGACTATATTTGAACATCTAATTGTTCACAAGAAATGCACGTACTATGATAAACATAATCATTTAATATTGTAATTTTGTGATAACGTATAGAATTTTGTAATATTCAACCAAAATAATACTAAAATAACCAAAGATCTCGAGTTTCAAACTTGAAATCTGAATCCAACGTAATTACGAAACTCGACAGAAAACTAACAAAACATAGCTTTTTACCCTAAATGAACCTTCACAAAATTTGTAAATCGAGTTTTACAAATACGAATCTAATGTCTTAAATTCTTCGCTCCTTTACCGTCTCTCTCTACCTCTCTCCTTCTAACGAAAGGAGGGGATACTTCCCCTTCCTGATAAATGAAAATAAAAATTTTATTATTTTCTATAATATATAAAATATAACATAAAATAAAATACTTAAATCTTTATTCGTCAAAAATTTCAACGTTATCAATCCCTCTAAAATCATATTGGAGGAAAAATTTTAATTAACCTAACACTTTCAAACTTCACCATGTAGTAACTTCCAAAATCTATCGGTTTGACCAAAAATCACATGTGTTCCAACGTTAATAGGTACAAAAATTTCTAGTCGACACAAACAAGTTGACCTTGTATAAACAAAAATTTACTCAAAAATTTTGTTAATATAAAATTTTACGGGTTTAACCTTCTTTCCCACTTAAGAAATTTCGTCCTCAAAATTCAATGCAACCCTAATGGAACAAACATAAAAATAGAGGTACTTCTAATCAGCTCTTACATGAGCTTCAAAGTAGGTCTCCCCATAGGAAAACATCTTTCTAGATGAGAATATTAGTTTAGAAAACTAACATGAGATGTGTACTTGCTTAACATGGATATATAGAAAACATACTCAAGTTTGGGAGGCAAATTGAATATGTACGCCACGTTACTTGTTGTGTAAAACTAATACTATGCAAATGCATGTGTCGCAATCAATTAATATATGTAAGTAGAATATTGATCCCATGAAGACAAATTTATTGATCTTGTAAGATGAGGTAATTAGAAATTAACACAATAAAACGAAGCTAGAGAAACAAAAAATCAAGTGATAGAAGAATGGCTTTGAGTTGATTTCCCTTTTATGTAAATTTTTAATATTGTTAAGAATCAAACAATAATAATCGAAAAAAATAAATACGAAAACACAGGGACACCAAAATTTATGTGAAAAACTCTAGACAATAAAAACCACGGATATAAAAGAAATTCACTATAGGAAATCAAGGTACAATTGAGTTTTGTGACTCAAGCATTAATATATAGAGAAAACATAAAACATAATATTGATATACGAGCCCGACTTGTATCAACTAGAATTCGGGTCACACCGAACTCTAACCATCTTCACATTCCATATGAGAGATCCAACGCAAGGTACTCAGCCCAACCCAAAACGAATCCAGAACACTGAACTATAACAATCTTCATCTTCAAAGAAATTCTGATGCAAGGAAACGAATCTGCAAGACTCTATTAAAAATAACTTCCTCTTCCACAAAGGCCCTTACTAGGCCATCTCAGCAACCGATACCAATCAAGTTTAAGTCTCGCTTAAACTTGAGAGACATACTTGAGAAGAAATCACATCTCATCCTCCATGGTATCACTAAACTATCAAAGTTGTCACAACCAATTGTATGTAAACGTGTTGAAGACTTCCCATTGGAATTGTTATCCTCGAACACATTCAATGTATAACCCACATTTTCACCATATCGCCCCATAACTTTAACTTTTCACTTGGCTCTGCATTTGACGATACCACTCTGACGTCAAACTGAAACTGGTGACTGAAAATTTATAATAGGTTGACTCACTGATTTTGATGAACTCTCAAATCCCAACCTGAACTTCAACTGAGAATTTGACTTTTTTTCTAGTCTTTTCAAACAATCTCTTAAAAAGTGAATTCACAAACTTAGCAGTCTTATAACCCATCACTTTAGAACCTGCAACGCATACAAATTTGCAGACCTCTTGTGTCCCTTTAACATTACTAGAGTACCTCTACTGATCTTCACAACTCCACCTACAATGTTGTATTTGTATCCTTTTGCATCCAAAGTAATCAACGAGATCATATTCTTTTTCAACTAAGGAACATGTCGCACATTACCTAGTGTCCTTATAACTCCATCAAACATCTTGACTCTTATGATACCAATCTCAGCTACTTTGGAATGTGTTTTATTATTAATTAACACAACACCTTCTGATACTGTCTCATATGTCGAAAACACATTCCGATTATAACTCATATAAAACAAACAAGTTGTATCCATAATCCAATCTGTGTAGCCTTTGAGTTTTCCTTTGACACAACTAGAAGATCTCTATCACTATAGTCTTCTTATGGGACAACTAATTCACTGGCCATCATCGGTTGTTTTCCCTTCCTAGTGGCTCTCTTAACATTCTACAATTCCGCACACTCAGATTTAATGTGTCCCTTCTTCTTACAGAAGTAGAAGATTCTTTAACTTTGATCTGCCCTTCACACCCTTCACACCATTACTGCCTTTTTGTTTGAATCTCTTATTATACCTCGAACTACAAGTCTTCTCCTTGATACTCAGATCCAACAACAATCTACTTTATCTTTTCATTTGATAACAAAATATCATAAATCTCTTCTAGAGTCAAAGTCTCCCGACTATACATGTAACGCCCCCAAACCCGCCCCGGCTCGGTGCGTTACTTTGCTCACCCAACCCATGTTTAAAATAATTTTCGATAAAATTTTGACTCAGTTTGTGAGTTTTTCGAACCCTGAAAAAATGTAGGTAAACGTGCGTAAAATACGTTTAAAATACGTTGGAAAAGGTTGGGTCAAAACATTTTAGAAATAGGCAAAATTTAAAAAAAAAATAAAAATTGGTGTGCTGGTCGCCACGCCCGCATCGCGCGCGCCAGCTGCGCAACATCGCGCCGCGCGCAGCGCCAAACGTTCGGCGCCAGGCACCGAACGTTCGGCACCCAACATTTTCCATTTTTCTTCATTTTTCTTCAAGCCAAACACCTCCAAATCACCTGAAAATTTAACCACACATTTCCGACACTTCCGACTCCGTGTCCCGTAAAAATCATGGAAAGCCAACTCAAAACGATTAACGAAAATATAGAGAAAAGTGAATCCCGACGTTATTTACTTTAAAATAAAAACGAGCAATATAATGACTAACATTTCTCTAAATCCCAAAACCTGAAAACACACGTTTATAAAACCATCTAAACCAATTCCACACATATTTACACCAAGTACAATTCAACAATACCGATCCAAAACACTCTAACCGTCAACAAAGCAAAATACAAACTCCCCACTGACTACCCGAAGAACGTGACCGAGGCGCCCCGACAAGTGCCCGCACCGGCATGCTCCATGCACCACCGACTGCAACCTAGCCCTGGGCTCCCTCATCCAGCTCACCTGAATACAACTCGTCACCTACACCACA
This sequence comes from Begonia masoniana, assembly GCA_022432975.1. NCBI lineage: Eukaryota > Viridiplantae > Streptophyta > Magnoliopsida > Cucurbitales > Begoniaceae > Begonia > Begonia masoniana. Next base: position 36,266,819 of record CM039510.1, read on the forward strand.
GAACACAAAAGTAAGCCTAATGCTTAGTAAGTAGGGAGTAATGCACTTTAAAACAATGCATGCTCAACTTAACCCTTAAATGCAATTTCTACAATCTCTGTTGTTTTTATTTCATTTTCATTGTATTTATTTTTCACTTGCATGTGAATCGAGTAGACACGTGTCCCAACACAATCCAGGACGGCTACACCTTGACCCACAGAGCAAGATCGGAGGCACACATCCTAAAAAATCCGGGACGGCCATACCGAATCTCCTCCCATATCAATCGTAGAATCCTCAGTGTACCTTTTAGCACGATCAGGTCGAGGCATTCATACTCACAACGCATTACGTAATTTAGCATAGCATCTCTCGTAGGATCCCTCTCGGGGTGCTACACGTGAGCCACTTGCCCGACGAGGCTATTTTACTCGAGACCAAGTTGCATATCTGTTTTCTTTCTTACATTTCATTTTTATCACTCACACATGCCAAACACGTATTTCGTAGGTTGAAAACCATGATGCATGTCACACAATGCATAACATAAAATAAAACACAAACAAAAATACAAACAAACAATCTCTACCGTTTCATGGTGTAGGCCCGAAGGCACAATCACAAACAATAACTACTTACCTGGACTCCCGGCACGTACTCGTTTACTATGTCAATCTCAAATACACACTTGTCAACCTAACAAATACAATGAAAACTCACTTAGTACCAGCCTAATAAATTCTAAAGAATTACCTAAACCAAAATTAAGCACTTTAACCCATTTAAAGTTTAAAACCTCTAAAACCCGATTTTACCCACAATTTTCAGCTTCCAACTTCAAACGGTCATAACTTACTCATTTTTCAACAGATTTAGACATGCCATCCTAATCCGTAAACCTCTACATGTCTACTATCCATTGAAACACTCAAATTAACCAACCAAATAACTTGGCCAAACAGAAATGCCAAAAACAGAATGGGTGCTCTTATTCAAAAATTTGGTTTTTGTATAACTCACTTCCAAACTCAAATCTAACCCTACAAACAACCCAACTAACATAATTTAAGGATTAAACCATCAAAAATAGGAAGAGAATAAGCAAATGAACCAAAATTTCGGAGCTCTCAAACTAGGGTTTCCAAACCTTAACCAAAACCAACAAAATCACCCTAAAAATACCAAAAACCAACACCTAAATATATATAACCTAAAACCCATTAAATTTTTACCTTGAAACCCTTGCAAAGATTGAAGAAATTTGAAGAGAGGGATCGTCTATGGAAACTTGAAGAACCGTGAGAACTGTAACACCCGGTTTCTATTAACCGATTTACCTTTTTCCAATTATAGAGAATGTTGTAAAATTGAAATTTGGGTGAATTAGTGATTAGGTTAATAGGTGAATGAGTAAGGACAAAATGGTAAATTGAAATTTATTGTGGATAACGCATTTAAGGAAGGGTTTAATGAGGGTTAGCCGCCACTGTTCCTTCATTTTTCTTTCTCGGTATTCAGCTCAAGCTCAACAGAGCTCTAGGCGATTTTCTCCCTCCGATCTCCATTTCCTCAAATTAGGTAAGTTTTCCCTTCGTTTTCTCGAAATTTAGTGGCTAGATAGCAAATAGAGTGCAATGTGTGTATTTTTTTTGAGAATGCTGTGAGTGAGTTGAGTTCGGGTTAGTGTTGAATCAGGAGTGTGCGATGATCCAAACTTCTAAACTAGCTCCTTAGGTTTGTGAATGGTGTAGGATGAGGATTAGTGAAGATCTGAATGGTATTTTGTTTATGACATTAGGTGAACATGGCTTCCAGAGTAGTTGAAACCGAGCGACTTCCAGGAGACCAGGTAAGTGAAGTTTGCTTGTGCCTTCGGGCCTACATCACAAAACATTAGGATTATGTTTATTTGAAAGTGTCTGTGTATTATGCATCATGTTTTAAAAATATACGAAAATGAATTTGAATGCATGTTGGCATGGTAAGGAATGAACATATTGAAACAGCTATGTGAACAGATACACTGTTAAGGGAAATAATCCGCCCCTTAATGAGACAGTGGATGCTTATACTTTGGGAAAATTGATCCAAATTCCAATTTCACAGGGGGATCTGAACAGTTATGTGCATCATATTTACTGTTAAGGGAATTAATCCAACCCTTAATGAGTCAGTGGATACTTATACTTTGGGAGAAGTGATCCAACTACCAATTTCACAGGGGGATCTGAACAGAAACGAATGCAAATGCAACTGAGATGAGAAAGTAGAAATTTGCATGTTTAGGAATTTATGATTCAGCATTTCAGCATTTCATTTTCTTACTGCTTTACTTACTTAGCATTAGGCTAATAGTTGAGTTTTGTGATGTAAGTGTTGAGGAGACTGCAGGTGATTTCGTTGAGTGCACAGATGAATAGATGTGGTTGGAGGAGTACATCCATGTTTCGGTCTGGTAAACTGATGAGGCAGATTAACTGATGTCTGTAGTTGGAATGGTTTAGTTGACAGTGTCTCAATCTGAGTATGCTAAGTTTTCATGACAGTAATGTTTTTTTTTTAACATTTTGAATACGTTTTGAGATTTTCTGATGATAGTATTCTGTGGAGTTTAAATGTTGGTTCTTACTGGATTAGAGTAATGCAATAATTTGAATTGTTCCTGAAAGGTTTTAGTAAAGTGAGTAAATTCCTTTCCGTAGTTAGAGTTGTTGTTCTGTTCTCTGTCGATAGATGAAGTCTACTGGCAGATGTTGAGTTGTTAATTTGTTCTCTATCGGAAGATGTCCTCAGTGAAAGTCGATCGGATGAATGAATCATCCGGCTGACGTTACTGGTGGATGTATGACAAAGTCGATCGGATGAATGAATCGTCCGGCTGACGTCACCAGTGGATGTATGATAAAGTCGATCGGATGAATGAATCATTTGAATGACGTCACCGGTGGATGTAGGAAGTGTTTTGTCGTTTTGTGACCGGATAATGTAGCCAAAGTTTTGTCGCTTTGTCATCAGGGAAGCCTTCTAGTTCCCGTTTCAGCCTCTTCCGTTGACTATTGCTCGGCGGTAGATATGTTTGACTTCTGTAACCTTTCAAGTATTTCACGATTTAAACCTTTATTTCCTTTGGCCGATTGTTTCTTAATATTCCAACCGATTATTCAACATTTCTTTATATAGTTTTGTTTAACACTATTTTTGCTTAAATGATTTTCTCTGCTAGTTCTTTTTTTTAGATATTTCTAGGTTTTAGAAAACGTCAAATTTTGACTTTCGAGCGAAATTTTAAATTTGGTTCAAAGTTTCTTAGTTATATTCGGTTTATGAGTAGCGAACCGGGTTCAGAAAACTCGGAGCGTTACATGAACAATGAGAAAGATGAAGGAAATTTTACTTTTAACCAAAACAAATTTTTTACTTTTAATTTCCCTCCACAACATTCTTTTATTTTATAAATTCCACCACTCCATTTTCCCTCATTAAAGCAACGTGGATGCCCTCTTTTCATTCATTTTTCATTAACATAAATTGTATAATAACCAATAATTATTTTCCTTTGAATTTTCAGCATATCACTTTTGACTTTTCAACATTGACTTAACAATTTTCATTATAATTCCACTTCAAATTTTGCTTTTCCTTCCTTTCAAGAACTTAGGAAAACTCTAAGATTAACCTTAAACCCTACCAACATATCTTAACTAGGGCTATGCACAAATAAGAAATTTTCGGGTGTTACAATCCACCCTCCTTAAGGGCTATGTACGAATAGGAAATTTTCGAGTGTTACAATACAAAATAGTCTCTCTGAAAGCACCATATGAAACATGCAACGAGCACAGTAGAACTAATCCCAGATCCTCCTTATCGCACTTGCATCTCATAGTCTCCAAATCTAAAACTAATTCCTTGAATGCGATCAAATGTTCTTCAACTGAACTACCTTCTATTAAAAGATGAGAATATAATCGTTGTTTCAAATACAACTTACTCATCAAGGTTTTCTTCATACACATATGCTCCATTTTGACCTATAATTTGGTAGCAGTTTTCTTGTTCAGAATGTCTTGCAAAATTTGATTTTACATGTGCAGATGTATCATAAATAAAGTTTTTTTATTCTTCCAAATTTTCTCCTCTTCGCTCCAAGACAAATGCATTTTATCGAGCCCTAACAACACGTCGTCCAATTCCATGTGTGCGAGCACATCTTACATTTTTACCTACCATAACTGAAATCTCATATTCCATTCCAATAATAGAATACCAAATCTGAACGAAATCATCTCTCGAAAATACCAGCTTCAACAGAATATCTAATACCAAAATATCTAATTTCAAATATTTGAAGCCCACAAAACAATGTACCAAACAAAATCTACCCCCAAACAATCAGAATAAACTATCCCAAAAACTCACAGATCTCAACTAGAATAAGACTAGCAAAATTGCAAAATTTTCCAAAAATTCCAACCAACAAGGTTTGAATTTTTTTTATCCCAAAAAATATCTTAATCAATAAGCCAATACTTCCACCCAAATATACTCTCCCAAAAACTCAATCAAATAATCAAAATATTGAGTACTTGCAATGTAACGACCTCAAATTTTAAAATCTCAAATTTTAAAATAACATCTAAAATACTTTTAAAACTAAAATACTTTAAATACTTTAAATTCCTTTATTAAGAAATTCACGGCCTTCTTCTGTTTGCTTGCTTGCCCCTGGAAAATTCTCAATTTCAGCCAGTTCTTCCTCAGATAAAAACTCACATACATCATAAAATTATACAACTATGAGTTTAACTCAGTAAGCGAAAATACGTGCAAGTGTCAAAATTATATTTAACTTTTACCGTATCTTGATTACAGACTGGTTAGAATTCATTTCCCAACCTTAGACTTAGCCATCTCATTGTCGTTCAGGCGTAGTCAAACAGACTGGTTGGAACTCTTTTCTCAACCTTAGACTTTAGCCATCGTATTT
>CM039510.1:36276787-36404678 GCA_022432975.1 Begonia masoniana
AAAAAAAACAAAAAAAAAAAAATCCTAATGTTCTGTGATGTAGGCCGAAGGCACAAGCAAACTTCACTTACCTGGATTCCTAGCAAATGCTCGGTTAAGAGCTACTTCGGGGGTTTGTTCACCTATATTCATAAACAGAATGTTAAACCTCAATCTAAGCTATTCAGAAATCTAAGGAGTGGGTTTGGCATCTCTATTTATCTAACATTCCTGCTTCTGCTACTTAATCCTCAAGCAGAGAATCTCTCACTCGCAACATTATCAAATGCATACATTGGGATCCTTAAGCTACCTAGGTACTAAAATCAGCAATTAATCGAATCTAAACTCACCTTGGTTGGAGGAATCTGTGAGGAAATCGCCTAGAGAGCTATGCGGGTGAGCTGAAAATCAGAGTGAAAGAGTATGACGGCTATACCTCATTCAAATCTTCCTTAATACGTATCTCATAACATAAATTGACAATTACCCTTATGCCCTCAATTAGTTACTCATAACTAATTGATTTTACCCCTAATTTCATTCTATAAAATTCAAGCTTAGAAGATTAATAGGTTATTTTAATTCTAATAAACCGGGTGTTACAGTTTACTCCTCCTCTCGCAACCCTAGGTATGAATCTATAGTTTTAGAGCGTTATATTTTGGTTTTCACGAAGTTTAACGGTTAGGGTTTCGTTTAGGGTTTTATAAAAAACGTGATTTAGGGTTAGAAATCGATAGGTTTGCCGTAGTTGTGAAGATAATGGAGGTGTTGGACGTTATTGGACAAAGTTAAACGATTCGTTGAGAAATGTTCAGGTTTTATGGATTTTCGAAGTTTTAGGAAACTCCGTTAATGGAGGTTTTGGTAAGTTGAACGTGAAATGCTCGATGAAATGCCTCCATGAAGTATTCTAGAGTTTTAAGAAATTTGTTAGTTAAGAGTTTCGTTAGTTTTGACGCTTAAAGGTTTGAACATGCTTTAACAACGATTTTTGTGAAATTGCCTTAGGTGAACAACGCTCGTGGACGGAGCTCAGTGCGCTACGGACGACAGGTAAGTTCTCGTGACTTACTAGGGCCGATTGGCCTACACCGTACGTCGATGTCGCGTTGAGGATCATTGGTGAATTGTTTGTTTATATGCTTTGTTTGGGTAGTTAAGATTTTTGTTAAATTGCCTTAGGTGAACAACGCTCGTGGACGGAGCTCAGTGCGCTACGGACGACAGGTAAGTTCTCGTGACTTACTAGGGCCGATTAGCCTACACCGTACATCGATGTTGCGTCGAGGATCATTGGTGAATTGTTTGTTTATATGCTTTGGTTGGGTAGTTAAGATTAGTTCTTTTATAGGTTATACATTTTTATTGTCTTAATGGTATATTTGTAGAATGTAGATTATGTTTTTGTTGTCTTAATGGTATATATGTAGAATGTAGATTATATTTTTGTTGTCTTGATGGTATATATGTTGAATGTTATGTTATGCACGTGTTCATGCATCATGGTTTTTTTAAAAAAAAAGCATAGAAAATGAACTTCCGCACGATGTTTTCATGAAAAGAGATGTGGCCTGAAAAGGGGTTATTGATCTATTATGTAGGCACAAAGGGGTCTGTCACAATACCAAATCGCCTGAACTAAATGAATCTACGTAATCTGTTATCGGGTCACGCGAGGTGGGGTCAGGCATGGCTGTTGTTTGTGTTAGCATGTACCCCCCTCCGCTAGATAGAAAGGGTTGTCCGACCGCGGGATGAATCCTTTCCTTTTAGCGGGCTGATATCTCGGTGACAATATGTCTGCGACGTAATGATAAGAAAATGTTGCATGATTTCTGAAACTCATACGCACAGCATGCATTGCATTTACGAAACTTACTGAGCCTTTAGCTCATAGTGTGTCTGTATGGTGTAGGTGATCAGGATATAGGTGAGGATGAGGTTCCTCCACCCGAGGAGTGATGCAGTTGACGAAGGATGGCTCGTGGTGGTGTGCTGGCGCAGTCAAGGCGTTTCATGACCAGTGGGGACGTATATAGGTATATTGGGTTGTTTTGGATAGAAAATGTTAGGTAAAATATTGTACAGATAGAACATTATAGAATGTTTGGATCTGGAGTAGTTAATAGGTTTATGTTTTGAAGTTTTGAAAGGTTTTGGAAACTTATTTTATAACCACTTGGTGATTTTAAAACAGGAGGAAACGTTTAGTTTTTAAACGGATCCACGCAGTTCATTTTCGTGAAAACGTATTTTGTTTGAATTGTGACTTGAGTTGGTTGGAGCGAGATAATGGTTGATGTATGAGTACTGAGAGATTAGATGTTGAAATGTATGTTGTTGGGAAAAAAAAAAAAAAAAAAAAAAAAAAAAAAAAAAAAAAAAAAAAAAAAAAAAAAAAAAAAAAAAAAAAAAAAAAAAAAAAAAAAAAAAAAAAAAAAAAAAAAAAAAAAAAAAAAAAAAAAAAAAAAAAAAAAAAAAAAAAAAAAAAAAAAAAAAAAAAAAAAAAAAAAAAAAAAAAAAAAAAAAAAAAAAAAAAAAAAAAAAAAAAAAAAAAAAAAAAAAAAAAAAAAAAAAAAAAAAAAAAAAAAAAAAAAAAAAAAAAAAAAAAAAAAAAAAAAAAAAAAAAAAAAAAAAAAAAAAAAAAAAAAAAAAAAAAAAAAAAAAAAAAAAAAAAAAAAAAAAAAAAAAAAAAAAAAAAAAAAAAAAAAAAAAAAAAAAAAAAAAAAAAAAAAAAAAAAAAAAAAAAAAAAAAAAAAAAAAAAAAAAAAAAAAAAAAAAAAAAAAAAAAAAAAAAAAAAAAAAAAAAAAAAAAAAAAAAAAAAAAAAAAAAAAAAAAAAAAAAAAAAAAAAAAAAAAAAAAAAAAAAAAAAAAAAAAAAAAAAAAAAAAAAAAAAAAAAAAAAAAAAAAAAAAAAAAAAAAAAAAAAAAAAAAAAAAAAAAAAAAAAAAAAAAAAAAAAAAAAAAAAAAAAAAAAAAAAAAAAAAAAAAAAAAAAAAAAAAAAAAAAAAAAAAAAAAAAAAAAAAAAAAAAAAAAAAAAAAAAAAAAAAAAAAAAAAAAAAAAAAAAAAAAAAAAAAAAAAAAAAAAAAAAAAAAAAAAAAAAAAAAAAAAAAAAAAAAAAAAAAAAAAAAAAAAAAAAAAAAAAAAAAAAAAAAAAAAAAAAAAAAAAAAAAAAAAAAAAAAAAAAAAAAAAAAAAAAAAAAAAAAAAAAAAAAAAAAAAAAAAAAAAAAAAAAAAAAAAAAAAAAAAAAAAAAAAAAAAAAAAAAAAAAAAAAAAAAAAAAAAAAAAAAAAAAAAAAAAAAAAAAAAAAAAAAAAAAAAAAAAAAAAAAAAAAAAAAAAAAAAAAAAAAAAAAAAAAAAAAAAAAAAAAAAAAAAAAAAAAAAAAAAAAAAAAAAAAAAAAAAAAAAAAAAAAAAAAAAAAAAAAAAAAAAAAAAAAAAAAAAAAAAAAAAAAAAAAAAAAAAAAAAAAAAAAAAAAAAAAAAAAAAAAAAAAAAAAAAAAAAAAAAAAAAAAAAAAAAAAAAAAAAAAAAAAAAAAAAAAAAAAAAAAAAAAAAAAAAAAAAAAAAAAAAAAAAAAAAAAAAAAAAAAAAAAAAAAAAAAAAAAAAAAAAAAAAAAAAAAAAAAAAAAAAAAAAAAAAAAAAAAAAAAAAAAAAAAAAAAAAAAAAAAAAAAAAAAAAAAAAAAAAAAAAAAAAAAAAAAAAAAAAAAAAAAAAAAAAAAAAAAAAAAAAAAAAAAAAAAAAAAAAAAAAAAAAAAAAAAAAAAAAAAAAAAAAAAAAAAAAAAAAAAAAAAAAAAAAAAAAAAAAAAAAAAAAAAAAAAAAAAAAAAAAAAAAAAAAAAAAAAAAAAAAAAAAAAAAAAAAAAAAAAAAAAAAAAAAAAAAAAAAAAAAAAAAAAAAAAAAAAAAAAAAAAAAAAAAAAAAAAAAAAAAAAAAAAAAAAAAAAAAAAAAAAAAAAAAAAAAAAAAAAAAAAAAAAAAAAAAAAAAAAAAAAAAAAAAAAAAAAAAAAAAAAAAAAAAAAAAAAAAAAAAAAAAAAAAAAAAAAAAAAAAAAAAAAAAAAAAAAAAAAAAAAAAAAAAAAAAAAAAAAAAAAAAAAAAAAAAAAAAAAAAAAAAAAAAAAAAAAAAAAAAAAAAAAAAAAAAAAAAAAAAAAAAAAAAAAAAAAAAAAAAAAAAAAAAAAAAAAAAAAAAAAAAAAAAAAAAAAAAAAAAAAAAAAAAAAAAACCCTAGGATTGATGGACTAATCGCTCCCAATAATCACGGCACGAAGAGGGTGGGCAAGGAAGAAATCAAATCAAGTTGACGAAAGCATGTACGAGAAACTTCTCGAGGACCCCTGTGTCCTAAATGTCAGAAGGAACACCGTGGCAAGTGTAGATTAGGCACAGGTAAGTGCTTTCGATGTGGAGAGGTTGGTCACTATGTCAAGGATTGCCCGAAGCCAGGCAGAGACCAATCGGGCGGGGATCAGGAAAAGTTGCACCGAAGTACGTGCTCGACAGAGCGAGGAAATGCCCAACCTTCAGCTGCTTCAAGGATAATTTATTCAACAGTTAATGGAGTGAAGGATATTAGAGTAGAGATATAGTATAGAGTTAAAAGTTTGGAGATGATAATTGGGTAATAGGTTGAAATAAGCTTAAGAATAGAGAGGGGATGACGTAGACTTCGAATAAAAGAAGTATAGAGTTATGCATTAAAGCCCATGGACCGGTTGTACCGTGCGAATGAAGTTGTAATTCAAGTTCCGTAAGAGAGTACAAACTTGTGGAATGTGAGGTTTAAATAAATGGGAACTAGACCCTAATTGACAGACCCCTAGAATTTAGAATGAAATCAATAGATGAGAAATTTGGAGTTAAGAAGTAAGACTTGCTAGAGAATGTTCTAGGTTGTCAAGATAACGTTAGTGTGTACAAGTAGATAAGAAAATTTAGCAGGAATTTAAATAACCTAGATCCACAAGAAATTGGGAGTACCTAGACTAGGTGACACTCAAAAGTTAGCTTAAGTAGATTGTTGAGGGGATGATAGAACGACTCAAAGTTACAGACGCGATTATGTAGGGGTGTTCAATGGACCCGCACGTGCAGAAGATAAGGGTATTTGCTCGAAGTTGGAAGGTTAACGGAATTCGAGACAATAAAGGGTTAAAGTTATACAAAAGGTAATACTCGAGATACGAAGTTTGGCTGACCTTTAGGAGACAAGTCTTATCTGAAAGGACTAGTTAATTGAGGACGATGGTTAATTCATGAAAAAGATTTGACTGATTACTATAAGAAGGAGACGTAGTAAAGTTAGCAGTAAATAAGCGATGGGGGGGGGGGGGGGGGGGGGGGGGGGGGGGGGGGGGGGGGGGGGGGGGGGGGGGGGGGGGGGGGGGGGGGGGGGGGGGGGGGGGGGGGGGGGGGGGGGGGGGGGGGGGGGGGGGGGGGGGGGGGGGGGGGGGGGGGGGGGGGGGGGGGGGGGGGGGGGGGGGGGGGGGGGGGGGGGGGGGGGGGGGGGGGGGGGGGGGGGGGGGGGGGGGGGGGGGGGGGGGGGGGGGGGGGGGGGGGGGGGGGGGGGGGGGGGGGGGGGGGGGGGGGGGGGGGGGGGGGGGGGGGGGGGGGGGGGGGGGGGGGGGGGGGGGGGGGGGGGGGGGGGGGGGGGGGGGGGGGGGGGGGGGGGGGGGGGGGGGGGGGGGGGGGGGGGGGGGGGGGGGGGGGGGGGGGGGGGGGGGGGGGGGGGGGGGGGGGGGGGGGGGGGGGGGGGGGGGGGGGGGGGGGGGGGGGGGGGGGGGGGGGGGGGGGGGGGGGGGGGGGGGGGGGGGGGGGGGGGGGGGGGGGGGGGGGGGGGGGGGGGGGGGGGGGGGGGGGGGGGGGGGGGGGGGGGGGGGGGGGGGGGGGGGGGGGGGGGGGGGGGGGGGGGGGGGGGGGGGGGGGGGGGGGGGGGGGGGGGGGGGGGGGGGGGGGGGGGGGGGGGGGGGGGGGGGGGGGGGGGGGGGGGGGGGGGGGGGGGGGGGGGGGGGGGGGGGGGGGGGGGGGGGGGGGGGGGGGGGGGGGGGGGGGGGGGGGGGGGGGGGGGGGGGGGGGGGGGGGGGGGGGGGGGGGGGGGGGGGGGGGGGGGGGGGGGGGGGGGGGGGGGGGGGGGGGGGGGGGGGGGGGGGGGGGGGGGGGGGGGGGGGGGGGGGGGGGGGGGGGGGGGGGGGGGGGGGGGGGGGGGGGGGGGGGGGGGGGGGGGGGGGGGGGGGGGGGGGGGGGGGGGGGGGGGGGGGGGGGGGGGGGGGGGGGGGGGGGGGGGGGGGGGGGGGGGGGGGGGGGGGGGGGGGGGGGGGGGGGGGGGGGGGGGGGGGGGGGGGGGGGGGGGGGGGGGGGGGGGGGGGGGGGGGGGGGGGGGGGGGGGGGGGGGGGGGGGGGGGGGGGGGGGGGGGGGGGGGGGGGGGGGGGGGGGGGGGGGGGGGGGGGGGGGGGGGGGGGGGGGGGGGGGGGGGGGGGGGGGGGGGGGGGGGGGGGGGGGGGGGGGGGGGGGGGGGGGGGGGGGGGGGGGGGGGGGGGGGGGGGGGGGGGGGGGGGGGGGGGGGGGGGGGGGGGGGGGGGGGGGGGGGGGGGGGGGGGGGGGGGGGGGGGGGGGGGGGGGGGGGGGGGGGGGGGGGGGGGGGGGGGGGGGGGGGGGGGGGGGGGGGGGGGGGGGGGGGGGGGGGGGGGGGGGGGGGGGGGGGGGGGGGGGGGGGGGGGGGGGGGGGGGGGGGGGGGGGGGGGGGGGGGGGGGGGGGGGGGGGGGGGGGGGGGGGGGGGGGGGGGGGGGGGGGGGGGGGGGGGGGGGGGGGGGGGGGGGGGGGGGGGGGGGGGGGGGGGGGGGGGGGGGGGGGGGGGGGGGGGGGGGGGGGGGGGGGGGGGGGGGGGGGGGGGGGGGGGGGGGGGGGGGGGGGGGGGGGGGGGGGGGGGGGGGGGGGGGGGGGGGGGGGGGGGGGGGGGGGGGGGGGGGGGGGGGGGGGGGGGGGGGGGGGGGGGGGGGGGGGGGGGGGGGGGGGGGGGGGGGGGGGGGGGGGGGGGGGGGGGGGGGGGGGGGGGGGGGGGGGGGGGGGGGGGGGGGGGGGGGGGGGGGGGGGGGGGGGGGGGGGGGGGGGGGGGGGGGGGGGGGGGGGGGGGGGGGGGGGGGGGGGGGGGGGGGGGGGGGGGGGGGGGGGGGGGGGGGGGGGGGGGGGGGGGGGGGGGGGGGGGGGGGGGGGGGGGGGGGGGGGGGGGGGGGGGGGGGGGGGGGGGGGGGGGGAAAAACAAGGAGGTGTTCTGATGACATAGTTGTGAAGTGTAGCAACACAAAATTAGTTGAGAATTTATTAGGACCACAAGGTGCCCAAGGAAGTGTACAATTTAAATACTATTGACAAGGAAGCTCTATGGGGGCAGTAATAGAAGAATGTGAACCCTGAAGTTGTAAATAGGATAAGGTTAAGACCGACGAACTTATAGGGGTTTAGTTACAGCTCCGATATATAATAGAAAATTGTGGTACCCGATGAGGATAAGGTCGTAGGGTAACTAAAATTTAGCGTTGGAGTAAGTAGTTTGAAAAGGGTTTGAGGGCATGAAGTGGTTAGGTAAGTATTCGATAGAGTCGGGATTAAGAAAGTTAGGAATTAAAGGAACTTAATTCGATGAGTTGAAGTTAAAATAGGGGGAGTTAGATTACAACCTGGGTGTTGTTAGGAATCCTTGAACGATAGTCAACCAAATGACGTTGGGAAGGGGAAGATATTTCGAGGATTGAGGATAAGAGACAATCTTTAGTGGAGACCAATTGAGAAGCTAGAGAGTTTAACGTTTTGGGTGATTAAATTTAGACCAACGCGTGCTCAGGTCGTCAGGTGACAGGTACACAATTAGCGATCGTTTATTGAAGGCTTAGGAAACTTGGTATGATGGGATGCGTAAGCGATGATGTGTTTAGGCCAATTGAAAAGTAAGGAATATGGTGATGAGGTTAATGTAGAAGTTCAGTTGGTGTGCATCCTGACTGTGGACAGAGTCGATGGAAGTATGTGAAGTAGGGGTACAGCCAGAGAGAAATTGGCTAAAGTTAGGCATTCAATTTGGCAGGCGTTAGTAAGCTTGGACGTAGCTCTGACCTGAGGGAACAGCTGAGGAAAGACGACGAGAAAAAAGAGCTTTGGTGAGTTATTAAGAATGTAATATGTGAGTTATTAAGTAAAAGTTGAAAGTTGAAGCATGCACAAATATTAGGGTGGCAAATATGTCGCAGAGTTGATGGATTTGAGATTTAAAGATTTAAATTGTGCTCAATACTTTAGAAAGGAAGTAAATGATCAAATCGAAAATAGTGAATACAATTTTAAGGCCGATGTTGGATAGTATAGTGGAGAGTTTTGGCTGACCGTAAGTGCAGATGATAAATCGAAGTATAAAGCAGCAAGACATGAAACATTAATGTCAAAGACTATAAGTTAGAGCAAATTTTGAGGACAAAATTTTAAATAAGGTGGATGGAATGTAATATCCGGCTTGACGGATATTAAAATTTTAATATAAATGGTATTTTTGTAAATATGTCAAATCAAGTCTGTTTTACGACAAGAAAGCGTTATTACGATTCTAATAATTAATATGGATTTTAAGAAAATTTCGGGAATTTTAGGAGTTGTAACGCTAATTTTTCGAGAATTACGTTTATCGTAATATAAAGGACGTTTTAGTAAAAATAGTAAACGATATCCGATTTGCAAACGGACAGTTTTAAAAGGACCCTGAAAATGAGTTGGATATATTGGTGAAATAAGGAAATTTGGAGAAACCAAATCGTTAGCTAATTAACGAAACAAAGAACGAAACGAACATAAAAACAAAGGAAGGGCAAAATGGTAAATTGTCAAGTCAATTTTTATAACATTTCTCTCCTCTTCTCCCTCACTTCCTCTCTTCCTCGCGAACCAGAAGCCTCCCCTGCGATTTTTCTCCCTCAACGGCGTTCTCCATCTCCGTCGACGATTCGTCCTCCGATCGTCTCGTTTTCTTCGTGTTTTCTCCTCCTCTCGCAACCCTAGGTAGGAATCTATAGTTTTAGAGCATTATATTTCAGTTTTCACGAAGTTTAACGGTTAGGGTTTCATTTAGGATTTTGTAAAAAATGTGATTTAGGGTTAGAAATCAATAGGTTTGCCGTAGTTGTGAAGATAATGGAGGTGTTGGACGTTATTGGACGAAGTTAAACGATTCGTTGAGAAATGTTCGGGTTTTGTGGATTTTTGAAGTTTTAGGAAACTCTGTTAATGGAGGTTTTGGTAAGTTGACGTGAAAATGCTCAATGAAATGCCTAAAAAAAAAAAAAAAAAAAAAAAAAAAAAAAAAAAAAAAAAAAAAAAAAAAAAAAAAAAAAAAAAAAAAAAAAAAAAAAAAAAAAAAAAAAAAAAAAAAAAAAAAAAAAAAAAAAAAAAAAAAAAAAAAAAAAAAAAAAAAAAAAAAAAAAAAAAAAAAAAAAAAAAAAAAAAAAAAAAAAAAAAAAAAAAAAAAAAAAAAAAAAAAAAAAAAAAAAAAAAAAAAAAAAAAAAAAAAAAAAAAAAAAAAAAAAAAAAAAAAAAAAAAAAAAAAAAAAAAAAAAAAAAAAAAAAAAAAAAAAAAAAAAAAAAAAAAAAAAAAAAAAAAAAAAAAAAAAAAAAAAAAAAAAAAAAAAAAAAAAAAAAAAAAAAAAAAAAAAAAAAAAAAAAAAAAAAAAAAAAAAAAAAAAAAAAAAAAAAAAAAAAAAAAAAAAAAAAAAAAAAAAAAAAAAAAAAAAAAAAAAAAAAAAAAAAAAAAAAAAAAAAAAAAAAAAAAAAAAAAAAAAAAAAAAAAAAAAAAAAAAAAAAAAAAAAAAAAAAAAAAAAAAAAAAAAAAAAAAAAAAAAAAAAAAAAAAAAAAAAAAAAAAAAAAAAAAAAAAAAAAAAAAAAAAAAAAAAAAAAAAAAAAAAAAAAAAAAAAAAAAAAAAAAAAAAAAAAAAAAAAAAAAAAAAAAAAAAAAAAAAAAAAAAAAAAAAAAAAAAAAAAAAAAAAAAAAAAAAAAAAAAAAAAAAAAAAAAAAAAAAAAAAAAAAAAAAAAAAAAAAAAAAAAAAAAAAAAAAAAAAAAAAAAAAAAAAAAAAAAAAAAAAAAAAAAAAAAAAAAAAAAAAAAAAAAAAAAAAAAAAAAAAAAAAAAAAAAAAAAAAAAAAAAAAAAAAAAAAAAAAAAAAAAAAAAAAAAAAAAAAAAAAAAAAAAAAAAAAAAAAAAAAAAAAAAAAAAAAAAAAAAAAAAAAAAAAAAAAAAAAAAAAAAAAAAAAAAAAAAAAAAAAAAAAAAAAAAAAAAAAAAAAAAAAAAAAAAAAAAAAAAAAAAAAAAAAAAAAAAAAAAAAAAAAAAAAAAAAAAAAAAAAAAAAAAAAAAAAAAAAAAAAAAAAAAAAAAAAAAAAAAAAAAAAAAAAAAAAAAAAAAAAAAAAAAAAAAAAAAAAAAAAAAAAAAAAAAAAAAAAAAAAAAAAAAAAAAAAAAAAAAAAAAAAAAAAAAAAAAAAAAAAAAAAAAAAAAAAAAAAAAAAAAAAAAAAAAAAAAAAAAAAAAAAAAAAAAAAAAAAAAAAAAAAAAAAAAAAAAAAAAAAAAAAAAAAAAAAAAAAAAAAAAAAAAAAAAAAAAAAAAAAAAAAAAAAAAAAAAAAAAAAAAAAAAAAAAAAAAAAAAAAAAAAAAAAAAAAAAAAAAAAAAAAAAAAAAAAAAAAAAAAAAAAAAAAAAAAAAAAAAAAAAAAAAAAAAAAAAAAAAAAAAAAAAAAAAAAAAAAAAAAAAAAAAAAAAAAAAAAAAAAAAAAAAAAAAAAAAAAAAAAAAAAAAAAAAAAAAAAAAAAAAAAAAAAAAAAAAAAAAAAAAAAAAAAAAAAAAAAAAAAAAAAAAAAAAAAAAAAAAAAAAAAAAAAAAAAAAAAAAAAAAAAAAAAAAAAAAAAAAAAAAAAAAAAAAAAAAAAAAAAAAAAAAAAAAAAAAAAAAAAAAAAAAAAAAAAAAAAAAAAAAAAAAAAAAAAAAAAAAAAAAAAAAAAAAAAAAAAAAAAAAAAAAAAAAAAAAAAAAAAAAAAAAAAAAAAAAAAAAAAAAAAAAAAAAAAAAAAAAAAAAAAAAAAAAAAAAAAAAAAAAAAAAAAAAAAAAAAAAAAAAAAAAAAAAAAAAAAAAAAAAAAAAAAAAAAAAAAAAAAAAAAAAAAAAAAAAAAAAAAAAAAAAAAAAAAAAAAAAAAAAAAAAAAAAAAAAAAAAAAAAAAAAAAAAAAAAAAAAAAAAAAAAAAAAAAAAAAAAAAAAAAAAAAAAAAAAAAAAAAAAAAAAAAAAAAAAAAAAAAAAAAAAAAAAAAAAAAAAAAAAAAAAAAAAAAAAAAAAAAAAAAAAAAAAAAAAAAAAAAAAAAAAAAAAAAAAAAAAAAAAAAAAAAAAAAAAAAAAAAAAAAAAAAAAAAAAAAAAAAAAAAAAAAAAAAAAAAAAAAAAAAAAAAAAAAAAAAAAAAAAAAAAAAAAAAAAAAAAAAAAAAAAAAAAAAAAAAAAAAAAAAAAAAAAAAAAAAAAAAAAAAAAAAAAAAAAAAAAAAAAAAAAAAAAAAAAAAAAAAAAAAAAAAAAAAAAAAAAAAAAAAAAAAAAAAAAAAAAAAAAAAAAAAAAAAAAAAAAAAAAAAAAAAAAAAAAAAAAAAAAAAAAAAAAAAAAAAAAAAAAAAAAAAAAAAAAAAAAAAAAAAAAAAAAAAAAAAAAAAAAAAAAAAAAAAAAAAAAAAAAAAAAAAAAAAAAAAAAAAAAAAAAAAAAAAAAAAAAAAAAAAAAAAAAAAAAAAAAAAAAAAAAAAAAAAAAAAAAAAAAAAAAAAAAAAAAAAAAAAAAAAAAAAAAAAAAAAAAAAAAAAAAAAAAAAAAAAAAAAAAAAAAAAAAAAAAAAAAAAAAAAAAAAAAAAAAAAAAAAAAAAAAAAAAAAAAAGGAAAAGTTTTTAATTTCACTCAACCATGTAGAGACATCTTCTACTCTCGGCGATTCTCCTTCCCGAGCTCGCACCTGCTTTGACAGCAAGTCTCCCTCCGCCACGGTTTCAAGCTGCGTATCTCTGCAAATCCGCACCGAGGTATGAAATGGATAATGTAGTCATTTATTAGTGAATAGAGCTTTGCTTTCAGCTCGGCATTGAGTTCGGTTTTAACAGTGGCCGAGCAGTTTATGACCTTTTAAAATCTGAGAATAGTGATGTCATTCCGAATCAACTTTGAACATTCTAAGAACCAACTCAGATTAATCGATGGTAGACAGTACGCCTAGTTTTCGGATTTCAGGACTGGTATGTATGGCTCGCGAATTCTCCCATTGGTGGAGGCCGAGTTGATGGTATGTATGGCTCGCGAATTCTCCCATTGGTGGAGGCCGAGTTGATGGTATGTATGGCTCGCGAATTCTCCCATTGGTGGAGGCCGAGTTGATGGTATGTATGGCTCGCGAATTCTCCCATTGGTGGAGGCCGAGTTGATGGTATGTATGGCTCGCGAATTCTCCCATTGGTGGAGGCCGAGTTGATGGTATGTATGGCTCGCGAATTCTCCCATTGGTGGAGGCCGAGTTGATGGTATGTATGGCTCGCGAATTCTCCCATTGGTGGAGGCCGAGTTGATGGTATGTATGGCTCGCGAATTCTCCCATTGGTGGAGGCCGAGTTGATGGTATGTATGGCTCGCGAATTCTCCCATTGGTGGAGGCCGAGTTGATGGTATGTATGGCTCGCGAATTCTCCCATTGGTGGAGGCCGAGTTGATGGTATGTATGGCTCGCGAATTCTCCCATTGGTGGAGGCCGAGTTGATGGTATGTATGGCTCGCGAATTCTCCCATTGGTGGAGGCCGAGTTGATGGTATGTATGGCTCGCGAATTCTCCCATTGGTGGAGGCCGAGTTGATGGTATGTATGGCTCGCGAATTCTCCCATTGGTGGAGGCCGAGTTGATGGTATGTATGGCTCGCGAATTCTCCCATTGGTGGAGGCCGAGTTGATGGTATGTATGGCTCGCGAATTCTCCCATTGGTGGAGGCCGAGTTGATGGTATGTATGGCTCGCGAATTCTCCCATTGGTGGAGGCCGAGTTGATGGTATGTATGGCTCGCGAATTCTCCCATTGGTGGAGGCCGAGTTGATGGTATGTATGGCTCGCGAATTCTCCCATTGGTGGAGGCCGAGTTGATGGTATGTATGGCTCGCGAATTCTCCCATTGGTGGAGGCCGAGTTGATGGTATGTATGGCTCGCGAATTCTCCCATTGGTGGAGGCCGAGTTGATGGTATGTATGGCTCGCGAATTCTCCCATTGGTGGAGGCCGAGTTGATGGTATGTATGGCTCGCGAATTCTCCCATTGGTGGAGGCCGAGTTGATGGTATGTATGGCTCGCGAATTCTCCCATTGGTGGAGGCCGAGTTGATGGTATGTATGGCTCGCGAATTCTCCCATTGGTGGAGGCCGAGTTGATGGTATGTATGGCTCGCGAATTCTCCCATTGGTGGAGGCCGAGTTGATGGTATGTATGGCTCGCGAATTCTCCCATTGGTGGAGGCCGAGTTGATGGTATGTATGGCTCGCGAATTCTCCCATTGGTGGAGGCCGAGTTGATGGTATGTATGGCTCGCGAATTCTCCCATTGGTGGAGGCCGAGTTGATGGTATGTATGGCTCGCGAATTCTCCCATTGGTGGAGGCCGAGTTGATGGTATGTATGGCTCGCGAATTCTCCCATTGGTGGAGGCCGAGTTGATGGTATGTATGGCTCGCGAATTCTCCCATTGGTGGAGGCCGAGTTGATGGTATGTATGGCTCGCGAATTCTCCCATTGGTGGAGGCCGAGTGATGGTATGTATGGCTCGCGAATTCTCCCATTGGTGGAGGCCGAGTTGATGGTATGTATGGCTCGCGAATTCTCCCATTGGTGGAGGCCGAGTAGTCATTACTATGATTGCCGATTGCAATTGATATGTACCCCTGTCTTTCTACCTCGTTACTGCCTAAAAATGCTATGTAAATAATGAAAATGAGCAGCCCACATGAGAAAGATTAGGACTTAGTTTTATTTTGTACATCATGATGTATGCCAGCAGGCATTCCTTACTAAGCATTAGGCTTAAGTTAACCTTATGGTGTAGGTGAAGAAGGTTCAGGTGAGGACACTATGTTCAAAGAGGATGTCGTAAATGCTATTTTGTCATCTAGTGACCGGTGGATCAAGTGTATTTCTTCACCGGATGTCGTAAATGCTATTTTGTCATCTAGTGACCGGTGGATCAAGTGTATTTCTTCACCGGATGTCGTAAATGCTATTTTGTCATCTAGTGACCGGTGGATCAAGTGTATTTCTTCACCGGATGTCGTAAATGCTATTTTGTCGTTTAGTGACCGGTGGATCAAGTGTATTTCTTCACCGGATGTCGTAAATGCTATTTTGTCATCTAGTGACCGGTGGATCAAGTGTATTTCTTCACCGGATGTCGTAAATGCTATTTTGTCATCTAGTGACCGGTGGATCAAGTGTATTTCTTCACCGGATGTCGTAAATGCTATTTTGTCATCTAGTGACCGGTGGATCAAGTGTATTTCTTCACCGGATGTCGTAAATGCTATTTTGTCATCTAGTGACCGGTGGATCAAGTGTATTTCTTCACCGGATGTCGTAAATGCTATTTTGTCATCTAGTGACCGGTGGATCAAGTGTATTTCTTCACCGGATGTCGTAAATGCTATTTTGTCATCTAGTGACCGGTGGATCAAGTGTATTTCTTCACCGGATGTCGTAAATGCTATTTTGTCATCTAGTGACCGGTGGATCAAGTGTATTTCTTCACCGGATGTCGTAAATGCTATTTTGTCATCTAGTGACCGGTGGATCAAGTGTATTTCTTCACCGGATGTCGTAAATGCTATTTTGTCATCTAGTGACCGGTGGATCAAGTGTATTTCTTCACCGGATGTCGTAAATGCTATTTTGTCATCTAGTGACCGGTGGATCAAGTGTATTTCTTCACCGGATGTCGTAAATGCTATTTTGTCATCTAGTGACCGGTGGATCAAGTGTATTTCTTCACCGGATGTCGTAAATGCTATTTTGTCATCTAGTGACCGGTGGATCAAGTGTATTTCTTCACCGGATGTCGTAAATGCTATTTTGTCATTTAGTGACGGGTGTGATTTTAAAGAGTCACGTGTTTGGCTCGTGTTCACCGGTGGATGTCCAACACTGGGCGATGTTTTAATTGAACACGTGAAACCCACGTACCCACCGGAAGATATCTTCTATTAGGCGATGTTAAGCTAGTCACGCGCATTGCACGTGATGACCGGACGATGTAGATGCTATTTTGTCATCTAGTGACCGGTGGATCAAGTGTATTTCTTCACCGGATGTCGTAAATGCTATTTTGTCATCTAGTGACCGGTGGATCAAGTGTATTTCTTCACCGGATGTCGTAAATGCTATTTTGTCGTTTAGTGACCGGGTGTGATTTTAAAGAGTCACGTGTTTGGCTCGTGTTCACCGGTGGATGTCCAACACTGGGCGATGTTTTAATTGAACACGTGAAACCCACGTACCCACCGGAAGATATCTTCTATTAGGCGATGTTAAGCGAGTCACGAGAGGGTTCGATCGCTGCATGCTTGCATGCAGCAAGCGATTGATCTCTGCTTTTCAGCAGAGATCGATCGCTGCATGCTTGCATGCAGCAAGCGATTGATCTCTGCTTTTCAGCAGAGATCGATCGCTGCATGCTTGCATGCAGCAAGCGATTGATCTCTGCTTTTCAGCAGAGATCGATCGCTGCATGCTTGCATGCAGCAAGCGATTGATCTCTGCTTTTCAGCAGAGATCGATCGCTGCATGCTTGCATGCAGCAAGCGATTGATCTCTGCTTTTCAGCAGAGATCGATCGCTGCATGCTTGCATGCAGCAAGCGATTGATCTCTGCTTTTCAGCAGAGATCGATCGCTGCATGCTTGCATGCAGCAAGCGATTGATCTCTGCTTTTCAGCAGAGATCGATCGCTGCATGCTTGCATGCAGCAAGCGATTGATCTCTGCTTTTCAGCAGAGATCGATCGCTGCATGCTTGCATGCAGCAAGCGATTGATCTCTGCTTTTCAGCAGAGATCGATCGCTGCATGCTTGCATGCAGCAAGCGATTGATCTCTGCTTTTCAGCAGAGATCGATCGCTGCATGCTTGCATGCAGCAAGCGATTGATCTCTGCTTTTCAGCAGAGATCGATCGCTGCATGCTTGCATGCAGCAAGCGATTGATCTCTGCTTTTCAGCAGAGATCGATCGCTGCATGCTTGCATGCAGCAAGCGATTGATCTCTGCTTTTCAGCAGAGATCGATCGCTGCATGCTTGCATGCAGCAAGCGATTGATCTCTGCTTTTCAGCAGAGATCGATCGCTGCATGCTTGCATGCAGCAAGCGATTGATCTCTGCTTTTCAGCAGAGATCGATCGCTGCATGCTTGCATGCAGCAAGCGATTGATCTCTGCTTTTCAGCAGAGATCGATCGCTGCATGCTTGCATGCAGCAAGCGATTGATCTCTGCTTTTCAGCAGAGATCGATCGCTGCATGCTTGCATGCAGCAAGCGATTGATCTCTGCTTTTCAGCAGAGATCGATCGCTGCATGCTTGCATGCAGCAAGCGATTGATCTCTGCTTTTCAGCAGAGATCGATCGCTGCATGCTTGCATGCAGCAAGCGATTGATCTCTGCTTTTCAGCAGAGATCGATCGCTGCATGCTTGCATGCAGCAAGCGATTGATCTCTGCTTTTCAGCAGAGATCGATCGCTGCATGCTTGCATGCAGCAAGCGATTGATCTCTGCTTTTCAGCAGAGATCGATCGCTGCATGCTTGCATGCAGCAAGCGATTGATCTCTGCTTTTCAGCAGAGATCGATCGCTGCATGCTTGCATGCAGCAAGCGATTGATCTCTGCTTTTCAGCAGAGATCGATCGCTGCATGCTTGCATGCAGCAAGCGATTGATCTCTGCTTTTCAGCAGAGATCGATCGCTGCATGCTTGCATGCAGCAAGCGATTGATCTCTGCTTTTCAGCAGAGATCGATCGCTGCATGCTTGCATGCAGCAAGCGATTGATCTCTGCTTTTCAGCAGAGATCGATCGCTGCATGCTTGCATGCAGCAAGCGATTGATCTCTGCTTTTCAGCAGAGATCGATCGCTGCATGCTTGCATGCAGCAAGCGATTGATCTCTGCTTTTCAGCAGAGATCGATCGCTGCATGCTTGCATGCAGCAAGCGATTGATCTCTGCTTTTCAGCAGAGATCGATCGCTGCATGCTTGCATGCAGCAAGCGATTGATCTCTGCTTTTCAGCAGAGATCGATCGCTGCATGCTTGCATGCAGCAAGCGATTGATCTCTGCTTTTCAGCAGAGATCGATCGCTGCAGCATGTAGCAAGGGCAGCGATCCCACTTTCCTTCGTTCAATTTCCTTCAGTAACCTTCAACACTTAACCATTTTCCTCAATCCTTCCTGCTTCACCATTCCTCAATTAGCTCTCTGGAATCCTAAATTCCAGAGAGCAAATCTCTGTTATTTCACTCCAACAATCACCATAATTCACAACCTAAACTCAATCGACTCGCGTCGGACTTTACGAAGTCCAACTGCGTGGATAGCTCTAAAAACCGAGCTATCCGTATCAACCTAAAAATAGTTCATAACACTTAATTTAAACCAAACATTTTTACATACAATTACCAAAACGTTATCTAACCCCTATCCAGATCCAAACAACCTAAATATGCTCTATACAGTTCGTCATCAATCCAAAATATCATGAAGAACCCCCAAAAACCTTTACATAAACCCACCACGGGTCAAAACGCGCCTCGACTGCTCAGCGCACTCCCACGGCCATCATCCATCAGCTGCTCCTACGTCCGGAGGAGGAATATCATCCTCACCTGGGTCAACGTAACCTAGAACGTCACCTACACCATACAGACACATATGAGATATGGAAATCTCAGTAAGCTACGTAAATGCAGATGCATGCGTGTCGTGCATATGAAGTTCAGAAAACATGCTCATCAGACATATCAGGTCATTTCATACATATTGCCACCGAGATATCAGCCCACTAAATGGAAAGGATACATTCCGCGGTCGAACTACCACTTTCCACTTAGATGGGGGGGGGGGGGGGGGGGGGGGGGGGGGGGGGGGGGGGGGGGGGGGGGGTACATGCTCACAAACCCTACAGCCATGCCTGAGCCCCATCCCGCGTGACCTTTCAGATACAGATTACGTATTTTCGTTCATTATTCATTTCATTGAAAACTCGTGCAGAAACCCATTTTTTATGCCATTTTGAAACACGTGATGCATGAACAGTTCATATCAGCGGAAAGTAAACAAACAGTTCATATCAGCGGAAAGTAAACAAACAGTTCATATCAGCGGAAAGTAAACAAACAGTTCATATCAGCGGAAAGTAAACAAACAGTTCATATCAGCGGAAAGTAAACAAACAGTTCATATCAGCGGAAAGTAAACAAACAGTTCATATCAGCGGAAAGTAAACAAACAGTTCATATCAGCGGAAAGTAAACAAACAGTTCATATCAGCGGAAAGTAAACAAACAGTTCATATCAGCGGAAAGTAAACAAACAGTTCATATCAGCGGAAAGTAAACAAACAGTTCATATCAGCAGACAATATAACATAACCTATAAACAACTAACCTAACTACCCAACCTAAACAACGTAAAACAAGGAACCCTCAAGGATCCTTGATACGACGACGAGGTATGGTGTAGACCTTTGGGTCAAGCAAGTCACGAGAACTTACCTCGAGCGCGCTGGATCTCAAGCTTCTTCCACGGGAGTCGTGTGTCTGAGAAAAAACACGACATTCGCAATTAAAACCAATTTAAACTATTAACGTCCAAATTTCAAACTTTAACTAAAGAATTATCCTAAATTCTTCACTTAGCTAATTAAAGCATTTCGAACGTTAATTATAGCTCGATAATCCAAATTCTCAAATAACGAGTTTTTCTCTAAAAACCCAAAATTTAACCAATTTATAACTTTTTCGCAAATTGATTTTCTTCGTCCAATAACGTCCAATACGTTCAATATATACCTAATCACGGCTAACCTATTAATTACGAAGCCTAAATCGCATTTTTAACGAAAACCCTAATCGAAACCCTAACCCTAAATCGAACCGAAACTCGAATTAAACACTCGAAAACTAAAGCTACATACCGAGGGTAGCGAGAGAGGAAGAAACCGTGAAGGACGGAGGAGAAACGGAGGTCGGACGGAGGTCGGAATGGTGGAGCTCGCCGGCGGCCGAGAGAAGAAATCTTCTCTGTTCGTGAGTTCCAGAGAGAAAAGAGAGAAGTGAGGGAAAAGGAGGGAATTTGTGTTATTTATAAAATTGATTTTACAATTTACCGTTTTGCCCTTCTTTGATTTTTATATTGATTTCGTTCTTCGGTTCGTTAATCGTCTAGCCATTCGACTACTCCATACGTCCTTACTTTACCAATAAGTCCATCTAATTATTTGGGATTTAACAAAACTGTCCGTTCGCAATTTGGACCTCGTTTGCTATTTTTACGAGAATGTCTTTTACTTTATGATAATAGTAATTACTCGGAATATAGCGTCACTATTCTGAAAATTCCCAGAATTTCCTTAAAATTCTAATTAATCGCTAGGATCGTAATGACGCTTTCTTTTCGTAAATCGGACCTGATTTGACATAATTACAAAAATGCAATAACAATATAATAATAATATAATAAAAGGTCCGTACAAACCGGATATTACATTCTCCCCTCCTTATTCAGAATTATGTCCACAAAATTAAACTATCCAAACAGATCAGGATACCTAGTCATCATATCCTGCTGTCGTTCCCACGTAGCCTCTTCCACCTCGTGGTTCCGCCATAGGACTTTGACCAGGGAATCTCCTTGTGCGCAAGACTTTGGTAGAGTACTCCAGAATACGTACCGGCTTCACCTCGTAAGTCAAGGTAGGCTGTACCTCGATCTCTGTAGTCTCCACGGCATGAGATGGATCACGTAAACATCTCCGAAGCATAGATACGTGGAACACATCATGAATGCCCTCCATAGAAGCCGGAAGCTGCAGCCTATACGCCAACTTCCCGATCCTCTTCAGAACAGGAAAGGGCCCCACGTACCGAGGGTTCAGCTTACCCCTCCTTCCAAATCTCGCGACGCCTTTGAATGGAGAAACCTTCAAATAAACTTCGTCGCCCTCCTCGAACTCTAGCTCCCGCCGTCTCGTGTCGGCATAACTCTTCTGCCGGCTCTGAGCTACCTCAATTCGCTGTCGGATAACGGCAATCTTATCTGCCGTTTGCTGTAAGATCTCAGGACCAACGATGCTGGCCTCGCCAACCTCGTCCCAATATAACGGAGACCTACACTTCCGACCATATAAAGCCTCATACGGAGCCATGCCGATAGTAGCCTGGAAGCTGTTGTATACGAGAACTCAACCAGAGGTAAATATCGGCTCCACGAGCCCTGAAACTCCAGCACACACGCTCTGAGCATATCCTCAAGAATCTGGTTCGTCCTCTCTGTCTGACCATCGGTCTGAGGATGAAACGCTGTGCTGAAATTTAGCTGAGTCCCCATAGCTCGATGTAAACTCTTCCAGAACTTTGACGGAATCTAGGATCTCTGTCGGAGACAATAGAAACTGGAACTCCGTGCAATCTAACGATCTCCTGCACATATAGTTCGGCGAGCTGATCCATGGATGATGTCATCTTCACAGCTAAGAAGTGGGCCGACTTTGTCAATCGGTCCACAATAACCCATATGCCATCGTGGCCCTTCGTCGTCCTCGGGAGTCCAACAATAAAGTCCATGGAGATCTGCTCCCACTTCCACTCCGGAATCGGCAGTGGCAATAATGTCCGGACGGTCTCTGGTGCTCGGCCTTCACCTGCTGACAGACTAAACAGGTCTCAACATACTTGGCCACCTCCCTCTTCATGTTGGCCACCAGAAGTGTTGCCTCAAATCCCGGTACATCTTAGTACTTCCCGGGTGCACTGAATAAGCTGAAGAATGTGCCTCAGTCAAAATATCCTTCTTCAAACTCTCATCGTTAGGCACGTACCACCTGTGCCTGAATCTCAGAATACCATCTGCAGATAAGTGAAAATCCGACGAGTCATCTAATAACATGCTCGATCGAAGCTCAATACACTCCGCATCGCTCTGCTGAGCCTCGCGTATACGATCCAGAATGGTCGGCCTGAGAGAAATACTAGTGAGCATGCTGGACAACTCTGCCACTATCTCCACGTCGAATCTCTCAATCTCTGACCGCAGCGTAACTGACATCGCTGCTAATGAAGGCTGACTCGCAGAAGGCATTCTACTCAAGGCATCAGCTACCTGTTTGCCTTCCCTGGGTGGTACTTGATATCAAAATCATAGTCCTTGACGAACTCAAGCCACCTGCGTTGCCGCATATTCAGTTCCTTCTGCGTAAATAAGTACTTCAAGCTCTTGTGGTCGGAGAATATCTCGCACTGCTGCCCATATAAGTAATGTCTCCATATCTTCAGTGCGAAGACCACAGCTGCTAACTCGAGGTCATGCGTAGGGTAGTTCTGCTCATTACGGCTTCAGCTGCCGAGAAGCATAAGAAATGACTTTCCCCTCCTGCATCAACACACAACCGAGCCCGACTCCCGATGCATCGCAGTAAATACTGAACCTGACACCCTCATACAGGTAGCGCCAGAACTGGAGCGGTGGTCAATCTCTGCTTTAACTCTGCAAAACTGTCATCGCAAGCAGACGACCAATAAACCTCTCACTCTTCCGAGTTAAGCGTGATAAGGGAAGTGCAATCTTCGAGAATCCCTGAATAAACTTCCGGTAATAACGGCCAATCCGAGAAATCCACGCACCTCACGTACGTTCTTCGGCTGTGGCAATCTCTGACCGCCTGACTTTGCTCGGATCCACAGAACCTCGTCCTGTGATACAACATGGCCAGGAACTGATCTGATCCAACCAAAATTCGCATTTGGAGAACTTCGGATATAGATAGTGCTCACATAAAGTCCTCAGAACAGTCCTCAGATGCTCCTCGTGATCTTCCTTTGTCTTAGAATATATCAGAATGTCGTCGATAAAAACCACTACGAACTTATCCAAGTACTCTTTGAAGACACGGTTCATCAGATCCATGAACGCTGCAGGAGCATTAGTGAGCCCGAAAGACATAACAAGGAACTCATAATGCCCATACCTCGTTCGGAACGCCGTCTTCGGTATGTCATCTCTCCGAACCTTCAGCTGATTGTAACCCGAGCGCAGATCAATCCTGGAAAATACTCGGGCACCCTGTAGCTGATCAAACAAGTCGTCGATGCGGGGCAATGGATACTTATTCTTCACCGTGAGCTTATTCAGCTCCCTGTAATCAATGCACATCCTGAGGGTCCCGTCTTTCTTCTTAACAAACAGAACGGGCGCACCCCAGGGTGAAACGCTGGGCCGAATAAAACCCTTCTCTAGCAACTCATCAAGCTGTGTCCTCAACTCTCTCAACTCAGCTGGTGCCAACCGATACGGGTTCTTGAACCTTGGCGCGGAGTTTGGATAGACGTCAATAGTGAACTCAATCTCCCGGTCTGGTGGTAAACCGGGAAGATCATCGAGGAATATGCCAGAGAACTCTCTAACAATAGGAATGTCGCTCGGCTGTACTCCGCTGAGCAACTGAATATCAAAAACTGAGGCCAAATAAATAGAGCACGCACCTTTGAATTGCTCGTTGACCTCCATAGCATAAGAAATGACTTTCCCCTCCTGCATCAACACACAACCGAGCCCGACTCCAGATGCATCGCAGTAAATACTGAACCTGACACCCTCAACAGGTAGCGCCAGAACTGGAGCGGTGGTCAATCTCTGCTTTAACTCTGCAAAACTGTCATCGCAAGCAGACGACCAAATAAACCTCTCACTCTTCCGAGTTAAGCGTGATAAGGGAAGTGCAATCTTCGAGAATCCCTGAATAAACTTCCGGTAATAACCGGCCAATCCGAGAAATCCACGCACCTCACGTACGTTCTTCGGCTGTGGCCAATCTCTGACCGCCTGGACTTTGCTCGGATCCACAGAAACTCCGTCCTGTGATACAACATGGCCAAGGAAACTGATCTGATCCAACCAAAATTCGCATTTGGAGAACTTCGGATATAGATAGTGCTCACATAAAGTCCTCAGAACAGTCCTCAGATGCTCCTCGTGATCTTCCTTTGTCTTAGAATATATCAGAATGTCGTCGATAAAAACCACTACGAACTTATCCAAGTACTCTTTGAAGACACGGTTCATCAGATCCATGAACGCTGCAGGAGCATTAGTGAGCCCGAAAGACATAACAAGGAACTCATAATGCCCATACCTCGTTCGGAACGCCGTCTTCGGTATGTCATCTCTCCGAACCTTCAGCTGATTGTAACCCGAGCGCAGATCAATCCTGGAAAATACTCGGGCACCCTGTAGCTGATCAAACAAGTCGTCGATGCGGGGCAATGGATACTTATTCTTCACCGTGAGCTTATTCAGCTCCCTGTAATCAATGCACATCCTGAGGGTCCCGTCTTTCTTCTTAACAAACAGAACGGGCGCACCCCAGGGTGAAACGCTGGGCCGAATAAAACCCTTCTCTAGCAACTCATCAAGCTGTGTCCTCAACTCTCTCAACTCAGCTGGTGCCAACCGATACGGGTTCTTGAACCTTGGCGCGGAGTTTGGATAGACGTCAATAGTGAACTCAATCTCCCGGTCTGGTGGTAAACCGGGAAGATCATCGAGGAATATGCCAGAGAACTCTCTAACAATAGGAATGTCGCTCGGCTGTACTCCGCTGAGCAACTGAATATCAAAAACTGAGGCCAAATAAATAGAGCACGCACCTTTGAATTGCTCGTTGACCTCCATAGCATAAGAAATGACTTTCCCCTCCTGCATCAACACACAAGCGATCGATCTCTGTAGTTTACAGAGATCGATCGCTGCATGCATAAAGGTAGCAAGCGATCGATCTCTGTAGTTTACAGAGATCGATCGCTGCATGCATAAAGGTAGCAAGCGATCGATCTCTGTAGTTTACAGAGATCGATCGCTGCATGCATAAAGGTAGCAAGCGATCGATCTCTGTAGTTTACAGAGATCGATCGCTGCATGCATAAAGGTAGCAAGCGATCGATCTCTGTAGTTTACAGAGATCGATCGCTGCATGCATAAAGGTAGCAAGCGATCGATCTCTGTAGTTTACAGAGATCGATCGCTGCATGCATAAAGGTAGCAAGCGATCGATCTCTGTAGTTTACAGAGATCGATCGCTGCATGCATAAAGGTAGCAAGCGATCGATCTCTGTAGTTTACAGAGATCGATCGCTGCATGCATAAAGGTAGCAAGCGATCGATCTCTGTAGTTTACAGAGATCGATCGCTGCATGCATAAAGGTAGCAAGCGATCGATCTCTGTAGTTTACAGAGATCGATCGCTGCATGCATAAAGGTAGCAAGCGATCGATCTCTGTAGTTTACAGAGATCGATCGCTGCATGCATAAAGGTAGCAAGCGATCGATCTCTGTAGTTTACAGAGATCGATCGCTGCATGCATAAAGGTAGCAAGCGATCGATCTCTGTAGTTTACAGAGATCGATCGCTGCATGCATAAAGGTAGCAAGCGATCGATCTCTGTAGTTTACAGAGATCGATCGCTGCATGCATAAAGGTAGCAAGCGATCGATCTCTGTAGTTTACAGAGATCGATCGCTGCATGCATAAAGGTAGCAAGCGATCGATCTCTGTAGTTTACAGAGATCGATCGCTGCATGCATAAAGGTAGCAAGCGATCGATCTCTGTAGTTTACAGAGATCGATCGCTGCATGCATAAAGGTAGCAAGCGATCGATCTCTGTAGTTTACAGAGATCGATCGCTGCATGCATAAAGGTAGCAAGCGATCGATCTCTGTAGTTTACAGAGATCGATCGCTGCATGCATAAAGGTAGCAAGCGATCGATCTCTGTAGTTTACAGAGATCGATCGCTGCATGCATAAAGGTAGCAAGCGATCGATCTCTGTAGTTTACAGAGATCGATCGCTGCATGCATAAAGGTAGCAAGCGATCGATCTCTGTAGTTTACAGAGATCGATCGCTGCATGCATAAAGGTAGCAAGCGATCGATCTCTGTAGTTTACAGAGATCGATCGCTGCATGCATAAAGGTAGCAAGCGATCGATCTCTGTAGTTTACAGAGATCGATCGCTGCATGCATAAAGGTAGCAAGCGATCGATCTCTGTAGTTTACAGAGATCGATCGCTGCATGCATAAAGGTAGCAAGCGATCGATCTCTGTAGTTTACAGAGATCGATCGCTGCATGCATAAAGGTAGCAAGCGATCGATCTCTGTAGTTTACAGAGATCGATCGCTGCATGCATAAAGGTAGCAAGCGATCGATCTCTGTAGTTTACAGAGATCGATCGCTGCATGCATAAAGGTAGCAAGCGATCGATCTCTGTAGTTTACAGAGATCGATCGCTGCATGCATAAAGGTAGCAAGCGATCGATCTCTGTAGTTTACAGAGATCGATCGCTGCATGCATAAAGGTAGCAAGCGATCGATCTCTGTAGTTTACAGAGATCGATCGCTGCATGCATAAAGGTAGCAAGCGATCGATCTCTGTAGTTTACAGAGATCGATCGCTGCATGCATAAAGGTAGCAAGCGATCGATCTCTGTAGTTTACAGAGATCGATCGCTGCATGCATAAAGGTAGCAAGCGATCGATCTCTGTAGTTTACAGAGATCGATCGCTGCATGCATAAAGGTAGCAAGCGATCGATCTCTGTAGTTTACAGAGATCGATCGCTGCATGCTTGCATGCAGCAAGCGATTGATCTCTGCTTTTCAGCGGAAAGTAAACAAACAGTTCATATCAGCGGAAAGTAAACAAACAGTTCATATCAGCGGAAAGTAAACAAACAGTTCATATCAGCGGAAAGTAAACAAACAGTTCATATCAGCGGAAAGTAAACAAACAGTTCATATCAGCGGAAAGTAAACAAACAGTTCATATCAGCGGAAAGTAAACAAACAGTTCATATCAGCGGAAAGTAAACAAACAGTTCATATCAGCGGAAAGTAAACAAACAGTTCATATCAGCGGAAAGTAAACAAACAGTTCATATCAGCGGAAAGTAAACAAACAGTTCATATCAGCGGAAAGTAAACAAACAGTTCATATCAGCGGAAAGTAAACAAACAGTTCATATCAGCGGAAAGTAAACAAACAGTTCATATCAGCGGAAAGTAAACAAACAGTTCATATCAGCGGAAAGTAAACAAACAGTTCATATCAGCGGAAAGTAAACAAACAGTTCATATCAGCGGAAAGTAAACAAACAGTTCATATCAGCGGAAAGTAAACAAACAGTTCATATCAGCGGAAAGTAAACAAACAGTTCATATCAGCGGAAAGTAAACAAACAGTTCATATCAGCGGAAAGTAAACAAACAGTTCATATCAGCGGAAAGTAAACAAACAGTTCATATCAGCGGAAAGTAAACAAACAGTTCATATCAGCGGAAAGTAAACAAACAGTTCATATCAGCGGAAAGTAAACAAACAGTTCATATCAGCGGAAAGTAAACAAACAGTTCATATCAGCGGAAAGTAAACAAACAGTTCATATCAGCGGAAAGTAAACAAACAGTTCATATCAGCGGAAAGTAAACAAACAGTTCATATCAGCGGAAAGTAAACAAACAGTTCATATCAGCGGAAAGTAAACAAACAGTTCATATCAGCGGAAAGTAAACAAACAGTTCATATCAGCGGAAAGTAAACAAACAGTTCATATCAGCGGAAAGTAAACAAACAGTTCATATCAGCGGAAAGTAAACAAACAGTTCATATCAGCGGAAAGTAAACAAACAGTTCATATCAGCGGAAAGTAAACAAACAGTTCATATCAGCGGAAAGTAAACAAACAGTTCATATCAGCGGAAAGTAAACAAACAGTTCATATCAGCGGAAAGTAAACAAACAGTTCATATCAGCGGAAAGTAAACAAACAGTTCATATCAGCGGAAAGTAAACAAACAGTTCATATCAGCGGAAAGTAAACAAACAGTTCATATCAGCGGAAAGTAAACAAACAGTTCATATCAGCGGAAAGTAAACAAACAGTTCATATCAGCGGAAAGTAAACAAACAGTTCATATCAGCGGAAAGTAAACAAACAGTTCATATCAGCGGAAAGTAAACAAACAGTTCATATCAGCGGAAAGTAAACAAACAGTTCATATCAGCGGAAAGTAAACAAACAGTTCATATCAGCGGAAAGTAAACAAACAGTTCATATCAGCGGAAAGTAAACAAACAGTTCATATCAGCGGAAAGTAAACAAACAGTTCATATCAGCGGAAAGTAAACAAACAGTTCATATCAGCGGAAAGTAAACAAACAGTTCATATCAGCGGAAAGTAAACAAACAGTTCATATCAGCGGAAAGTAAACAAACAGTTCATATCAGCGGAAAGTAAACAAACAGTTCATATCAGCGGAAAGTAAACAAACAGTTCATATCAGCGGAAAGTAAACAAACAGTTCATATCAGCGGAAAGTAAACAAACAGTTCATATCAGCGGAAAGTAAACAAACAGTTCATATCAGCGGAAAGTAAACAAACAGTTCATATCAGCGGAAAGTAAACAAACAGTTCATATCAGCGGAAAGTAAACAAACAGTTCATATCAGCGGAAAGTAAACAAACAGTTCATATCAGCGGAAAGTAAACAAACAGTTCATATCAGCGGAAAGTAAACAAACAGTTCCAGAATTTCTATAGCGTTTAAATAACTGTTTAAACCAAACATTTTTACATACAATTACCAAAACGTTATCTAACCCCTATCCAGATCCAAACAACCTAAATATGCTCTATACAGTTCGTCATCAATCCAAAATATCATGAAGAACCCCCAAAAACCTTTACATAAACCCACCACGGGTCAAAACGCGCCTCGACTGCTCAGCGCACTCCCACGGCCATCATCCATCAGCTGCTCCTACGTCCGGAGGAGGAATATCATCCTCACCTGGGTCAACGTAACCTAGAACGTCACCTACACCATACAGACACATATGAGATATGGAAATCTCAGTAAGCTACGTAAATGCAGATGCATGCGTGTCGTGCATATGAAGTTCAGAAAACATGCTCATCAGACATATCAGGTCATTTCATACATATTGCCACCGAGATATCAGCCCACTAAATGGAAAGGATACATTCCGCGGTCGAACTACCACTTTCCACTTAGATGGGGGGGGGGGGGTACATGCTCACAAACCCTACAGCCATGCCTGAGCCCCATCCCGCGTGACCTTTCAGATACAGATTACGTATTTTCGTTCATTATTCATTTCATTGAAAACTCGTGCAGAAACCCATTTTTATGCCATTTTGAAACACGTGATGCATGAACAGTTCATATCAGCGGAAAGTAAACAAACAGTTCATATCGGCAGACAATATAACATAACCTATAAACAACTAACCTAACTACCCAACCTAAACAACGTAAAACAAGGAACCCTCAAGGATCCTTGATACGACGACGAGGTATGGTGTAGACCTTTGGGTCAAGCAAGTCACGAGAACTTACCTCGAGCGCGCTGGATCTCAAGCTTCTTCCACGGGAGTCGTGTGTCTGAGAAAAAACACGACATTCGCAATTAAAACCAATTTAAACTATTAACGTCCAAATTTCAAACTTTAACTAAAGAATTATCCTAAATTCTTCACTTAGCTAATTAAAGCATTTCGAACGTTAATTATAGCTCGATAATCCAAATTCTCAAATAACGAGTTTTTCTCTAAAAACCCGAAATTTAACCAATTTATAACTTTTTCGCAAATTGATTTTCTTCGTCCAATAACGTCCAATACGTTCAATATATACCTAATCACGGCTAACCTATTAATTACGAAGCCTAAATCGCATTTTTAACGAAAACCCTAATCGAAACCCTAACCCTAAATCGAACCGAAACTCGAATTAAACACTCGAAAACTAAAGCTACATACCGAGGGTAGCGAGAGAGGAAGAAAACGTGAAGGACGGAGGAGAAACGGAGGTCGGACGGAGGTCGGAATGGTGGAGCTCGCCGGCGGCCGAGAGAAGAAATCTTCTCTGTTCGTGAGTTCCAGAGAGAAAAGAGAGAAAAGAGAGAAGTGAGGGAAAAGGAGGGAATTTTGTGTTATTTATAAAATTGATTTTACAATTTACCGTTTTGCCCTTCTTTGATTTTTATATTGATTTCGTTCTTCGGTTCGTTAATCGTCTAGCCATTCGACTACTCCATACGTCCTTACTTTACCAATAAGTCCATCTAATTATTTGGGATTTAACAAAACTGTCCGTTCGCAATTTGGACCTCGTTTGCTATTTTTACGAGAATGTCTTTTACTTTATGATAATAGTAAACAAACAGTTCATATCAGCGGAAAGTAAACAAACAGTTCATATCAGCGGAAAGTAAACAAACAGTTCATATCAGCGGAAAGTAAACAAACAGTTCATATCAGCGGAAAGTAAACAAACAGTTCATATCAGCGGAAAGTAAACAAACAGTTCATATCAGCGGAAAGTAAACAAACAGTTCATATCAGCGGAAAGTAAACAAACAGTTCATATCAGCGGAAAGTAAACAAACAGTTCATATCAGCGGAAAGTAAACAAACAGTTCATATCAGCGGAAAGTAAACAAACAGTTCATATCAGCGGAAAGTAAACAAACAGTTCATATCAGCGGAAAGTAAACAAACAGTTCATATCAGCGGAAAGTAAACAAACAGTTCATATCAGCGGAAAGTAAACAAACAGTTCATATCAGCGGAAAGTAAACAAACAGTTCATATCAGCGGAAAGTAAACAAACAGTTCATATCAGCGGAAAGTAAACAAACAGTTCATATCAGCGGAAAGTAAACAAACAGTTCATATCAGCGGAAAGTAAACAAACAGTTCATATCAGCGGAAAGTAAACAAACAGTTCATATCAGCGGAAAGTAAACAAACAGTTCATATCAGCGGAAAGTAAACAAACAGTTCATATCAGCGGAAAGTAAACAAACAGTTCATATCAGCGGAAAGTAAACAAACAGTTCATATCAGCGGAAAGTAAACAAACAGTTCATATCAGCGGAAAGTAAACAAACAGTTCATATCAGCGGAAAGTAAACAAACAGTTCATATCAGCGGAAAGTAAACAAACAGTTCATATCAGCGGAAAGTAAACAAACAGTTCATATCAGCGGAAAGTAAACAAACAGTTCATATCAGCGGAAAGTAAACAAACAGTTCATATCAGCGGAAAGTAAACAAACAGTTCATATCAGCGGAAAGTAAACAAACAGTTCATATCAGCGGAAAGTAAACAAACAGTTCATATCAGCGGAAAGTAAACAAACAGTTCATATCAGCGGAAAGTAAACAAACAGTTCATATCAGCGGAAAGTAAACAAACAGTTCATATCAGCGGAAAGTAAACAAACAGTTCATATCAGCGGAAAGTAAACAAACAGTTCATATCAGCGGAAAGTAAACAAACAGTTCATATCAGCGGAAAGTAAACAAACAGTTCATATCAGCGGAAAGTAAACAAACAGTTCATATCAGCGGAAAGTAAACAAACAGTTCATATCAGCGGAAAGTAAACAAACAGTTCATATCAGCGGAAAGTAAACAAACAGTTCATATCAGCGGAAAGTAAACAAACAGTTCATATCAGCGGAAAGTAAACAAACAGTTCATATCAGCGGAAAGTAAACAAACAGTTCATATCAGCGGAAAGTAAACAAACAGTTCATATCAGCGGAAAGTAAACAAACAGTTCATATCAGCGGAAAGTAAACAAACAGTTCATATCAGCGGAAAGTAAACAAACAGTTCATATCAGCGGAAAGTAAACAAACAGTTCATATCAGCGGAAAGTAAACAAACAGTTCATATCAGCGGAAAGTAAACAAACAGTTCATATCAGCGGAAAGTAAACAAACAGTTCATATCAGCGGAAAGTAAACAAACAGTTCATATCAGCGGAAAGTAAACAAACAGTTCATATCAGCGGAAAGTAAACAAACAGTTCATATCAGCGGAAAGTAAACAAACAGTTCATATCAGCGGAAAGTAAACAAACAGTTCATATCAGCGGAAAGTAAACAAACAGTTCATATCAGCGGAAAGTAAACAAACAGTTCATATCAGCGGAAAGTAAACAAACAGTTCATATCAGCGGAAAGTAAACAAACAGTTCATATCGGCAGACAATATAACATAACCTATAAACAACTAACCTAACTACCCAACCTAAACAACGTAAAACAAGGAACCCTCAAGGATCCTTGATACGACGACGAGGTATGGATTAGACAATGTAGTTGTCAGTTATGTTAGACTCTATTTTTCAGCTTGGTTGGAGTTTGGTTTCTCCAATGGCCGAGTAAATAGCAAAATTTATAACCTGGATTTTGTAATGTCATTTTCGAATCAATTCTGGACATTTAAAAGAGAGAAAAGAGAGAAAAGAGAGAAAAGAGAGAAAAGAGAGAAAAGAGAGAAAAGAGAGAAAAGAGAGAAAAGAGAGAAAAGAGAGAAAAGAGAGAAAAGAGAGAAAAGAGAGAAAAGAGAGAAAAGAGAGAAAAGAGAGAAAAGAGAGAAAAGAGAGAAAAGAGAGAAAAGAGAGAAAAGAGAGAAAAGAGAGAAAAGAGAGAAAAGAGAGAAAAGAGAGAAAAGAGAGAAAAGAGAGAAAAGAGAGAAAAGAGAGAAAAGAGAGAAAAGAGAGAAAAGAGAGAAAAGAGAGAAAAGAGAGAAAAGAGAGAAAAGAGAGAAAAGAGAGAAAAGAGAGAAAAGAGAGAAAAGAGAGAAAAGAGAGAAAAGAGAGAAAAGAGAGAAAAGAGAGAAAAGAGAGAAAAGAGAGAAAAGAGAGAAAAGAGAGAAAAGAGAGAAAAGAGAGAAAAGAGAGAAAAGAGAGAAAAGAGAGAAAAGAGAGAAAAGAGAGAAAAGAGAGAAAAGAGAGAAAAGAGAGAAAAGAGAGAAAAGAGAGAAAAGAGAGAAAAGAGAGAAAAGAGAGAAAAGAGAGAAAAGAGAGAAAAGAGAGAAAAGAGAGAAAAGAGAGAAAAGAGAGAAAAGAGAGAAAAGAGAGAAAAGAGAGAAAAGAGAGAAAAGAGAGAAAAGAGAGAAAAGAGAGAAAAGAGAGAAAAGAGAGAAAAGAGAGAAAAGAGAGAAAAGAGAGAAAAGAGAGAAAAGAGAGAAAAGAGAGAAAAGAGAGAAAAGAGAGAAAAGAGAGAAAAGAGAGAAAAGAGAGAAAAGAGAGAAAAGAGAGAAAAGAGAGAAAAGAGAGAAAAGAGAGAAAAGAGAGAAAAGAGAGAAAAGAGAGAAAAGAGAGAAAAGAGAGAAAAGAGAGAAAAGAGAGAAAAGAGAGAAAAGAGAGAAAAGAGAGAAAAGAGAGAAAAGAGAGAAAAGAGAGAAAAGAGAGAAAAGAGAGAAAAGAGAGAAAAGAGAGAAAAGAGAGAAAAGAGAGAAAAGAGAGAAAAGAGAGAAAAGAGAGAAAAGAGAGAAAAGAGAGAAAAGAGAGAAAAGAGAGAAAAGAGAGAAAAGAGAGAAAAGAGAGAAAAGAGAGAAAAGAGAGAAAAGAGAGAAAAGAGAGAAAAGAGAGAAAAGAGAGAAAAGAGAGAAAAGAGAGAAAAGAGAGAAAAGAGAGAAAAGAGAGAAAAGAGAGAAAAGAGAGAAAAGAGAGAAAAGAGAGAAAAGAGAGAAAAGAGAGAAAAGAGAGAAAAGAGAGAAAAGAGAGAAAAGAGAGAAAAGAGAGAAAAGAGAGAAAAGAGAGAAAAGAGAGAAAAGAGAGAAGTGAGGGAAAAGGAGGGAATTTTGTGTTATTTATAAAATTGATTTTACAATTTACCGTTTTGCCCTTCTTTGATTTTTATATTGATTTCGTTCTTCGGTTCGTTAATCGTCTAGCCATTCGACTACTCCATACGTCCTTACTTTACCAATAAGTCCATCTAATTATTTGGGATTTAACAAAACTGTCCGTTCGCAATTTGGACCTCGTTTGCTATTTTTACGAGAATGTCTTTTACTTTATGATAATAGTAATTACTCGGAATATAGCGTCACTATTCTGAAAATTCCCAGAATTTCCTTAAAATGAGCATTCATGCATACTTGTTAGCATTGCATTCCTTACTAAGCATTAGGCTTATAGTTTAAACCTTATGATGTAGGTGAAGATTTAGCAGTGAGGATTCCAATTCAGTGGAAGATGTTAAGAGTTTGCATCCACCGATGGATGTTCCCTATCGGAAGATGTTAAGAGTTTGCATCCACCGATGGATGTTCCCTATCGGAAGATGTTAAGAGTTTGCATCCACCGATGGATGTTCCCTATCGGAAGATGTTAAGAGTTTGCATCCACCGATGGATGTTCCCTATCGGAAGATGTTAAGAGTTTGCATCCACCGATGGATGTTCCCTATCGGAAGATGTTAAGAGTTTGCATCCACCGATGGATGTTCCCTATCGGAAGATGTTAAGAGTTTGCATCCACCGATGGATGTTCCCTATCGGAAGATGTTAAGAGTTTGCATCCACCGATGGATGTTCCCTATCGGAAGATGTTAAGAGTTTGCATCCACCGATGGATGTTCCCTATCGGAAGATGTTAAGAGTTTGCATCCACCGATGGATGTTCCCTATCGGAAGATGTTAAGAGTTTGCATCCACCGATGGATGTTCCCTATCGGAAGATGTTAAGAGTTTGCATCCACCGATGGATGTTCCCTATCGGAAGATGTTAAGAGTTTGCATCCACCGATGGATGTTCCCTATCGGAAGATGTTAAGAGTTTGCATCCACCGATGGATGTTCCCTATCGGAAGATGTTAAGAGTTTGCATCCACCGATGGATGTTCCCTATCGGAAGATGTTAAGAGTTTGCATCCACCGATGGATGTTCCCTATCGGAAGATGTTAAGAGTTTGCATCCACCGATGGATGTTCCCTATCGGAAGATGTTAAGAGTTTGCATCCACCGATGGATGTTCCCTATCGGAAGATGTTAAGAGTTTGCATCCACCGATGGATGTTCCCTATCGGAAGATGTTAAGAGTTTGCATCCACCGATGGATGTTCCCTATCGGAAGATGTTAAGAGTTTGCATCCACCGATGGATGTTCCCTATCGGAAGATGTTAAGAGTTTGCATCCACCGATGGATGTTCCCTATCGGAAGATGTTAAGAGTTTGCATCCACCGATGGATGTTCCCTATCGGAAGATGTTAAGAGTTTGCATCCACCGATGGATGTTCCCTATCGGAAGATGTTAAGAGTTTGCATCCACCGATGGATGTTCCCTATCGGAAGATGTTAAGAGTTTGCATCCACCGATGGATGTTCCCTATCGGAAGATGTTAAGAGTTTGCATCCACCGATGGATGTTCCCTATCGGAAGATGTTAAGAGTTTGCATCCACCGATGGATGTTCCCTATCGGAAGATGTTAAGAGTTTGCATCCACCGATGGATGTTCCCTATCGGAAGATGTTAAGAGTTTGCATCCACCGATGGATGTTCCCTATCGGAAGATGTTAAGAGTTTGCATCCACCGATGGATGTTCCCTATCGGAAGATGTTAAGAGTTTGCATCCACCGATGGATGTTCCCTATCGGAAGATGTTAAGAGTTTGCATCCACCGATGGATGTTCCCTATCGGAAGATGTTAAGAGTTTGCATCCACCGATGGATGTTCCCTATCGGAAGATGTTAAGAGTTTGCATCCACCGATGGATGTTCCCTATCGGAAGATGTTAAGAGTTTGCATCCACCGATGGATGTTCCCTATCGGAAGATGTTAAGAGTTTGCATCCACCGATGGATGTTCCCTATCGGAAGATGTTAAGAGTTTGCATCCACCGATGGATGTTCCCTATCGGAAGATGTTAAGAGTTTGCATCCACCGATGGATGTTCCCTATCGGAAGATGTTAAGAGTTTGCATCCACCGATGGATGTTCCCTATCGGAAGATGTTAAAAGTTTGCATCCACCGATGGATGTTCCCTATCGGAAGATGTTAAGAGTTTGCATCTACCATGGATGAATTCTATCGGAAGATGTTAAGAGTTTGCATCTACCGATGGATGATTTCTATCTGAAGATGTATTAAATGAACACGTGAATTGCACATGTCTATTGGTAGATGTAAGGTATTTCAAATACCGGATGATGTAAGTGTTGTGTTGTCGTCTAGTGACCGGTAGATGTTTTACCATCGGTCGATGTGAGTCTATGACTCTATCGGTAGATGCAGTGTAGGAGATGTTTGCAAAAAAAAAATATAATACTAATAATGATCAAGGTGCATGAAGTAAGAACCGATTGATTAAATGGTTAAGTTATGAATTTCGTGGCGACTCCAACTGGGGTCGTTACAATTATGGTATCAAAGCGAAACCGGGTTCTAAAATCGATTCTGCAGACTGCCTTCCAGCACAGATTGCCACCTGACTACACTCCTGCAACTGTAAGTAATTACGTTTTTAAATAATGTCATTATGTTAAGATGTATTTATGAATATTTGTTAGGGATCTCAAAATGGTAAGAGGACAGCAAAGAGAGGCTAATGAGAATAGCAATGCCATTGCTCAGTTGACAGAGTTGGTTATGCGCCAATCTCGCCAAATCGAACAGCTGATGGCTGCTAGAGAAGAACAAGCGAATTCTAGTACTAATGCAACTCATGATCATGGTGGTGAGCGTTTAGACCAACTTCGACCCCCGACATTCAATGGTCGAGCTTCGGATCCTGTTTATGCTGAGGAATGGATTCGGAAAATGGAAGACATGTTCAAGTATGCAAAGGTTGAAGAAGGAGACAGGGTAACATATGCCGTTTTCCATCTGGAATTGGATGCAAGACATTAGTGGGATTCAATTCAGAGCACCGTTAATGTAGGAGCTATGACCTGGGAAATGTTTAAGACTGCCTTCTTTGACAAGTACTTCAATAGAAGTGTTCGGGCCAACAAGAAGAAGGAGTTCATGAGTTTACGTCAGTTTGGCTCTGTGACGGACTACATATGTAGGTTTGAGGCTTTATTCCAGTTTGCACCCAGACTGAAAGAAGATGATGAGGGTAAGATCCACCAATTTGTTCAAGGACTCAAACCAAGTCTGTATATGAGAGTAAAGACTGCTGGAATACATAATGTACCTTATGCTGAAGTGACAGCTAAGGCTCTAGAACTGGAAGAGGCTGAGATATCGACATATGCGCAGCGCGAATCATCAAGGAAGTTTACTAAAGAGGCTCAGCCGCCGCCACGTCAGAACAAAGGATGGCAACCGCAACAGAACAGGGGACCACAACAACAACAGCAAGGCATAAAGAGACCCTTCAATCCAAATGATGATCAAGGAAAAGGAAAGCGACCAATGGCCCCTCTATGCCCCACCTATCAGAAGAACCACCCCGGCGAATGCAAGTTACTTTCTGGCCGCTGTTTTAGATGTGACAAGGTCGGACATGTAGTTAGAGACTGCCCCATGCCACCAGACCCCAATCGAGCAAGAATAGCACCCAGAGTCTTTGCTATGATGGAAGATGAAGAGGCTATGCAGCATACGGTCATATCAGGTACAATTATGATCTGTGGTGTTTCTACTTATACACTTATAGACACAGGAGCCACACACTCATTTATAGCAACCTTGTTTGTCTGTAAGCATAAGTTAGGATACTTATCGGCTGATAGGCCATATAGTGTCATGTTACCGTCAGGGAAATCCTTACATTCTGAACAGATAGTGAAGGGTGACATTGTGTCCTTAGGAGATAAGAAGTTATATGTAGAGCTAATTGTAATTAACATGAAGGGATATGAAGTTATATTAGGAATGGATTGGTTATCAAGACATTATGCCACGATAAGTTGTAGATCTGGATTAGTTGAGTTTCGACCCCCAAATGGAGATCAGTATACTTTCCAAGCCATCCCAAAAATAAGTAAAATACCGATTATATCCTCTCTAGAGACTCAACGGTTATTGAAAGATGGTTGTGAGAGTTATCTAGCTAGTGTAATCGATATTCGGTTAAAGAACAAAGTTGAACTACAAGATATTCCCATAGTTAAGGAGTTTTCTGAGGTATTTATGGATGACTTGCCCGGATTACCACCTGATAGAGAAGTTGAATTTGTAATTGATACATATCCCGAGGCATTGCCTGTATCCAAGAACCCTTATCGCATGACACCAGTTGAGCTGAAGGAATTAAAGGTCCAACTGCAGGAATTAGTGGACAAAGGGTTTATACGCTCCAGTAGTTCTCCCTGGGGTGCACCTGTTTCATTTGTTAAGAAGAAAGACGGTTCTCTTAGAATGTGCATAGATTACCGAGAACTGAATAAGTTGACAATTAAGAACAAGTACCCATTGCCCCGAATTGACGACTTGTTTGACCAATTACAAGGAGCTAAAGTGTTTTCAAAGATTGACTTGCGTTCGGGGTACTACCAATTGAAGGTTAAGAAGGAAGATGTACCTAAGACGGCTTT
Source organism: Begonia masoniana (assembly GCA_022432975.1). NCBI lineage: Eukaryota > Viridiplantae > Streptophyta > Magnoliopsida > Cucurbitales > Begoniaceae > Begonia > Begonia masoniana. The sequence continues at coordinate 36,314,480 of CM039510.1, forward strand.
TAGGACCCGCTATGGACATTATGAATTTCTTGTAATGTCGTTTGGGTTAACCAATGCACCTGCAGCCTTTATGGACCTGATGAATCGAGTGTTTCGTGATTACTTAGACAAGTTTGTAATTGTATTCATAGATGATATTCTTATATACTCACGGACTGAAGCTGACCATGAAGAACACTTAAGAATAATTTTGACAACCCTGAAACAGCAACAACTCTATGCCAAGTTGTCCAAGTGTGAGTTCTGGTTGGATAAGGTTAACTTCTTAGGCTATGTCATCTCTGCTGAAGGTATATCAGTAGATCCAACCAAAATTCAGGCAGTTAAAGACTGGCCACAGACAAGGAATGCCAGTGAAGTCCGCAGTTTCCTTGGTTTGGCAGGTTATTATAGGAAATTTATTAAGAGATTTTCGATGATAGCTAAACCTTTAACAAGTTTGACTAAGAAGGACACCAAGTACTCTTGGACTGAAGCTTGTGAAGATGGCTTCCAGACACTTAAACTGAAGTTGACATCAGCCCCGCTTTTGACTCTTCCAACCAAAGAAGGGAAGTTTAGTGTTTACTGTGACGCATCAAAAATTGGTCTGGGGTGTGTTTTGATGCAAGAAGGCAAGGTGGTGGCGTATGCCTCTAGGCAGCTGAAGAGTTATGAACAGAATTACCCCACTCACGATTTAGAGTTAGCCGCAGTTGTTTTTGCTTTAAAGATTTGGAGACACTATTTGTATGGTCAACAGTGTGAGGTGTTTTCTGACCATAAAAGCCTGAAGTACCTTTTCACCCAAAAGGAATTAAACATGAGACAAAGAAGTTGGTTAGAGTTTGTTAAGGATTATGACTTCGAAATTAAATATCACCCGGGTAAGGCCAATGCTGTGGCTGATGCATTAAGCAGAATATCTAAGACAATGCAGCCCGCAGTATCAACCATGTCTGTACCATTATGGAAGGAAGTTCAGAAGTTCGAGTTGGAAATAGTTCCTGAGTTGTCAACTTTACTTGCTGACTTAACCATTCGACCAACTATTTTGGATAAAATCAAAGAGGCACAACAGAAGGATTCAAAGGAGAATAATAGCATGATGAGTAAGTTGCAGGATGCCTCCTCTGAATTCAGCCTCTCCGACGATGGTATTTTGAAGTTTAGGAATCGATGATATATTCCAAATGATAAAGAACTACGTAAGTTGATCTTGACTGAGGCTCACTCGTCTCCCTTTTCTGTACATCCTGGTAGCACCAAGATGTATCGGGACTTGAAGTTACATTATTGGTAGCCAAATATAAAGAGGGATATTGCCAAGTATGTGGAGTCATGTTTGGTTTGCCAACAGGTTAAGGCAGAGCACCAATGCCCAGGAGGTACTCTTCAACCCTTACCAATGCCTGAATGGAAGTGGGAAAATATTGCCATGGATTTTGTAGTAGGATTACCAAAGACAATCAAAGGACATGATAGTATTTAGGTTGTGGTTGACAGAATGACAAAATCAGCACACTTCATACCAGTAAGAATGACTTTTACAATGGAACAACTTGCTAACCTGTACATTCAGGAAATCATCAGATTGCATGGGATCGCCTTGTCCATTGTCTCCGACCGTGATCCTAGATTTACTTCGAGATTTTGGCAAAGTTTGCAAGGCACGTTAGGAACAAAATTGTCCTTCAGTACTGCTTTCCACCCTCAAACCGATGGTCAATCTGAGAGGACCATTCAGATACTAGAAGACATGTTAAGAGCGTGTGTGCTGGATTTCCAGACATCTTGGAGTCGATATTTACCCTTGGTGGAATTCTCCTACAATAATAGTTACCAGTCCACCATTGGTATGGCACCTTACGAAGCACTTTATGGCAGAAAGTGCAGATCACCTTTGTACTGGGATGAAGTCGGTGAAGCAAAACTCCTAGGTCCAGAGATCTTGCAACAGATGTCAGACAAGATTACCATTATCAGGAAAAAAATAATTACTGCACAAAGCCGACAGAAAAGTTATGCAGACCAAAGGAGGAGAGATCTTGAATTTGCCGTTGGAGATGAAGTTTTCTTAAAGATTTCACCGTTTAAAGGAGTACTAAGATTTGGCAAGAAGGGGAAACTTAATCCGCGATTCGTTGGACCGTTCCCTATCTTGGAGAGGATCGGCAGCACAACTTATAGACTGCTATTGCCCTTATCATTGGAAAAGGTTCACAATATTTTTCATGTGTCAATGTTAAGAAAATGCATACGGGATCCTACACAAGTTGTTAAGTCAGTGGATGTCGAAATTGAGCCAACACTAATGTATGAAGAGAAGCCAGTGCAAATTTTGGAATCTGCTGTGAAAACTCTGAGGAATAAAGAAATTCCATTGGTTAAGGTCTTATGGACAAATCATGGAGTTGAAGAAGCCACATGGGAACGACGGCAAGATATGTTGGACAAATATCCGGAGTTCTTTGTCTGATCAATTTTCGGGGACGGAAATTTTGTTTAAGGAGGGGTGGATGTAACACCCGACATTTTCAGCCAGGTGATTTTCTTAACGGGATTAACTGTCACCCTTATTTATTTTGGACCTTTTGATTTAAATTAATACCAAGATTTGTTCCAAATTGTGTGAACTAGGTTGAGTGGCAAAATCGAAATTAGGGTGGGCTGTGATCGATATATAAAGGAAATGGAAAGCTTTTAAATCTCACCAATACCACTGTAGCCGACACTTTCTCCTTTCAGCGATTTCTCTCTCCCGAGCTCTCGCTCTCTGCCTGCCTGTAATCTTTCCTTCGACGATCGGTTCCCTTGCCATTTCTCGGATACTCTACGCTCGAGGTATGAATTAGACAATGTAGTTGTCAGTTAGTTGTTAAACTCTGTTTTTCAGCTTGGTGTTGGAGTTTGGTTTCTCCAATGGCCGAGTAGCAATAGCAACATTTATAACCTGGATTTTATAATGTCATTTCCGAATCGATTCTGGACATTTAATATAACCGACCCTGATTAATCGTTAGTTGGACCTAGCTATTTTGGTTTTGAATTTCTGACTGCACACAGAGAACTAGACTAGGGGATTCGGGAATGACTTTAGTTATTAGATTCTAGGATGACTTGTGATTGGAACTTTTAGGGTTTTGTTTTAACTACTGTGATGTGAAATGTTTTAGGTGAAGAAGTTTGAAGAAAAGGAGTTCAAGTTGCTAAGGAAACAGGTAAGTGAATGTAATAAGACTTCCGGCCAATAGGGCCCTACATCACAAGGATATTAAGTTAGTTTTAGTTGTCTGATGTTTGTTCTGTGTTAGTAAGATTTCTTGTATTTGGATGATTTATGGATGTTGAGAGTTTTGTTATGTGATGTTCTGGTAGAGTCTACGAAGTCGACTGTTCTGGTATGATACTTTCTATAGTCAAATGATTCAAGAGTATCCATATCATGTATCATGATTTACTTCTTAAGCATATGAAAATGTTTTATGAGCATGTTTTTCCTCATGAACAAGATAAGAACATAAAACTTATGCAACGTGAATTAAGCGAGGGTTGGGGGCGGTTTGGCGTATGTCACTGTCCAAAAGGAAGGACCATGATTACGACCCACAAGCGACTATGTACACTCTCACTGTCAACCCCCCTTACCGGCACAAATTGTAATACCTGGTTCTATCAAACCGTTTCTCTATTCCTTTTAAACTAATGGTACAATTTATATGGCAATATTAAATGTAGGGTTAGTGGATGACTAGGCAAAGGCATAAGGGTAATTAGAAATTCAAAGGTGGAATAACGTATTTAAGGAAACTATTAATGAAGTAGCCGCCACTGTTTATTTCATTTCCTCTCCATTCTCAGCTCCTCAGCTTAGCAGAGCGCGATAGGAGACCCCCTTCGACTTCCTCCAGCGATTTCCTCCGAACTTGGTGAGTTTTGCTTCTATTTCTTGTTACATTGTATCTATCGTTGGTAGGAGGGATGATAAATGAGGTTTTGAGAAGGCGGTAAGTGAGTGGTGGTTTCGGTTTAAGTTGACATCGGGAATGCACAATGACTAAAGTTCCCAAAACAGTTTCCCTTAGATTTCTAGTGGTTTAGAATGAAGATTAGAGGGAATTTAATGTATGCTCTGTCTATGGTTTTAGGTTTGAGTAATACCCGAAGTAGCTTGCAACCAAGTTTTTCCAGGAGAGCCAGGTAAGTAAAGTTTGCTTGTGCCTTCGGGCCTACATCACAAAACATTAGGGTTTGTATGTTGGAATGTGTTGGTATGTCATGCATCATATTTTTAAAGTATACGAAAATGAATTTGAATGCATGTTGGCATAGTGAGGATTGAACATATTGAAACAGCTATGTGAATCAGTTTTACTGTTAAGGGAAGTAATCCGCCCCTTAATGAGACAGTGGATATTTATACTTTGGGAGAGTTGATCCAACTTCCAATTTCACAGGGGGATCTGAACATGTGAATCAGATTTGCTGTTAAGGGAATTTATCCGCCCCTTAACGAGCCAGTGGATGTATATACTTTAGGAGAGTTGATCCAGCTCCCAATTTCACAGGGGGATCTGAACAGAAACGAAACATGAACAACTGAGTTGAGAAAGTAGAAATTGCATGTTAGGAATTTATATTCAGCGTTTCATTTCATTACTGCTTTACTTACTTAGCATTAGACTAATAGATGAGTTTTGTGATGTAGGTGTTGAGGATACTGCAGGTGAATTTCCTGATTGCACAGATGATTAGATGTGGGTTGGAGGAGTACATTCATGCCTCGCCTAGTAAACTGATGAAGCGGGTTAACTGTTGTCGGAAGATGTAGGTTTAAGTCCATCGGATGATGTCTCAGTAAACTCATCGGCAGATGCGAGCTGACGTCATCGGAAGATGTAGGTTTAAGTCCATCGGATGATGTCTCAGTAAACTCATCGGCAGATGCGAGCTGACGTCATCGGAAGATGTAGGTTTAAGTCCATCGGATGATGTCTCAGTAAACTCATCGGCAGATGCGAGCTGACGTCATCGGAAGATGTAGGTTTAAGTCCATCGGATGATGTCTCAGTAAACTCATCGGCAGATGCGAGCTGACGTCATCGGAAGATGTAGGTTTAAGTCCATCGGATGATGTCTCAGTAAACTCATCGGCAGATGCGAGCTGACGTCATCGGAAGATGTAGGTTTAAGTCCATCGGATGATGTCTCAGTAAACTCATCGGCAGATGCGAGCTGACGTCATCGGAAGATGTAGGTTTAAGTCCATCGGATGATGTCTCAGTAAACTCATCGGCAGATGCGAGCTGACGTCATCGGAAGATGTAGGTTTAAGTCCATCGGATGATGTCTCAGTAAACTCATCGGCAGATGCGAGCTGACGTCATCGGAAGATGTAGGTTTAAGTCCATCGGATGATGTCTCAGTAAACTCATCGGCAGATGCGAGCTGACGTCATCGGAAGATGTAGGTTTAAGTCCATCGGATGATGTCTCAGTAAACTCATCGGCAGATGCGAGCTGACGTCATCGGAAGATGTAGGTTTAAGTCCATCGGATGATGTCTCAGTAAACTCATCGGCAGATGCGAGCTGACGTCATCGGAAGATGTAGGTTTAAGTCCATCGGATGATGTCTCAGTAAACTCATCGGCAGATGCGAGCTGACGTCATCGGAAGATGTAGGTTTAAGTCCATCGGATGATGTCTCAGTAAACTCATCGGCAGATGCGAGCTGACGTCATCGGAAGATGTAGGTTTAAGTCCATCGGATGATGTCTCAGTAAACTCATCGGCAGATGCGAGCTGACGTCATCGGAAGATGTAGGTTTAAGTCCATCGGATGATGTCTCAGTAAACTCATCGGCAGATGCGAGCTGACGTCATCGGAAGATGTAGGTTTAAGTCCATCGGATGATGTCTCAGTAAACTCATCGGCAGATGCGAGCTGACGTCATCGGAAGATGTAGGTTTAAGTCCATCGGATGATGTCTCAGTAAACTCATCGGCAGATGCGAGCTGACGTCATCGGAAGATGTAGGTTTAAGTCCATCGGATGATGTCTCAGTAAACTCATCGGCAGATGCGAGCTGACGTCATCGGAAGATGTAGGTTTAAGTCCATCGGATGATGTCTCAGTAAACTCATCGGCAGATGCGAGCTGACGTCATCGGAAGATGTAGGTTTAAGTCCATCGGATGATGTCTCAGTAAACTCATCGGCAGATGCGAGCTGACGTCATCGGAAGATGTAGGTTTAAGTCCATCGGATGATGTCTCAGTAAACTCATCGGCAGATGCGAGCTGACGTCATCGGAAGATGTAGGTTTAAGTCCATCGGATGATGTCTCAGTAAACTCATCGGCAGATGCGAGCTGACGTCATCGGAAGATGTAGGTTTAAGTCCATCGGATGATGTCTCAGTAAACTCATCGGCAGATGCGAGCTGACGTCATCGGAAGATGTAGGTTTAAGTCCATCGGATGATGTCTCAGTAAACTCATCGGCAGATGCGAGCTGACGTCATCGGAAGATGTAGGTTTAAGTCCATCGGATGATGTCTCAGTAAACTCATCGGCAGATGCGAGCTGACGTCATCGGAAGATGTAGGTTTAAGTCCATCGGATGATGTCTCAGTAAACTCATCGGCAGATGCGAGCTGACGTCATCGGAAGATGTAGGTTTAAGTCCATCGGATGATGTCTCAGTAAACTCATCGGCAGATGCGAGCTGACGTCATCGGAAGATGTAGGTTTAAGTCCATCGGATGATGTCTCAGTAAACTCATCGGCAGATGCGAGCTGACGTCATCGGAAGATGTAGGAGAGTTGATCCAGCTCCCAATTTCACAGGGGATCTGAACAGAAACGAAACATGAACAACTGAGTTGAGAAAGTAGAAATTGCATATTTAGGAATTTATATTTCAGCGTTTCATTTCATTACTGCTTTACTTACTTAGCATTAGGCTAATAGATGAGTTTTGTGATATAGGTGTTGAGAATACTGCAGGTGAATTTCCTGATTGCACAGATGATTAGATGTGGTTGGAGGAGTACATTCATGCCTCGGCCTAGTAAACTGATGAAGCGGGTTAACTGTTGTCTGCAGTGGTGGGGGTGTAGTTGGTAATAATCTAATCTGAGTACATTGAGTTTTCATGACAGTAGTGGTAGCAACCTTTTGAATTAGTTTTGGGGATTTCCTGACATTAGTGTTCTGTTGGATTTAAGTCCATCGGATGATGTCTCAGTAAACTCATCGGCAGATGCGAGCTGACGTCATCGGAAGATGTAGGTTTAAGTCCATCGGATGATGTCTCAGTAAACTCATCGGCAGATGCGAGCTGACGTCATCGGAAGATGTAGGTTTAAGTCCATCGGATGATGTCTCAGTAAACTCATCGGCAGATGCGAGCTGACGTCATCGGAAGATGTAGGTTTAAGTCCATCGGATGATGTCTCAGTAAACTCATCGGCAGATGCGAGCTGACGTCATCGGAAGATGTAGGTTTAAGTCCATCGGATGATGTCTCAGTAAACTCATCGGCAGATGCGAGCTGACGTCATCGGAAGATGTAGGTTTAAGTCCATCGGATGATGTCTCAGTAAAGTCACCGGTACATGAGGTTTGTTCTATCGGAAGATGTAGGTTTAAGTCCATCGGATGATGTCTCAGTAAACTCATCGGCAGATGCGAGCTGACGTCATCGGAAGATGTAGGTTTAAGTCCATCGGATGATGTCTCAGTAAACTCATCGGCAGATGCGAGCTGACGTCATCGGAAGATGTAGGTTTAAGTCCATCGGATGATGTCTCAGTAAACTCATCGGCAGATGCGAGCTGACGTCATCGGAAGATGTAGGTTTAATTCCATCGGATGATGTCTCAGTAAACTCATCGACAGATGCGTGCTGACGTCATCGGAAGATGTAGAGTGCATTTTGTCGTTTAGTCACCGGTAGATACAGTCTACCGAGAGATGTCCTTTGTTTTTCATTCGACTGACGTCATCGGCAGGAGTCTTCTATTTTGGTTGTTTTCTGCTTCTTCCGTTGACTTTACTCAACGGTGGATGCGTTTGACTTCTACAACTTTTAAAGTGTTTTCACGATTCAAACTTCTATTTCTTTTGACTGATTATTCCTTAACATTTCAAATGATTTCCGCTGCAAGTTTATTTTAAAAAAAAATATATGGTAGAAATTTTAGTCATGTACGGGCATTGTGTGACGAACCGGGTTCAGATAACTCGGGGCGTTACACAAATTCTCTCTTAATTCACACAACCCGAATGATGAATATGAATGATGAATATGAATGATGAATATGAATGATGATATGAATGATGAGCATGAATGATGATTATGAACGATGAATAAGAAAAGATTCATGAGCATTTGTTTTCTTAAAATGAGCATTCATGCATACTTGTTAGCATTGCATTCCTTACTAAGTATTAGGCTTATAGTTTAAACCTTATGATGTAGGTGAAGATTTAGCAGGTGAGGATTCCAAATTCAGTGATGATGTCTAAAGGCTGGTTGCAGGATGGTGCTCAGGGTGGAAGTCTTTGGCTGGCAAGTGAATATAACCCATGATTAAGCTCATAATGTGTCAGTAAGATTTATGGTGAACTGATGTTTAAGTAGAACGAGATTATATTTTAACATTGAGCTTCGAAACTGTTTGATTTAACTACTAAGTCTGGGGATGATTTTAAAGATATGGAAAGAGTTACTTTAACTAAGTCTTCCGTATAAGAATTTTTGGATGAGTCTCTGATTTTCATACATATGAGTATTGAGCCAATGTGGTTTGAAACCTGTTAAGAGTTTGCATCCACTGATGGATGTTCCCTATCGGAAGATGTTAAGAGTTTGCATCCACCGATGGATGTTCCCTATCGAAAGATGTTAAGAGTTTGCATCTACCGATGGATGAATTCTATCAGAAGATGTATTAAATGAACACGTGAATTGCACATGTCTATCGGTAAGTGTAAGGTATTTCAAATACCGGATGATGTAAGTGTTGTGTTGTCGTCTAGTGACCGGTAGATGTTTTACCATCGGTCGATGTGAGTCTATGACTCTATCGGTAGATGCAGTGTAGGAGATGTTTGCAAAAAAAAAAAATATATAATATTAATAATGATCAAGGTGCATGAAGTAAGAACCGATTGATTAAGAGGTTAAGTTATGAATTTCGTGGCGACTCCAACTGGGGTCGTTACAGACGGTCGAAATTGGAATGACGAAAATATCTTTGGCTATTTTGCTCAGAATCGGATATTTGTGGCCATTCAACTTCCACCATGTCAATATATCTAAACTATCTGAGTATTTTTCAAGTTTCTAAGTCATATACTCATCAATTTCAGACATATTAATAGAAGTATCAAACTCTAGAGAATTGTCAAAGAAGGTAGAGGTTGCAATATTAGTTGCCTTTGGAATCTCAACCCTTGAAGTTAGACATCCGTCATCTGAATCACCTTTGAAATCCAAATATAGTCTTTCCATTACATTCTCCACTTTGTTCATAAGCTCTGCAACTCTATCATTCCCAAACAAGATGCTTAGATAATGTTTTAATAGTTTTGACTTGCATCTTGGATCCAGAAGGACTGTCACGAAGACAAAAATAGTGAACCTTTCAAAAGTGCCTCAATACTTGTCAAATTTATTCTGCATCCCTAAAGCCATTGTCCTTGATAGCATATTGTCAGCCATGACATGTTGTTGAATGATCATCTTTAACTGACCTACTTCACTAACATACAAATTAGATGTAACATGTCATGAAGCTGAAACAGTATTAGTTGAGTCATAAAAAACCTTTAGAAACTTGCAAAATACTCGAATATTTGTCCAATCTTTGCTTGTAAGAGGCCCTTCTTCATCGAGGTCTGATATGAAATTGCTGTCACATTCTCTCATTTTTTCAAAAGCTTTTTCATATTTCTCATCATTATCTAGCATCAAATACATAAAGTTCCATCTAGTGCACACATCCAGGGTTACATTTCCTTTAAATGCAATCTGCAACTGTCAATACAATTCTTAAAATGTTGTAATCTTCCTAGGGAAGATTTGATATATTTGATAGCTTTTCGTACCCTGCTAATTGAATGTTGATGTTCCTTCAACTCATCATTAACAATCAAATTTAAAATGTGTGCAAAGCATCTAACATGAATAAATTCTCCATCTAAAACAACTGAACTCTGCCAATTACGCAAAGTCTTAACCAAACAAGAATATGCAACATCATTAGATGATACTATTATCAACAGTAATGGTCATAACATTCTCAATGCCCCAGCTCAACAAACAGTCTTCAAGTAATTTTCCAATGGTTTCACCTTTGTGATTTTCTATTTGAACAAAATTCAAAATTTTTTTATGCAACTTCCAATCACCATCAATAAAATGACCAATCACAACCATATAATTGATAGTTTGATTCGAAGTCCAAGTATTAGTAGTTAAACTCACTCTTTGACTTTTTCTACTAATAAATTCTTTCAACTGTCTTTTCTCATTGTTGTATATAGCTTCAATATCTATTGCTATTGTTCTATGAAAAGGCATAACAAAAGAACTTTGAAAATATTAAAGACATTCTTTAAATCCTTCCCATTCAACCATTCTCTTAGGCAATTCATCCTTAATTAGCATGCTAGCAATCACTTTACGCCCCCTACCTGAGTAAATGTTGCTACTTTAGAACATTCTCCCCCACTTTCCTTCTTTAAAAAAGGCAATGTTGTTTGTTTGACATCCAATTGTGACAAATACTTTTTACACACCTTTAAATGTCTGGTCATATTTGAAGTACCATTTCGTACAGAATGACATGCATATGACTGACCACAGTGGTTACAAGTAGCTTTAGGCGCATTTTCATCACAAATTTCATCCAAAGTGAAGTTATCCCAAGCATTGGATCTACTTCTTTTCTTCGGATTACTATCATTCACATTAGTTTCATCCTAAAAAAATAATTAACAACAATCAAATCATATTCATCATTCAATTAACAAAACAAATTCAAACAATTCTATAGCAAATATCACAAATTTCTATACTTTAATTCAGTAATTCTATATCAATATCACAATATGTTACAATCAATAGTCAGACTCACAGTAAGCAACAATTACATAAATAAACACCCTATAATTTTAAACAGCAAACAATGCTCTCGATCAACAATTTCGAAGAGTCTCCCACATGATATCAGCTCTAATTTTTACTAGTACATAAATAAAAAATTATAAACACATACACATACAGGTCTGATTTGAGGGTTGGATTGGAGGCTGAAGGCTGGAGCACTGGAGCAGTGGAGCAGTCTGACTAGACCGAGAGCAAGTAGGGACTAGGGAGCAGGGCCAAGGAGTTGCAAAAGTTTGCAAATGTGAATCAACCAAATAAATCAAATATTAATCAACCAAACATTACACAAGGATGCTGCATTTAAGGTATTGAGAAGCAGAAGCCAACCGTTTTATTGATTAAGACAATTGATCAGCCGGAGCGCAAATCGGAGGCGGGAACCGAGCCCTCGTCGCGAGGAGTCGTCACTCGTCTGAACCGAACCCTCGGAGCTTGTCGTCTATCACTCGCTAGAGCACCAAGGAGTCGTCACCCGTCAGTCCTCTGTCGCTGCCGCTGGAGCGCCGAGGAGTCGTCGGTCGTCTGTCGCTTCGCTGAGGAGTCATCGATAGTCTGTCGCCGAGGAGTCGTCTGTCCTAAACTGAAAATCCCGAGTTCCAATCCCAACACCCTAAGCCCAAATATTTGTCCAATCTTCAGGGTTCGGTTTTTCGGTTCGGTTCGGGTTTGACTTCCACCCGAACCAAACCCGAAAGCCTATTAGTGAACCCGACCCAAACACAAAAAAACAACTCATGTACCCAAACCGAACCGAACCAAACCCTCGGTTCGGTTCGGTTTCTTGGGTCGGTTTCGGGTCTACCCACCCCTAGACATAAGAGAAATTCATTGTATGAAATCAAGATGCAATTTAGTTTTGCGACTCAAGTATTAATATATAGAGAAAATATAAAACTCTAATATTGATATATGAGTCGGACCTGACCCAACTAGAATTTGAGTCATGACGAACTCTAACAAATACCAATATTGTAAATATGATGCAACAAACAAATTATTTGACTTAGAATTTCTACTTTTATCAAGGCTCAATAAAATTACTTGATTAGTTCTCACAATAATTTCTTTCAAGCCTATGACAGATAATTATTATATAAAATTTTATTTAAACGTAATTTCAATTATTCATGTTATGCAAATAAAACGATATGTAATTGTTTAAAATTAACATCACATAATTATGAGTTAATAAATCACACAATTCATTATCAATCTTAATTCCTATTTACAATAAAACTCAAATATTTATTCTTGTTTTTCGTAAAGTGAATAAAATAGTTGATAAAAGCATATTGAATTAACTATCTTAATTATGCAATAATTCACCAAAAAAAAAAAAACAGAATTAAGATAATTTCATACTCTTCTCCCAAAAGCCACAGAATATTTACTTCATGAAATAAGAAGAAAAAGAACTCACAATATTAAAAACAGAGACAATATGACAAATCTTCTATGCGATGCGATGTTGCCCGCGATGCGATGTTCCCCACGCTGCAACAATGTTTCGATCTGATTATCTCTTGTTTTTTCTCCCATATTTGCTCTTCTTCTCTGTTCAGCTCTCGGGCCTCTATTTGGCTTCCTAGTCTTACAACAAAAGTTTCTCCTTCAAATAAAAATGTTTCTTCTCAAGATTTTCTCTTTTTTTATCTAATTAAAATATTTAATTCAGAGTAGAATGCTTGGCTGCCATCAAATTCTCCTCCCTTTTTTTTAGTAATTTCTCATTCTTTATCACGTAAATCTTCTCTTGTGAATAAAAGAATCAATTTTAACAAATCTTGATGATGATTCTCTCTCTCCATGAGAATCGGTTTTCTTTCAAGCACTTTTTTTGAATCTCCTCTTTCTTCCACCATAATTAAATCTTCTTTTCCCAATAAATTTGCATAAAAATATAATTCATCATAAGATTTACCATAAAAATAGTTTTTTTATATAGAAACACGATGCTGTAGTATATTGTAACGTTCCATGGAAAAAAACATTATTTTTACTTGTTAAATCACCGATTTCAAACAATATTTACATAAAATATACTTATGTAATAACTCTTTTTCAAAAGTTATCATTACTAATCCTTCAAAAAAATATGAAACTGGCAAATGCACAATGTGGTTAAATTTCTCTTCACCCCGAATTGACTGATACCACGCCTCAAATAAACTAGGAGGAATACAAACTCACTCTAGCATCAAACGCAATCTCACGTTTCGTAGAGACAACGTAACTTTTATGTCTTTTGAACACTCTTTCCTCTAACTAACTCAACCTAGTGTAAAATGACACATTCTCACTCACAACGCTTAGCAGGACACACGCTAGTGGAAGCCAGATAGTTGTTGTTATACACAAATTTCACTCACTACCGACAAATGATTTATCAAAATATCATCACATCCTCATAAAAAAGTTTCTCTAACTATTATATGGCATTTGCCATGTCAAGTGCGCTTACTGGACAGGTTAAAAATCATCCTATAAAATTATCATTTTCACTTATGGAGGAGACGTCATGAGATATTTGATTGTCTTTTATTATGGTTGATGATTACATCAAAGAATCTAATCGACGCATGATATCCAATCATACTATATTGCCTTTAAAAAAATTCATTCACTTTCTTCAAATGCCCATATGAAGTAATTAGTTTTCAATGACAAAGATTTAAAAATGCCTCAAAAATCTCTTCTCACGTATAGACATTTATGCGTTAATATTCAAGTGCATACTACTACCCTTTTTAATTATCGAACTCTTTAGAGATTAGGGTAAGAAATGCTTTGTAAACTGCAGGTTGGCTTGGTAGACGTCGGATCTGTTTGCAACAAACTAGCATCGATTAGGACAATTTTCAGCACTATTTGAATCAGATCCGGTTCGGATAGACCAGTTCTGGTCGGCTGTACCCGATTTTGTGCGGTTGGGCCGGTGTTGAATTCTGTGGCTGGGTTGGTTTAAGTGGAGGGTTGTTCGCTAATTTCTCCTTCTATTTCCTCTGTTCGCGCGAGAGGGAGATGAGCGCTCAACACTGGTCGACGACGACGAGATGGGTCGCCTGAGAAGTGGAAGTATTCCTTGGTTCTTTCTTAGTGTTTTCTGAAGCTTCGCTAGAGTGGGGCTCTCGATTTGGTGTCAGTCCGGGTCCCATTTGTGTAGTGGAGAAGCTCGGCTATTTCGGTAGATCTTTCTTCTTAGGAGGTTTTCGACCCAGCCTCTGGGGTGTGCAGAGGTCGGAACTGACTGGGCGTGGACGATTCTGAATTTTTTTCGAAGGTGAGTGTTTCTACTCTTTCAGTGTTCTCTAATTTTCGGAATGCTGTAAGGCAGTGCCTGGAATTCAAGTTCTTTCTTCCTAATGGATTCTAGGTTTGTATAATAAAGAAAATTTTGGTGAGGGAAGGAGGAAGCTCCACAATAATTAGCAAGTCCAAGAGTTGTGATCGATGGTTCTTCTCTTTACCTCACAAGCAGAATCAATTTGGGGGAGGGAACGATTCTTTCTATTCAACGGCTTTCCAAATATTGGCCAATTTTGATATAATTAGCTTGAATACTCGTAGGAAATCTGATTTATTTTCTAATTTTGTGAATTGGAATTGAAATCCTATCATTCTGTGCAGATCATGCGATGCCTTTGAAAAGTGCCATTCAGTTTCTTCGTATGTTAAATTATCATCTGGGGTAGTTAAGTCTATCATATTCTTCAGTGGAGTGGTAAAATAATGTTTTCATTTGATCAATTAATGTCATTTTATGCTTCTTTTCCTCCTTTCTGCTTCTTTGTTGGAATCACATAATAACTGGGTTTTGTGCTTTGACGATAGATACTTCCCTATTTGCAACGCTGGTGATGGTGATTACTTTGTTGTGTTCTTGTAGGTTGAACAATACGATGCAATGGTTGAAGCAGAGAGGCTAAAGACTTTAACTTTCTGAAGAAATGTCAGCGAGGATTCAATTACCAGCAGAAACATAATCTGGTGAATATAAAGTTGAAATGGGTGAAAGATAAAGAATTAGATGCTGTTGTCAGTGCAAAGAAGAACCTCAGTGCAGTTTCCTTTCTTGTTTCAACCATTTATAGCAATCCTAAATGTCCCCTTCCAGTTTACCATCTCCGGCCGTATTGTGGGCAACTTGGAATTCCTCACGATGTCAAGTTGTTGACTTTTATGAGGAGATACCCTTCGGTTTTTGAGTCTTCGTACATTCTTGACAGCGGAGGTAGTCGTGTTCCCTCGTTCTTCTTAACTCCTGAATCCAGAAGAATTTGCGAAAGAAGAATTAGATTTTTTTCAACAAAATCAAACAGATGTTGTTAACAGGCTGAGGAAATTGCTTATGATTACAACATCTTGGACTCTTCCTCTACAAACGATTGATCAGCTGAAATGGGACTTGGGTCTGCCACACGATTTTCATAAATCGTTACTCTCAAATTACGAAGATTTGTTTTCTTTCATTCGACTCCCGGATGACCGGGTTGGCTTGAGACTTACAAATTGGGATGATAGCCTTGCTGTTTCTGAATTGCAAAAGAATGCCCTTCTACAACAGAACGAAGAGGACATAAAAAATGGCTGCTTAGCCTTTCCAATCGGATTCACGAGGGGCTTCGGTCTGAAGCGAAAATGCATGGAATGGTTAAAAGAGTGGCAGAAACTTCCATACACGTCTGCTTACTGTGATTCCTCCCATTTGGATCCTCGAACAGACGTATCTGAAAAGAGGATAGTTGGAGTATTTCACGAGCTCCTTCACCTCTCGATCGAAAAGAAAACGGAGCGGAAAAATGTAAGTAATCTTCGAAAACCTTTGAATTTGCCTCAGAAATTTACCAAAGTGTTTGAGCGACATCCCGGGATATTTTATATTTCTAGGAAAGGAAATACACAGACTGTGATTCTCAGGGAAGCATATGAGTCTGGAAAACTTTTGCAGAAACACCCTCTGGTTGAAATTAGGGAAAGACTTGCTTGCTTGATGAGAAATGGGCTGATTGATGAAACTGGATGTTGTGATTCAGAAGAAAGTTCATGGGACGATGGTCATGGATGTGATTCAGATGAACCCATTAGTGGCGGCCATTGTTGAGATTGCATCTTCTCTCACCATTTTTTGTAAGAACTGTAAATTTTTTGCCCCAATTTTGATTTAATATTTAAGAATCTCTATACACTGTGTAAAGATAGTTAAGAAAGCCAATTTTTCAGTGAAAATTTGTGATTAATTTCCATATTTTCATGGTGAGTTATACCTCCTTTTTACGAAGATTTTTTAAAAGTTATATAACAATTTTGATTAGCTAAAAAATTGAAAAATTTAATTTACCAAATAGTTACTGTTTTTTTGAGTCTTGATTATTTTAAAAGCACAGTTAATAATGATTATTATACATTTATTACATGGCTGATCACTAATCACCAGCTATGCATGAAATAAAAACAACCCACTCATAAGTTATTATTTGTACAAACCCATGTAAATAAATCAAGCACTTCTCACCAAAGCAAGATTTGAGAAAAGAATATGAATATGGAGCCTCTAATCCTCCTCTAGACTCAGGTTCATCCCTCCTTATTTTGTAAAAAATAAACTAGATTTTTGAAGTGTAGAAGGATTTTATTAATTTGATTAAATAAATACTTGTTCTGATTATTGGGCCCTGTAGCTTACAAAATGACACCTATTATGCTAGTTTTGATCATTGGTTGCAATTCGTTAGAGAGAAAGTGCGATTGTAGAGAGAGTTCAGAGTCGAAGGGATCCAGAAGTTAGTGATTTTGAACTGAAGGTGTGTAGATTTTCCTCCTTTCTTGAATCATATTGTATTTTTGGAGAAAATTACGGAACGGTGTGTAGATTATTGGAATTTCAATGAGAAAATTAAATGAGTGACAATCCTAGGGTGTGACTCCGTAGAGATTTTGGAACGATTTCAAGAGGTACGTCAAATTTTGCTATTTTCCCTCAAGTTTCACGGCATTTTTGTAATTTTAACGCTGGCTTTTGATCTATGACAGAAAATTTGTTGACAGTGTTGGAATTGGCGTGTTAGGCGTCGATCGATCGGAAGGGAAAGGTTGAGAATTTCCCAAGTTAAGTCGAATTTCATCGTTTTATTTTGAGATTGATTTTTTGATTGTTTAAACAAAGGCTTTGAATTTAGTTTACAAAGCGTGAATTACGACTTATTAATCATTGCACCGAAATAATTTAGGATCAACTTAATTTGGATTTGCGATCTCTTCATGTGAGAACATATTGGATTTCTGTGAAATCTGATTTGAAGAATGTGTTATGTTTATAAATGTCGTGACATTTTTCGAAATCGAAAGTTCTAGTCACATGTTTTATATTTTATGTTTTATGTTGTGAAGATGTATTTTTTTTTTTTTTGAAGAATAATCGTTAGGGTATATGTCGCAACATTTTAAGCAGATTGTAGGATTCATATAATCTTGACACTTGTCACATCTAGCCATTTAGGGTCGGAATGCCAAGGCATAGAGGTGTATGTGTGTCCGAGGCGTTACAATGTCGAGGCACCCCTAAGAATTATGTTGAGCATTTCAACACCGAGGCATACTTGAGGACTAGTGTGACAATATTTTTTGTCAGATTGGGCCAAGTTAGATTTTTGGCCCATTTGATTTCAGAGTTGGTTTCTATGTTGGTAGTAGGTTTCAACAAATATTTTAGAAATTTTGGATTGGTACTAATGATGATATGTTGATAGGTACTGAGATTTGAAACAATATTTGGACTACTTGGATTCTTGGGCTTGAACAGTGATAAACATAGTTGAGATACAAGTTTATTTTTATAATGGTATTGCATGGTTTTCACGATAACACATTTTGAAATATGTTTTCATATTGAAAAGCGTGTCTTATGTCGGGTTCTATATACTATACATGTTGTGGATTGAAATTGATGTAAACAAAATATCAAGAACAGTAAAAATAATTAGAGTCGTTTATTTATGTGGTTCGGACAAGTGTCCACGGAAGCCGATCGAAAACCTTATTGAAACAAACACCGACAAGAGAATATACAATACACAATTCAGATATAATCTCACCTTCTCCTTTTGCAAAGAGCCTTAAAGATCGCAGCACAGCCACGGGACCTCACAAAATAAGTTTTCTTCCTCTTGCTTTCTCTCACAATATACACATCAGACTTTTTTTACTTTTTCTTTTTTAAGATTACAACCCTCGTACTCACAGGTTAAAAGAAAACCTCTTTTAACTCTCTCTTCTTCAGCTTGTAACTTCCGTCTGGGTAGCTGAAATTTTATCTTCCAGCTCACAGTCTCCACCTTGATGCAATTTCTGATTAGGGTAGTGATCTGCTTTCTTTTCTCCTTGATTTATATGCCAGTGACATTCACTGAGTTTAAATTAAACAATGTTTAAACTTAGTGACACTTGCGACTTTTGTTAACATATTTGCTGGATTTTAATCTGTATGAACTTTTGCTATTCTGAGTACACCCTAAGCTAGTATATCTCTAATGAAATGAAACTTTATATTTATGTGTTTCGTCTTGTCATGAAACACTGGATTTTTCATGAGATGTATTGTGCTTTGATTGTCACAATCGACAATCAAATTTGTACTGTCTATCCCAAAGTTATTTGCTAAACCCTTTAGCCAAATAGCTTCTTTAAAACCTTCACAAGCATATAGGCATTCTGACTCTGTTGTTGACAAAGCAACAACCTTTTGTAGGCTTGCTTTCCAGCAGATTGAACCTCCATAGGCAGTGAATATGTAACCTGATATGGATTTCATAGAGTCTCTACATCCTCCAAAATCAGCATCCACATAGCCAACTATAGGTTTTTTTTTTTTCCTGTTTTAGATTTTACCAAAACAAGTGAAATATCAAGTGAGCCTGAAATATACCTCATAACCACTTCAACGCATGCCAATTCTTTTTACCCGGATTGGCCATAAATCGACTTATTATGCTGATAGAGTATGCAAGATCTGGCCTAGTGCAGATCATTGCACACATGATGCTGCCAACCATGTTAGAATAGGGAATTCGTTCCATCCACTTACTGTCTTCCTCATTCTTGGGACTCTGTTCATTACTTAGCTTAAATGAGCACCTCGAGGGGTCTTGGCAGCCTTTAGGTTATTTAGGCTAAACCTCTTTAACACTATATGTAGATAATCATACTGAGAAAGGGCGATCATCCCTTGCTGTCTATTTCTGCAGATTTCTATTTCAAGAATTTTCTTGGCTTTTCCCATATATTTCATATCAAATTCACTTCCAAGTTTCTCCTTTAAACCTTTTATCAGTGAACTGCTCTTCCCAGCTATAAGAATGTCATCTACATATAGTAATATATAGATTAAATCTTCTGTTTCTTCTTCCTTTTTGGTATACACCCAGTAGTCATATTTACTTTTTGTTGAATCCAATGGTTGTAATGAAATCATCAAATAGCTTATTCCACAGTCTTGAAGACTGTTTCCACCCATATAGAAATTTGTGAAGTAGGCATACTTTGCTCACATTTGAGTCTTCAAATCCCTTGGGTTGGGCTATATAAATTTCTTTATCTATTTTTCCATGTAGAAATACTGTCTTAACATCCATTTGCTGTAACTCTAAGTTCATTACAGCAACTAGTGATAAGAACATCCTTACAAATGTTTGTTTAACTACCGGAGAAAAAATCTCGTTAAAATCAACCTCCTTTCTTTGAGCAAAACCTTTTGCTACCAATCGGGCCTTGTATTTAGGTTTAGAACTCTCATCAATCCTTTCTTTTATCTTGTAAATCCATTTACAACCCATTATCTTTCTTGATTCAGGTCTTTCAACCAATGACCATGTGCCATTTTTCATGAGTGAATTCATTTACTTATTCATTGCTTGTATCCAAAGTTTTTTGTCTGGTCTTGAAACAGCTTCCTTATAGCTTAGTGGTTACGAGTTTGTTGGGTCTGCTGAGACTTGTAATGCGTATGCAATTATATCTGCATATCCCAATCTTTGCATGGATTTTATGATTCTCTTTGGTCTATCCCATGTCAATTGATAATCTATCTCTTGCTCATCAGCAATAGTTTCTATTTCTGGTTCTGCTTAAGCATTAGTTTCTGTAGAGTCTTTATTTTTTGAAATATCAGATATCTTCATCTCAATTTGATTAGCTGAGGTGGAAGGTTGTTGAGAAATTCTCTATGTATTCTCGGAGCTCTTTAATGGAAAATCTATTTCATTAAAAGCTACATCCCGACTTATCATTATTCCTTGCTTTCCTTGTTCAATACACCACAGTTTATGCCCCTTAACCCCTTCTTGATATCCTAGAAAAATACATTTTCTAGCTCGAGGTTCAGTCTTGTCTTGTCGTATATGAACACAAGCTGCACAACCAAAAGCTTTTAAAATATCATATTTTGGAGGGTAACCGTGCCAGATTTCAAAAGGGGTCTTGAAACCTAATGTTGTTGAGGGACTCAGATTTATTAGATAAGCTGCAGTTTTGATAGCTTCTGCTCAGAATGATCGTGGCAGATTTACAAGAACAAGCATGCACCGAACCTTTTCAATGATAGTTCAGTTCATGCGTTCTGCAAGTCCATTCTCCTGTGGTGTAAGCTTGACTATTCGATGTCTTTTATTCCTATGGGTCCAGAAATATCAAAATGCCCTTGAACAGATTCATCCCTCATCTACCTTGGAGCATTTAACCTCTTTCTATTTTAGTTTCTACCTGATTTTTCTAAGTTTTCAATGTGTTGAACACTAGATTTTTAGTCTTTAAGCAGTACACCCATAATTTTCTTGAATAATCATCAATTATGGATAAGAAGTAGTGCTTTCCACCATCTGATGGAATTTTCTCTAACCCATAAGTCTGAATGCACATCATAGTCCAAGGCGTACAATGGTCGAGGCACCTATTAAGGATTATGTTGAGCATTTACAAACACAGAGGCATACTTGAGGATATGTGACAATATTTTGTCAGATTGGGCGAAGTTAGATTTTGGCCAAGTGGAGTTCAAGAGTTGGTTCTATGTGGTCGTAGGTTTCAAACAAATATTTTAGAAATTTGGATGGTACTATGATTGATACGTTGATAGGTACTGAGATGCAACGATAGGGGACTATGGATGTTGGGATTGAAACAGATAAACATAGTGAGAGACAAGTTTATTTTTATAATGGTATTTGGCTGGTTTTCACGTAAAATTTGAAATATGTTATATGAAAAGCGTGTTCTTATGTCGGGTTCATATATCTTGCATGTGGGGATTGAAATTGATGTAAACAAAATATCAAGAACAGTAAAATAATTAGAGTCGTTTATTTACGTGTTAAGCAAGTGTCACGGAAGCCGAGCGAAAAACCTGTATTGATAAACAAAAACCCCGACGAGCGAGATAAAAAAAAGACACAACAGATATAATCCCTAGAATCTATCTCACCGTCTTTTTGCAAAGAAAAGAACCTTACAGATCGCAGCCAGCCACGGACTCAAAAGAAGTTCTTCTTGCTTTCGTCTCTCTGTTTCTTCACAATATACACATCAGACTTTTTTTACCTTTTTCTTTTTTAAGATTAAACCGTCGTACTCACAAGTAAAAGAAAACTTCTTTTAACTATCTCTTCATTCAGCTTGTAATTCCGTCTGGGTAGCTGAAATTTTATCTCCAGCTCACAGTCTCCACCTGATGCAATTTGATTAGGGTAGTGATCTGCTTTTTTTCTCCTTGATTTATTTGCAGTGACATTCACTGAGTTTAAATTAAACAATGTTTAAACTTAGTGACACTTGCGACTTTTGTTAACTATTTGCGGATTTTTCATCTGTATGAACTTTTTGCTATTCTGAGTACACCCCTAAGCTAGTATATCTCTAATGAAATGAAACTTTATATTTATGTATTCGTCTTGTCATGGAAACACTGGATTTTTCATGAGATGTATGTGCTTTGATTGTCACAATCGACAATCAAATTGTACTGTCTATCCCAAAGTCTTTGCTAAACCCTTTAAGCCAAATAGCTTCTTTAAAACCTTCACAAGCATATAGGCATTCTGACCTTGTTGTTGACAAAGCAACAACCTTTTGGTAGGCTTGCTTTTCCAGCAGATTGCACCTCCATAGGCAGTGAATATGTAACCTGATATGGATTCATAGAGTCTCTACATCCTCCAAAATCAGCATCCACATAGCCAACTATAGGTTTTTTTTTTTTTTTTTTTCCTGTTTTAGATTTTACCAAAACAAGTGAAATATCAAGTGAGCCTGAAATATACCTCATAACCACTTCAACGCATGCCAATGCTTTTTACCCGGATTGGCCATAAATCGACTTATTATGCTGATAGAGCATGCAAGATCTGGCCTAGTGCAGATCATTGCACACATGATGCAGCCAACCCATGTAGAATAGGGAATCTCGTTCCATCCACTTACTGTCTTCCTCATTCTTGGCAGCCTTTAGGTTATTTAGGCTGAACCTCTTTAACACTTTCTGTAGATAATCATACTGAGAAAGGGCGATCATCCCTTGCTGTCTATTTCTGCAGATTTCTATTTCAAGAATTTTCTTGGCTTTTCCCATATATTTCATATCAATATCACTTCCAAGTTTCTCCTTTAAACCTTTTATCGGTGAACTGCTCTTCCCAGCTATAAGGATGTCATCTACATATAGTAATATGTAGATTAAATCTTCTGTTTCTTCTTCCTTTTTGGTATACACACAGTAGTCATATTTACTTTTGTTGAATCCAATAGTTGTAATAAAATCATCAAATCGCTTATTCTGCAGTCTTGGAGACTGTTTCTAGAGATTTGTGAAATAAGCATACTTTGCTCACATTTGAGTCTTCAAATCCCTAGGATTGGCCAATATAAATTTCTTCATCTATTTCTCCGTATAGAAAAGTTGTCTTAACATCCATTTGCTGTAACTCTAAGTTCATTACAGCAACTAGTGATAAGAACATCCTTACAAATGTTTGTTTAACCACTGGAGAAAAAATCTCGCTAAAATCAAGCTCCTTTCTTTGAGAAAAACCTTTTGCTACCAATTGGGCCTTGTATTTAGGTTTAGAACTCTCATCAATCCTTTCTTTTATCTTGTAAATCCATTTATAACCCATTATCTTCCTTGATTCAGGTCTTTCAACCAATGACCATGTGCCATTTTTCATGAGTGAATGCATTTACTTATTCATTGCTTGTATCCAAAGTTTTTTGTCTGGTCTTGAAACAGCTTCCTTATAGCTTAGTGGTTACCAGTTTGTTAGGTCTGCTGAGACTTGTAATGCGTATGCAATTATATCTGCATATCCCAATCTTTGCATGGATTTTATGATTCTCTTTGGTCTATCCCGTGTCAATTGATAATCTATCTCTTGCTCATTAGCAATAGTTTCTATTTCTAGTTCTGCTTGAGCCTTAATTTCTGTAGAGTCTTTATTTTTTGAAATATCAGATATCTTCATCTCAATTTGAGTAGCTGAGGTGGAAGGTTGTTGAGAAATTCTCTATGTATTCTCGGAGCTCTTTAATGGAAAATCTGTTTCATTAAAAGCTACATCCCGACTTATCATTATTCCTTGCTTGTCCTTGTTCATACACCACAGTTGTATGCCCCTTAACCCCTTCTTGATATCTAGAAAAATACATTTTCTAGCTCGAGGTTCAGTCTTGTCTTGTCGTATATGAACACAACTGCACAAACAAAAGCTTTTAAAATATCATATTTTGGAGGGTAACCGTGCCAGATTTCAAAAGGGGTCTTAAAACCTAATGTTGTTGTTGGAATGAGGAAGAGGGATTTTAAGAGAAAGGAAGTAGGAGGAAGAGAAATACAACTAGAGAGAGCAAACTAGATTATAGAAATGACTTCTTGTAAATGACTTGATACTAATGGCTTAGACATAGATCCTATTTATAGGACTATTTGGTACATATTTGAGGGCAATACATGAACCTCCTCATTAATGCAATACATGCATTAATGTATCTATTACAACTTCCTAGATACACTTTCACAAATACATTGACTTAAACCATGAACCTTATTAAAAACATACATGAACTAAATATATTAATAGAATTAAGCTATAATTTCAACAGTTGTTGAGGGACTCAGATTTATTAGATAAGCTGCAGTTTTGATAGCTTCTGCTCAGAATGATCGTGGCAGCTTCTGCTCAGAATGATCGTGGCAGATTTACAAGAACAAGCATGCACCGAACCTTTTCAATGATGGTTCAGTTCATGCGTTCTGCAAGTCCATTCTCCTGTGGTGTAAGCTTGACTATTCGATGTCTTTTTATTCCTTCTTGGCTACAGAAATTATCAAATTCCCTTGAACAGAAAAGCATCAATTATGGATAAGAAGTAGTGCGCTCCACCATCTGATGGAATTTTCTCTAACCCCCATAAGTCTGAATGCACATAGTCCAAGGCTCCTTGCGAGGTTTGCATAGATTTGCCGATCCTCACTCTTGCGCTTTTACCAAGGACAAATTTTCACAGAATTTAATATTTATACACTTGCAGCCTTTCAATAAAGTTTGTTTCTGCAATTCAATCAGTCATCGCTCACTTATGTGGCCGAGTCTTATTTGCCACAACTCTGTTTCTTTTCCACTATCTTCAAATACATGTGAAGTTTCCCCTGTTATTGTTTTTCCTTGCAGAAAATATAATCCATTCTACAATAATCCTTTCATAACAGTGTGAGCTCCCTTTGAAACCTTCATTATGCTGTTTTCAACCTTAACAGTACAACCTGAACTGTCAAGCATTCTGATTGAAAGTAGATTTCTTTTCAGTTTCAGAACATATCTAAGATTTTAAATTGTTCTTATCTGACCATCATACGTAACCATCTGCACACTGCCTTCACCCTCAACATTACATGTTTGATTGTTTCCAAGAAGAACTTGTCCACCTGAACACTCTTTAAAATTGGCTAACCATTCTTTCCTTGAAAACATATGGAAAGAACAACCTGAATCAAGTATCCACATGTCTCTTGAATTTGTTTCTAATGCAATCAGAACATCCAATGACTCGTATCCATCGGCAACCACTGATGCATCTCCCTGTTCAGTCTTCTTTTCACCTGTTCTGTTTCAGATGACCTTCCTTGTGACAAAAGTAGCATCGCCTCACTGTTTTAGATTTAGAGCGAGACCTGTTTTTATTGTCTCTCCTCTCTTGTCTGTGAACATCCCCTCACATTAAGTCCTTCTCCATTAGAATTTTCATGTATAACAGATCGTTGCTGTAACAGTTTTGAATTCAGCGCTGCCTTAACCTCATCCATTGTCAACGTCTGTTTTCCATATAGCATTGTATCTACGAAATGATCATAATGTTTTGGCAGAGAACTCAGGAGAATTACTGCCTAATTCTCTTCTTCCACTATAACACCAATGTTATTTAGATAAAAAATTATTTTGTTAAAATCATCTATATGTCTTCTCATTTCAACAGATTCCTTCATCTCCATATTATACAATTTTTTCTTTAGGTTAAGGCGATTAGCTAACTATCGATTCATGTATAAAGATTCTAATATCTGCCATACCTTTTAAGCCGACCCTTCTCTTGTAACCTCGTGGAGAACTTCGTCGCCAAGGCAAAGAAGAATAGCGCTATGCGCCTTGGCTTCCATTGCTTCTGCTCTTTCTTTGTCAGATTCTTTTATTTTTTAAATGACATCATCATCAATAGCTTGAGCAACTCCTTGTTGCACAAGAAGTGCTTGCATCTTTATTCTCCATAAGGTGAAATAATTACTGCCAGTACACACAGAATCTTCAAATTTCGCCATTTTTGTTTGCAGATTCAACACCTGCTCTTGATCCGAATTTACTAATCAATCTTGATCCACGTTCACCGCACCATTATTGTGGATTGAGATTGATGTAAACAAAATATCAAGAACAATAAAAATACTTGTAGTCGTTGATTTACGTGGTTCAGACAAGTGTCCTACATCCACGGGAAGCCGATCAAAAACCTTTATGGAAACAAACACCGAAGAGAGAATATACAATACACAATTCAGATCCAACCCCTAGATCTATCTCACCCTCTCCTTCTGCAAAGAACCCTAAAGATCGCAGCATAGCCGCTTGAGCTCACAAGATAAGTTTTCTTCCACTTGCTTTCTCTCACAATACACACACCAGACTTTTTATACTCCTTTCTTTTAAGATTACAACCCTCGTACACACAAGTTAAAAGAAAACCTCTGTTAACTCTCTCTTCGTCAGCTTGTAACTTCCGTCTAGTAACTGCCATTTATTTTTTTGTCCAAGTCGCTAGCTTAAATTGTATCATCCAGCTCACAACACATTTCACTAAACATGCTTCTTTTGAACATGCACATTATTTTTATTGACAATCTTGGTCATGTAACCCAAATTTAATTGGCCCATGGAGGGTCCTCTTTTTGTTACACACATTTGACCATTGGAAGATGTGCTTGGGTGAAATAGAGTATAATTTTATTATTCTATATGCCTATGACATAATGTACACAGAGTCTTTTAGTGACTATTTTAAGTGAGATTCTTATATTATTCAATATTAATGTTTTGACTCTAACTTTAGTGAATGTTTTCTACTCAAGTTTTGTACTATAGTTTTTACTTGACATGCTCATTCTTTTTCTTAATATTATTGCTGAATGTAAAATTTTATCTATACTAAATTTAATTGACTTACCACAATGACATTTCTTTCAAATCTTAGCAAAGGAAACCTTTAGCTGCCGATTCAAGAGTAGGCTTGACGAATTTTTTCTTCAACTTCTTTTTCTTAATGAGTTTTATTTCACGACATGAGACTTATTATTTATTTATTTTTAGACATTTTTTTTTCAACATGGTTATTTTGTGTTTATATTATCACACTACTAGGGGGGGGGGGGGGGGGGGGGGGGGGGGGGGGGGGGGGGGGGGGGGGGGGGGGGGGGGGGGGGGGGGGGGGGGGGGGGGGGGGGGGGGGGGGGGGGGGGGGGGGGGGGGGGGGGGGGGGGGGGGGGGGGGGGGGGGGGGGGGGGGGGGGGGGGGGGGGGGGGGGGGGGGGGGGGGGGGGGGGGGGGGGGGGGGGGGGGGGGGGGGGGGGGGGGGGGGGGGGGGGGGGGGGGGGGGGGGGGGGGGGGGGGGGGGGGGGGGGGGGGGGGGGGGGGGGGGGGGGGGGGGGGGGGGGGGGGGGGGGGGGGGGGGGGGGGGGGGGGGGGGGGGGGGGGGGGGGGGGGGGGGGGGGGGGGGGGGGGGGGGGGGGGGGGGGGGGGGGGGGGGGGGGGGGGGGGGGGGGGGGGGGGGGGGGGGGGGGGGGGGGGGGGGGGGGGGGGGGGGGGGGGGGGGGGGGGGGGGGGGGGGGGGGGGGGGGGGGGGGGGGGGGGGGGGGGGGGGGTTCAAATGGTTATTTTGTGTTTATATTATCACACTACTTTAATGCCATCGTTTGTCTTTTGTGTTAACCTAACGTTTTGGATCCTATCTAATTTTTTGTTTAACACTTTAGCTGCACAAGTAAATAACTTAACGTTAAAGGTTAGGCATTTGGATACTTTCATGGATAGAGATGTTCCCTACTCTGTGTAGGGGTGGGCATGGTCGGGTTCCGAGCAGGAACCTGAACCGGACCAGACCAAAGGATTTGAGATTTTTTTCTCGAATCCTAGAACTGGCCATTTGAGAGATCGGGACTGGATCGAGACCAGATCAAAATTTTTGGTCCGATCCTGGTCCAGTCCTGGTTCTCCCACCATATTTTTGTTTTTTTTTTTCTTAATTAAAAAAATATTTTTTTATCATATTATGAACAAATTGATTTGGGTTTTGGGCCAAACTTATTCATCAACACGACTAGCGAGCACCGAGGGGCAAGGGCAAGCAGGCGAGGTGAGCAGTGACTCACTGTTGGCGAGCGTTAGGTGAGGTGAGCAAGCGAGTGTGAGCACGAGGCTGAGGCAAGTAAGCAATGAGCGAGCGCGAGGCTGAGGCAAGCAGCGAGCGAGCGCGAGTTAGGGTTTCTGCCTTCAAGACTTATTTTAATTTTTTTTTCTTGGTTGGATCTCGATTTTTCTAGATTTTGTCTTATGGACCGTGGACCGGACCGAGTCTCAAGGTAGATCTAGTTGGAGGACTGAGAATCGGACCGAGAACTATGGATAACAGACCGAAACTGACGATCCGGTCCTGCCCACCCTTAGCTAATTTGAGACATGACATGAAGTGAACAAACTAGCTAAAGGGAGCATTAACTGACCCAATTTACTTTTGGGTCTCGTCGAAAGTCTCATGTCCTATATTCAGAGCTTCTAGATACTTTTTAATTTCCCTCAAGTCACATAAATCTTTGTTTTAATTGTTCTTGATTCCTTTTACTGCATTCATGTTCAATTATAATAATTGGTACTATGACTTACATCTCTAGAAATTTAATAATCACTAGAAATTATACTTCAACTAATAATTATTCTTAGGGAAAAAAATCTTAAGTTATATGGTTAGTCACGAAACAAAACAAAAACTGTATTCGTTAACAAAATAAACCTTAACTAGCAATCCAACTTTCTGTCGTTAAACACAAACACAATTTGACTGCATTTTAACTATGGACAACATATGAGGATTCTTAATAAAAAAAAGTTGCAATGAAATTTGGAAATTTAAACTTAACATCTTCATAATTGAAGTAGCCTCCAACAGTAAAAGAATTTATGGAAGAAAATGGGTTTCTTTCAATTACCTCTCTTAACACTCTCTTGCTCTTGGAGATTGGAAGGAAGAACATCGTACACATCTGAAAGCATCTGAATGTGGTGGTTTCTCCATTCTTTCTGCTGCTTGAATAGCTTCTAATAACTGTAAACACAAACCAGCATCACTTGTGCAGTTGTCAAGAAAGTCTAATTGTCACAACCCAAGGGAGGGCCTAACAGAAACGCCAGGTTAAACGATCAACCTCAGGGAGGTCCACCGTCTAACCTAAGGCCTAAAAACGAAAGTTTTAACTCAAATCCAGGACCTTCTCGAAGTAACAAATATGAGAGTACGAACAATAATATAAATACAAAGTAAACGAATTTAAATTTATTTACATGCCAAAGTACTGTACAATCTCGGATAGGTTCTTACATAAGAGTACTAAGTAGAGGGAACACAAAGATGAGACCTAAGGAAAATCCGACTCAGATCAGGTTCACTTCTTACCCTTTTTTCCTTTACCTGAAAAGAATAATAAAAAAAAATCATTGGGTGAGTGACAAACTAAAAAAGAGATGGTACACATACCACTATCAAAACTGTTAGCTTAAAATACGTTTTAAGTAATTATGTTTTTTATGATTAAGTTTAATATGAAATTGTGATCTGATAAGTGTAATTCAATTTGAATTGAATAAATGAATTATTATATTATTTGCATCTTTCTGGAAATGCCCTTCGTAAAGGGTATTAAGTTTTCTAATGAATTTTTGGTTAAGTGTTTTAAGTCCACAGTCAATCGTCCATGTGAAAGAAGAAAGAAATAAACGCAGTAATCTGTGGAAAACAATCATCCAAAGTGTCACGTGAGAATCAGGTGACTTCAGCCAGATTCAATCGTCCAAAGTTAAAGTAGTGAGTTCAGTCGTCCATAGCTCCACGTGAAAGTCAGGTGACGTTAAATCAAAAATGTTCTACGCGAGAGTTAAAATGTCACGTGAAAGACAGGTGGCTTCAAATCAGATTCAAACGTCCACCGACAAGTCAGACACAGTCGTTCACGATCGAAGGAAAGACAGTCATCCACGATCGAAGGAAAGACAGTCGTCCACGTTCGAAGGAGACGCGGTTGTCCACAATCAAAGTTTACATCTGCCGCTAGCAGAATCTTCCTAAACACTTATACCGCTAGCTAAATTACAAAGTTCATTATCCACAGCTAGCACTTCAAAGGCAAAGTCCACCGCTGAACAATATCTTCCGTCAGCAGCGCCAGATATTTAAAATATCGCGAAGCAACAGTGACACTCGTCCACTATCAAAGATAAACTGCTGTCGTCCATGATCAAAGACAAACACAGTCGTCCACGACTGTTAAAGACGCAGTCATACACGCAAGCAAATAGACGCAGTTGTCCACGACCAAAGGAAAGGGGCAAACGTCCAAAGTCTGAGCGCCAAATTCAAAAGACTGCTAGCTACAGTATTAGTCGTCCATAGCTTTAACTCCAGACCTTTAATGGCGAAGAACGAAAGCGACTTCAGAACGCAACGGCTAGCTGCCTTAGTATGGAGGTTTCTCCAACGGCTATATTTCTATATTCAGATGAGAAGCCCTCTGGTATTGAAGTTGATTATCAGACAGAGTATATGTAACGCCCCCGAACCCACCCTGGCTCGGTGCGCCACTTTGCTAACCAATCTCACGCTAAAACCTCATTAAAAAAAATAAAATTAACACCGCGGGATTTAAACTAAATCTTCTGAAACTCTTTTAGGTTATACCTAGTTGCCCAAACTCTTTTAATCCTAACCTTTAAGCACCACGGCGTCCTTCCCGAACCAGACCAAAACAAAGCAAAGCAAACAACCATCAACAATTCCCAAACAAAGTAAAGCAATCAACAAACAATGCTTAACCAACAAAGAAGACAACCAAACAACAAACAACAAAATAAATCCTATCGTTCCGTGGTGTAGGCCCAAAGGCAAAACATAAACATCCTCTCCTTACCTGGCGTCCTAGCCCGATGAGGATTCTCGGTTACCTGTCCACCTACGGCTCGACCTACGACAAATATTCAAACTTCATTAAATCAAGCCTAATTCACCAATTTACTCTCAAACTACTATTTCTAGCCTAATCCATCTAAAACCTATCTAAACGGGCCACTAATTTGGGTTCGGTAAAAACCGACCCTAAACTTCAAACGCACGTAACTTTTGCGTCGGTTATCGGAATCGAACGATTCTAGCGGCCACGTACTCCTCTAATAACCTATTTTAACCTGCCAAAAGGAATTGCAAAACAAACGACCGTAGCTAGGTCAAAACTGGCAAAACAAGAACTGCCCTAAGCCGGGAATTTTTTCCTTTTCCAATTTTCCATCAATTCTCACTCAATTCTTCACCAATCAACCACATATACCCTCAATTAGCATAATCTAACCAAAAATCCCGAACTACAAGCAAAAACCCGAAATGCCCCAAACAGGGCTTGCTGTATTTTGCCCAAATCGGGCTCCTCACTGCCAAGCAACCAAAGCCGGTCCAAGGGTCAGAAACCCACGCCGGAGGTGACCAAAATCGGCCAGCGATCGGAGCTAAGACAAGCTCGTCGCTCACAGCCTCAAGCGAACCGAAAACAGGGCAAAAACCACACTTACCGGGTCGGTTCGTGCGCGAAGGGAGCCGTACCCTGCTCGTCGCCGTCGTCTGGCCAGAGACTGTCAGAAATCGCCGGTGAACGGCGCCGCGTCGCCTCCCCCTCTCCCCTGTTCTTCTCTCGGCCGTCGGGCTTGAGCTCGAACACAAACAGAATGGTTTTTAACCATTCTTTTGTTTTAATTTGAATTTTAATGAGGTTTTAGCGTGAGATTGGTTAGCAAAGTGACGCACCGAGCCAGGGTGGGTTCGGGGGCGTTACAAGATGGTATCAGAGCATAAATGGTCGAGTCGTTCAAATGATTACCCGACAATGCCAGCCGCCATGCAACGTGCTTCACCGACTGTAAGTATCTTTTTGCTTTTAGTGGTTTATAGCTAAGATTTATTGCTTAATCTTGTTTAGGAGTAGAACGAAACTCCCGAGAGTACCGAGACAACCTCGGCGGATTCCCTTAGCCAACTTATAGACGCAGTGAATCGATGGTTCAAATAGCTAGGAAATTATAGTAAAAGCGAAACAGACAAGATAACATCAATAGAATTGAGCGTAGAAAGTTTAGAGAGTCTTAGGACGGGAATGTAAGACTGATAACCTAAGATTGTGACAATTGAGTGTAAGCGCTAACCAGGTAGTTAGAAAATGTGTGAGTTACATCCTAAAGTGAAAAAGGGTGGGGACATGATGGGTTAATTGCAACGCAAAATAGACCTTAGAATAAGGGAGATAGGAGACATAAATAACTTAAGATGATTGTAAGGGTAATACACTTAGGATTGTTACCCATAGAAGTTTGACCATAGTTCGCAAACCTTTGAAGTTCTAGGATACGATGAACCAAATAAGAGTTTGAAGTTGGAAACAGAATTATCCGAGACACCCTAGACCGTCGTAATGTTATTAGTAAGTTGCGAGAATGTGTGTAAAAATTGGTATTTGTTAGATTTACGAAAAGTTGGTAAGATGTAATGGTTATGTGATGTCTAAGTGATAAGTGTTTATGAGTATTCAAGTTAGAGGGTAGGGTTGAGATACATAGGTTGAGGAATACCTAGAGTACGCAAATTTTGAGGACAAAATTTTTGTAAGGAGGGTGGATTGTAACACCGGAGATTTCTAATTTAAGTTCGGGTCCTAGTGAAATTAAGCCGGGGTTACAATTTAAGAAAAAGATTTAACGAAATTTGAAATGGTCGAAAACACGGGAGGGCATAATGGTAATTTAGTTTGGTCGAAGCGCCCCAAACAGGGCTTGCTGTATTTTGCCCAAATCGGGCTCCTCACTGCCAAGCAACCAAAGCTGGTCTAAGGGTCAGCAAACCCACGCCGGAGGTGACCAAAATTGGCCGGCGATCGGAGCTAAAACAAGCTCGTTGCACACAGCCTCAAGCGAACCGAAAACAGGGCAAAAACCACACTTACCGGGTCGATTCGTGCACGAAGGGAGCCGTACCCTGGTCGTCGCCGTTGTCTGGCCGGAGACCGTCAGAAATCGCCAGTGAACGGCGCCGCGTCGCCTCCCCCTCTCCCCTATTCTTCTCTCGGCCGTCGGGCTCGAGCTCGAACACAAACAGAATGGTTTTTAGCCATTCTGTTGTTTTAATTTGAATTAGTAATAATAATAATAATAATAATAATAATAATAATAATAACAACATTAATAAAACTAAATTACCATTATGCCCTCCCGTGTTTTCGACCATTTCAAATTTCGTTAAATCTCTTTCTTAAATTGTAACCCCGACTTAATTTCACTAGGACCCAAACTTAAATTAGAAATCTCGGGTGTTACAGTATAAAAGGAGAAAAAGTAGCTTAGAAGAAAAAAGAACTTTTGAATTTTTGCCGAAACTCTCTCTGAATTCTTACGAGCAAATACTCAGCACTACTCTGTATTTTTCGATATACTTCTCTCTCTGCCCTAGAACTTGAGATTTATCTCTTTGAGAGAGTGTAGCATTTGTGCTCAATATTCTTATTTGTAAAACTATAAAAGGCTGTGATTGACGCCCGTGAAGATCAATCAAAGTATAAAGGCAGTGGATTGACGCCCGTGAAGTTCAATCCAGAGTTGTAAGGCTGTAGATCAACGCTCGTGAAGTTTGATCTGGAATTCTTGTTGAGGAGAAGATAAGGATCTTCAAGGGAGAAACCTTGAAGCGTAGACGTAGGCAGGTTTTGGCCGAACCACGTAAAACCTCTGGTGTCATTTTTCTCTCTATCTCTTACTTTGTTTTGATTGTGTGTTTGCTGTAAATTTAATAATTGCATAGAAGAGAGAAGTAAACAATACTTTAAGTAATTTATATTGTTTAAGTAAAATTTAATTAAGACAAGAAATTTCTAATTCACCCTCCCTCTTAGACAATCACGTTCTTACAATTGGTATCAGAGCGAGGTTGATATTGTTTATACTATAATAGAATTAGAAATGACATTCAACACTACACACGTAGAGGGCATATCGATTACTAGACCTCCATTCTTTGATGGGAATGACTATGTTTATTGGAAGTCTAGGATGAGAATTTTTGTTCAGGCTATGGATTATGAATTGTGGAATGTTATAGAAAATGGTCCATTTAAAGCCGTGAAAACAATGAATGAAATTAGAGTTCCTAAGGCCCCTCATGAATTAACAGACTCGGATAAGAAAAATTGAGTTTGAATGCTAAGGCAATCAACACTCTATATTGTGCCTTAAATAGAGATGAATTTAATAGGGTACAGGGATGTGATAATGCATATGAGATATGGAGATTGCTTGAGATAACTCATGAAGGAACTAATCAAGTCAAAGAGAGTAAAATGAGTATGTTAGTTCATGAGTACGAATTATTCTCTATGGAAAAGGATGAAACCATTAACTCTATGTTTACTCGATTTACTAATATTACTAATGATTTAAAAGCGCTTGGTAAGATTTATTCAGGTGAAGAATTAGTAAGAAAGATCCTTCGGTGCGTGCCAAGAGTCTAGCAACCGAAAGTGACTGCCATAATAGAAGCTCGAGATCTCAAGGTCCTCAAGCTTGAAGAACTCATTGGCTCTCTCATGACACATGAAATCACCATGAGAGCTAATGAGAAGGAGGATCTTAAAGATAAGGGGATCACCAAAAGAAAGGACATTTCCCTCAATGCCTCCTCCAGTAAACAAGATGAATCCGAACAAGAAGAGGATGATGAAGAGATTGCATTCATAACAAGGAGGTTCAGCAGATTTCTCCAACGAAAAAGATTGAATGAGAGGATATTCTCAAAGGGAGAAAAACCTCAAAAGGATAAGGAGATTACCTGCTACGAATGTGGGAAGCCTGGACACATCAAGGCTGAGTGTCCACAAAGAAAGGAGAATACCAAGCGATTCAAGAAGAGGGCCTGAAAGCTATATGGGATGATAGTGAGAGTGACACTTCCTCAAAAGATGAGGAAGTAGCCAACCTATGCTTCATGACACTTGAAAACGATATTAGTGTTTCCTCTAGTGATAGTGAAATTGAGGATGGAGACTTGATTGATGTTTTTAATGATCTTGTAAAGCAATTTGGTATGCTCAAAGCTAAATATAATTCTGTGAAGAAAGAAAATGCAAACTTGAACGATGAGCATGCTAAGAAATATAATCTGCATGAAAATGAAATAATGGACCTTAATTGTAGAAATGAAAAACTGAATAATCTTGTTCTTTGGTTCACAAATGGTACCAAGAACTTAACCTTGCTGATAGGAAATCAGAGAGCTACTCATGATAAAACAGGTCTAGGTTATGATAAGTTCAATAAAAGAAAAGCTTTTAAGAACTTCTTTGTTAAACCAACTACCTGTCATGCTTGTAATTAGATAGGACATAAATCATATGAATGTCCTTTGAAAACAAACAAGAAATCAGGCAATAAATTACAGTGGGTTCCTAAAGGAACCAAAACTGTAACGACCCCAGTTGGAGTCGCCACGTAATTCATAAAATAACCTCATAAACACTTAATTCTTACTTTCTTCACCTCATTCATAGTTAGCATTTATTTATTATTTTTTTTTTAAACTTAGAACTAGTCATCATTTCCTTGACCTAATCGGACAGAGAAGAAATGCCCTCGATCGCTCGATTTTATTCTGCTCGGACTGCCCGGATTTGCATGCATTACCCAAAGAGTATTGAGAAATGCACTACATCTACCGGTCACTAAACGACAAAAATAACACCTTCATCATCCGGTAGAGAAATGCACTACATCTACCGGTCACTAAACGACAAAAATAACACCTTCATCATCCGGTAGAGAAATGCACTACATCTACCGGTCACTAACGACAAAACAACACCTCCATCTCTCGGTAGAGAAATGCACTACATCTACCGGTCACTAAACGACAAAAATAACACCTTCATCATCCGGTAGAGAAATGCACTACATCTACCGGTCACTAAACGACAAAAATAACACCTTCATCATCCGGTAGAGAAATGCACTACATCTACCGGTCACTAAACGACAAAAATAACACCTTCATCATCCGGTAGAGAAATGCACTACATCTACCGGTCACTAAACGACAAAAATAACACCTTCATCATCCGGTAGAGAAATGCACTACATCTACCGGTCACTAAACGACAAAAATAACACCTTCATCATCCGGTAGAGAAATGCACTACATCTACCGGTCACTAAACGACAAAAATAACACCTTCATCATCCGGTAGAGAAATGCACTACATCTACCGGTCACTAAACGACAAAAATAACACCTTCATCATCCGGTAGAGAAATGCACTACATCTACCGGTCACTAAACGACAAAAATAACACCTTCATCATCCGGTAGAGAAATGCACTACATCTACCGGTCACTAAACGACAAAAATAACACCTTCATCATCCGGTAGAGAAATGCACTACATCTACCGGTCACTAACGACAAAACAACACCTCCATCTCTCGGTAGAGAAATGCACTACATCTACCGGTCACTAAACGACAAAAATAACACCTTCATCATCCGGTAGAGAAATGCACTACATCTACCGGTCACTAACGACAAAACAACACCTCCATCTCTCGGTAGAGAAATGCACTACATCTACCGGTCACTAACGACAAAACAACACCTCCATCTCTCGGTAGAGAAATGCACTACATCTACCGGTCACTAAACTCATCTACCGGTGGCCACGTGACACTCTCGTGCCTCGCTAAATTTACTTGAGGGAAATACATCTTCCGGTCACTAGACAACAACATAACCAATCCATCTTCCGGTCACTAGACGACAACATAACCAATCCATCTTCCGGTAGAGAAATGCACTTCATCTACCGGTCACTAACGACAAAACAACACCTCCATCTCTCGGTAGAGAAATGCACTACATCTACCTGTCACTAAACGACAAAAATAACACCTTCATCATCCGGTAGAGAAATGCACTACATCTACCGGTCACTAAACGACAAAAATAACACCTTCATCATCCGGTAGAGAAATGCACTACATCTACCGGTCACTAAACGATAAAAATAACACCTTCATCATCCGGTAGAGAGCATTCGCCGGTAGATGCAAACTCTAACATCATCCGACAGGGTACATCTATCAGAGAACATAGATGTACACAAGCTTCGAACTCCAATGACTCGTCACTCGCAACTGTGGAATTCAGGGACTTATCCAGAAATTTATACCGTGAAAGACTTAACTCAAAACATGTCATTCATTAACTTTAGAAATATCCCCTGACTCTAGAAGTAAGACAGACAACCTCTAGAATTCCAATTAATAAACACAATCTCAACCTACTTAGACTTCAGTACTCATAGACATCGGTAAAATCATAGAAACGTTAACCAGGGTTTATTATTTGCCACCTAGCCACAGAACTGCTCCCCGAACACCATCCAACAACCAAGCTTAAACGCCTTCATCGACCTTGAAATCCTCACCTGAAAACTTGTCACCTACATCATAAGGTTTAAACTATAAGCCTAATGCTTAGTAAGGAACGCAATACTATCACGAGTGCATGAATGCATAATTCAGAGAAAACATGCTCATAAATCATTTCTGGTTCGTGTTCTTGTTTATATTCGTCATTCATAATCATAGATCGTATTCACCTTTCTTTTCATCATCCATAGTCATGGATCATATTCGTCATTCACTTCATCATTCATATTCATGGATCATATTCATCGTTCATATTCTCAATTTAATTGTGTGGATTGAGAGAGGATTTGTGCCGGTAAAGGGGGTCTGACAGTGAGTTTGATCATGGTCCCTACTGCGGGTCGTATTCATATGTCCTTCTCTGGACTGTGACGTACGCCGAACCACCCCCAACCCTCACTCAACCACGTTACAGGGGTTTTTATCATCTTATCTTGTTCATGAGAAAACATGCTTTCAAAACGTTCTTCATGTGCATAAAACATTAATAATGCATGAACATGGAAATTCTTAAATCATCAAGCTACAGAGTAGAACACTATTCAATATGAGACCTTACCATGGAGCTAATCATCAGCTTAAACATTAGACAATGACATAAGGGAAACTTCTAAACATCATAGAAATCTCTACCTAGCATCCTTTGATGTAGGGTCCTAATGACCGAGAAACATATACATTCACTTATCTGGCTTCCTTAGAAATCGGGGTACTTCTCTCCAAACTTTCTTCACCTAAAACATATCACATTACAGTAATTAAAACAAAGTCCTAAAAGTTCTAGTTACAAGTCAGTCCTAGAATCTAGCAGTTAAAGTCATCTCTGGAATCCTTAGTCTAACACTCTGTGAAAATTTGAAATCTCAAAAACTGAAATAGACAGATTCGACTATCGATTACCCAGGGTTGGTTGCATAAAAAAAAAGGTCCAGAATCGATCTGGAATGACATTATCACTCACAGACTAACAATGAACTAAAATACTCTGCCATTGGAGAGCCCTGAGCTACAAGTTTTGCTGAAAACAGAACTCTATCTACATTGACAATGTCTTACCTGAAGCGTGATTTGACGGGGTAAGGACTGAAAATCAGTCGTCGTAAAGAGCTGTAGCTGGCTGGGGGAGAGAGAGCTCAGAAGGAGAGGAAATCGCCGAGAATAAGTGTGTCGGCTACAGTGGGATTTTAATGAGGTTTAAGGTTTCCATTTTGAATTTATATGCTAGGCTATCTTCCCTAATTACAATTCTGCCATCCAAAAAATAAAACAAATAAGTAGTGACATATATAATTTTTAGCACAAAAGACTAGAAATAGAGGTTACAGTTAAATTCCGTTAAGAAAGTCACCTGACCGAAATGTCGGGTGTTACAAAAACTAACTCTAGGACCCAAAAGATTTGGGTACCAAAGAAGAACACTTGATTTCCGTTTTGCAGGTTGACTGCTCTCCTAGGGAAAATAAACGATATCTCGACTGTGGTTGTTCGAGACAAATGACGGGAGACTCAACTAAGGTTACTGTTGTCAACAAGAAGAAAGGAAATGTCACTCTTGTTGAAAACCAAAAGGGTAAAATCGTTGACTTTGGTAACAAAGGTAATCCTGCCAAGTCCATTGTGTGATAAGTGTTTTTAAAGTTATATTTAAATCAAATGAATGTGTGATTAAAGAGTTTTCGAATAGCAATATTCCTGTTTAAAGAAGATAGGAAAGAAAATGGTTTATATTTTGATCTGAATGATTTTGAGCATGCTGATAAAGATTTTTTTTAATTTCTTCCTATGGTAGGTGTCTTGGCTTAGAAGGCTAGGTCACATAGAAATGGTTACCTTAGCTAAGATTACTGAGGAGAATTTAGTTAGTGGAACTTCATCTATATTTACAAAAATCCCATACAGCTTTCTAGAATCAAGCTCACCGTGGTTAGATTTCACTTGATTAGAGATCCTATTCATAAAGGTGATTTTTTTTTTTGAATTTGTGAGCTCTGCTGGTTGATTAGCAAATATCTTTACAATTCTTATGGATGAGAAATCCTTCTGTGATGATAGAATAAGGTTAGGTCTCTTTAGGTTTTGAAAAAGTGAGGTTAGTCCTTTATCCGTTTT
The DNA here is from genome assembly GCA_022432975.1 of Begonia masoniana. NCBI lineage: Eukaryota > Viridiplantae > Streptophyta > Magnoliopsida > Cucurbitales > Begoniaceae > Begonia > Begonia masoniana. Next base: position 36,354,099 of record CM039510.1, read on the forward strand.
TCCTTTCGTCTGTTTGACGATGGACGTTGTTAATAAAACAAATAAGTAGTGACATATATAATTTTTAGCACAAAAGACTAGAAATAGAGGTTACAGTTAAATTCCGTTAAGAAAGTCACCTGACCGAAATGTGGGGTGTTACAAAAACTAACTCTAGGACCCAAAAGATTTGGGTACCAACGAAGAACACTGATTTCGTTTTGCAGGTTGACTGCTCTCCTAGGGAAAATAACGATATCTCGACTGTGGTTGTTCGAGACAAATGACGGGAGACTCAACTAAGGTACTGTTGTCAACAAGAAGAAAGGAAATGTCACTCTTGTTGAAAACCAAAAGGGTTAAAATCGTTGACTTTGGTAACAAAGGTAATCCTGCAAGTCCATCTGTGTGATAAGTGTTTTTAAGTTATATTTAAAAGTTAGTGATTAAAGAGTTTTCGAATAGCAATATCTGTTTAAGAAGATAGGAAAGAAAATGGTTTATATTTTTGATCTGAATGATTTTGAGCATGCTGATAAAGATTTTTTTTAATTTCTCTATGTAGGTGTCTTGGCTTAGAAGGCTAGGTCACATATGAAATGGTTCCCTTAGTAGATTACTGAGGAGAATTTAGTTAGTGGAACTTCATCTATATTTACAAAATCCCATAAGCTTTCTAGAATCAAGCTCACCGTGGTAGATTTCACTTGATTAGAGATCTATCTAAAGGTGATTTTTTTTTTGAATTTGTGAGCTCTGCTGGTTGATAGCAAATATCTTTACAATTCTTATGGATGAGAAATCCTTCTGTGGACTTTGATGATGGACGTTGTCAATGGACTTTGATGATGGACTTTGTCCATGGATGTTGACATAGTCTCTGTCAATTGACCGTCATCGTCTGTTTTATAAACCATTCTTCTCATTATTCCAGAAGCCCTACCTTTTGAACTTCCCGCGCTCTGTCGATTCGTCTAACGCTTCCCTTTCCTCTCTACTCTCCGTCACCGATTCTTCATTTCTCTCAACTCCTCCGAGCTCTAAAGTCTCTACCATTGTTCAATGGCATCTTCTTCCCACGCACCTCAAGTCTTCTCCAGAAAGAAGCAGAAGACTGCACATACTGGAGATGCTCACTCAGTTTCGGACCCTCCGTCTCTTGTCTGGCCGAGTCACGAATTTCTCAATCACGCCGCCTTCCAGAGGTATTATGAGGATTTTGAATACAAGCCTATTATCTGCTTTCGTGGAGAAATTTTTGGTGATTTGTCTGGTTTGGATCTAGAAGAACCTTTACTAAGATTGGGGTTAATAGGGCTTTTTGACTCTGCTCGCGGGTATTGTGAAACCCCAATTCGAATGTTCTATGCCAACTTAGAACATTCTTCCAAACCTCTAGTCCTTAAGAGCTATGTTTATGGGCGCCACATTAAACTTTCTCAGGACCGGATGCACCAAATCCTTTGCTGTAATTTCCTCAATGGTACTCGAAGAGTCTTTGAGTCCACTTTGACTCCGTCTTTTCTTGGTAAACCTACGGGCAAGGATTTAATCCAATTGATTGCCAAGGATCCAAACAACTTTCCCCTCCGGCCGAAAAGTAAGGATTTAAATCTTCGGGCCAGAGTATTCCATCAGATGATTCACTATAACATTCTGCCCGTCGAAGGCCATAGAGACCATGTCAGTGGCATGGATCTTTTTTTACTTGATCGTTTTTTTTTAAATGTGATCCCTTCCACATTGGTTTCATTATCCTAAATCGAATGCTCCAAGTGATCACCAGTGGATCCAAGTCCTTACCCTATAATCTTCTGCTTATGAAGATTTTCCATCGGTTTGGAGTTGTATTTCTTGAATCTGACCAGCTTTTACCCTTGAAGACTACAGACTTCTTCTCTGCCTCCACCTTATCACGAATGGGCATATCCAGGAATGATCAAGGTGTGTTTGTTGCAAGGGGGGACGAACAGGGCCTCCAAATGTAGTGGCTGTTGTTCAAGTTGGTTCCCCAAGAGCTGCCCAAAGGCGTCCCACCAGGAGGCTCATTCTTCAAGATGAAGAAGAAGTTACAAGTGTGCAAGATGACACCCTAATTCCTGATCTTGCACCTCCAGTCCTTCTCCTTCCAGCTCAAGAGGAGGTCACTCCTGAGCAAACTCCCTTCACCGCACCATTCAGTGAACCCGAACCTCCTGCAGTCCAAGTTGATGAATCCTGCCAACCTCTCCTACATCTAATCAGTCCAATCCGTGCACCCTCTCCCACTCCAGTGCCTTCTGTGCCAATTGTTGCTCCTCATAGAACTGCAAGTCGCCCCACTCCTTCAGTGAGGCCTTCTATCCTTGAGGACTTTCAGAATGAGCTTCGGGCAAGTATTGCAAGCCTTGGGACAGGTCTTGAATCTTTCCAAACTCAATATAACTCCCACCGTACTCAATTTGAGGTCCTGGTCATGTCCAAACTTGATCATCTTGAGTCTACCAATAAAGACCTACTCAATCAGACCAAAATGGACTTGAGCAAGGACCTTGACTCTGTTCAGGACAGGTTGACTAACCGGATGGATAGACTTGAAGGCTCTTTCTCCAGGGACTTTCGGTCTCTTCAGTCTGACATTCAAGCTCTTTAGCCGGAACCGCCTCGACCTCTTTGTTACTCAGCGGCTTGTTCTGAAGACTTCCTCCCTCCTATCATCAGACCTGAGGTTGACCAGGAAGTGAATTTCATGCTTTTGGATATCCAGGCTGCTGAGCTTAGGTTCTTTGATCTTTTTAGTTCCCCTGTCTCTGTGTCCTCTTCTGAGCCTCCAAGGTCAATGGCTGCACTTCAGGCTGCTCCTCCAGTTGAGCCACCACCATGTTTGGACTTGGTGGTATATTGAGGCCCATCTCCATCTGCTGCTCCTCTGCTAGAGCCTCCTCCATGTATGGACTTGGTGGTATATCAAGGAACATTTCCATCTGCTGCTCCTTCTGCTCCCACTCCAGATATTGCATCACTCATAGGTCCTTATGTCTATCCGGACCTTGACGTGCCTTCTTCGATCATTCAAGAGTTGTGGAAGCATATTTTGGGCTTAGATTAAATAGGAGATATATATATATATATATTTGACAATTCTTGTTGGATTCCCGAGTGGTACCTATTTGTTGTTTGATACCCTGATTTTCAAATTTCTTCAATATGCAAATATTGTGTCAATGACTGCTTTTTACTGTTTCTTTTTTATAATGTCAAAAGGGGAGAGAAGGATTGTAAATGATTAACATGCATAGAGTAAGGGGGAGTTAGAAAAGTTAGGAGATTATTCTAAAAACATTATGGGGGAGAATAAAGTTAATCATTTCATATTTGTTCTCATAAAAAAGGGAGAGATTGTTAGCTTAAAATACGTTTTAAGTAATTATGTTTTTGATGATTAAGTTTAACATGAAATTGTGATCTGATAAGTGTAATTCAATTTGAACTGAATAAATGAATTATTATGTTATTTGCATCTTTCTGGAAATGCCCTTCGTAAAGGGTATTAAGTTTTCTAATAAATTTTTGGTTAAGTGTCTTAAGTCCACAGTCAATCGTCCATGTGAAAGAAGAAAAATAAACGCAGTAATCTGTGGAAAACAATCGTCCAAAGTGTCACGTGAGAATCAGGTGACTTCAGCCAGATTCAATCGTCCAAAGGTAAAGTAGTGAGTTCAGTCGTCCACAGCTCCACGTGAAAGTCAGGTGACGTTAAATCAAAAATGTTCTATGCGAGAGTTAAAATCTCACGTGAAAGACAGGTGGCTTCAAATCAGATTCAAACGTCCATCGACAAGTCAGACACATTCGTCCACAATCGAAGGAAAGACAGTCGTCCACGATCGAAGGAAAGACAGTCGTCCACGTTCGAAGGAGACGCTGTTGTCCACAATCAAAGTTTACATCGGCCGTTGGCAGAATCTTCCTAAAAACTTATACCGCTAGCTAAACGACAAAGTTCATTATCCACAGCTAGCACTTCAAAGGAAAAGTGCACCGCTGAACAATATCTTCCGTCAGCAGCGCCAGATATTTAAAATACCGCGAAGCAACAGTGACACTCGTCCACTATCAAAGATAAACGCTGTCGTCCATGATCAAAGACAAACGCAGTCGTCCACAACTGTTAAAGACACAGTCGTCCACGCAAGCAAATAGACGCAGTTGTCCACGACCAAAGGAAAGGGGCAAACGTCCAAAGTCTTAGCGCCAAATTCAAAAGACTGCTAGCTACAGTATTAGTCGTCCATAGCTTTAACTCCAGACCTTTAATGGCGAAGAACGAAAACGACTTCAGAACGCAACAGCTAGCTGCCTTAGTACGGAGGTTTCTCCAACGGCTATATTTCTATATTTAGATGAGAAGCCCTCTGGTATTGAAGTCGATTATCAGACAGAGTATAAAAGGAGAAAAAGTAGCTCGGAAGAAAAAAGAACTTTTGAATTTTTGCCGAAACTCTCTCTGAATTCTTACGAGCAAATACTCAGCACTGCTATGTATTTTTCCGATATACGTCTCTCTCTGCCCTAGAACTTGAGATTTATCTCTTTGAGAGAGTGTAGCTATTTGTGCTTAATATTATTATTTGTAAAACTGTAAAAGGCTGTGATTGACACCCGTGAAGATCAATCAAAGTGTAAAGGCAGTAGGATTGACGCCCGTGAAGTTCAATCCAGAGTTGTAAGGCTGTAGATCAATGCCCGTGAAGTTTGATCTGGAATTCTCGTTGAGGAGAAGATAAGGATCTTCAAGGGGGAAACCTTGAAGCGTGAACGTAGGCAGGTTTTGGCCGAACCACGTAAAACCTCTGGTGTAATTTTTCTCCCTATCTCTTACTTTGTTTTGATTGTGTGTTTGCTGTAAATTTAATAATTGCATAGAAGAGATAAGTAAACAATACTTTAAGTAATTTATATTGTTTAAGTAAAATTTAATTAAGGCAAGAAATTTCTAATTCACCCCCTCTTAGACAATCACGTTCCTACAAAAATATGCATGCCAGTTTCAGTATTATTAGTTATCTTCTCATTTCCCATTTAGAACGATTGATGGTGCTAACGACGACCAGACACTGGCCAGATCGGCTAATAGGACTAGCCTAGCTCAGAGTCCCTCTCGCCGTCCGTGGGGCGCACCACACATTCCACCTATTAGCATGGGGTGTACCCTTCACCTATTAGCAGGGGATGTACCCTTCACCTATTAGCAAGGGGTGAACCTTTTACTTCACCTATTAGCAGGGGGTGAACCCTTCACTTCACCTATTAGTAGGGGGTGTACCCTTCACCTATTAGCAGGGGGTGAACCCTTCATCTATTAGCTGAGGGTGATCCCTTCACCTATTCGCAGGGGGTGAGCCCTTCACCTTTTAGCAGGGGGTGTACCCTTCACTTCACCTATTAGTAGGGGGTGTACCCTTCACCTATTCGCAGGGGGTGTACCCTTCACTTCACCTATTAGTAGGGGGTGTACCCTTCACCTATTAGCAGGGGGTGTACCCTTCACTTCACCTATTAGCAGGGGGTGTACCCTTCACCTATTAGTAGGGGGTGAACCCTTCACCTATTAGCAAGGGGTGATCCCTTCACCTATTCGCAGGGGGTGAACCCTTCACCTATTAGCAGGGGGTGTACCCTTCACTTCACCTATTAGTAGGGGGTGTACCCTTCACCTATTAGCAGGGGGTGAACCCTTCACCTATTAGCAGGGGGTAAACCCTTCACCTATTAGCAGGGGGTGTACCCTTCACTTCACCTATTAGCAGGGGGTGTACCCTTCACCTATTAGCAGGGGGTGATCCCTTCACCTATTCGCAGGGGGTGAACCCTTCACCTATTAGCAGGGGGTGTACCCTTCACCTATTAGCAGGGGGTGTACCCTTCACTTCAGCTATTAGCAGGGGGTGTACCCTTCACTTCACCTATTAGCAGGAGGTGAACCCTTCACCTATTAGCAGGGGGTCCCCTTCACTCCAAACAAATGTGAGGAGTACCACAGCGACTGGGAAAAACCCAGGGTACTCTTAGCTATGTACCGCTAAGAGTGCCAAACGGTTACTACCAGTATCATACCCCAAATGGAACAGCGGAAACCAATGCATGAACAAAAATTAAAATGCATGTATAACATCAGCATGCCAAACAAGATAACTCTCTTGAAAAACTCAATACAGCCCGTTCGGCAAAGTTGTATAAAACATGACATCCAAAGTCCAGTAAGCAGTAAGAATCAGTCAAAAGTATATCTATATGCAAGACTAGGTAATACGTAGTAAGTATAATAACTCATACCTCTATAGCGAGTCTGCCTATCCTCAGTGAACCATGGCTCCTCAGGAATGGTTTCAAACTCAGCAAAATCCACTGAATCTGAGAAACAACACAAGGAATGAACCCCGTTAAGGTCCAATTGAGTTTAGAAACGATATAAACTACAAACCGGGGCAAAAACGGGCCCATATGGCTCGGTCAACTGTTGACTTTGACTGACCAGACCGGTTTGGGTGAAGACTGGTTCGGGTCGAGTTGAACCCAAATCGGTCGGGTCGGGTCGATTCGGGTCGGATCTAACCGAACTGGTTCGGGTGGTTCGGGTCGGATCGGTTTGACCCAGACAAACCCGTTTCAGTTGGGCTCGGGATAGACCTGGCCCAAACCCGGATTGGGTCGCAGCAAATCGGGTTCGGTCCGTGAGGGGCTGAGTGGACCCGGCCTAATGGGCTGGGTCGAACTCGGCCTGATAGACCCAAGCCCAACCCGGCCAGAAGACCATGGGTCTGGGCCTAGCTTGGCCCGAAGCCGGATCGGGTTTGGCCAAACTCAGCCTGGCCCAACTTGGCTTTGGGCCTGAGTCAACTCGACCCAAAGCCCGAGTTGACTCAGCCCACGGTCGAGTTGACTTGACCGTTGGCAGCCGAACGCCGTCGCCAAGCCGGCGACCAACCGGCGACCCTGCGATATCGAAAAATCACATTTCTAACCTGATTTTCTCCGAAACTCTTTTCCAACACGTTTCTAATCACTTTTCGAGTCGATCCCTGCCAAAAACACCAAGAAATCGACCCCAAAAACTCAGATCTAACCAAACCTTAAAACCTGAAACTTCTCGGGCAAAAAATCGAGAGATAGAGGGCTTACCTTCGAAAACTCTCTTCGCCAACGTTGATCTATGCTTCGAGACGAACGTTTTGACACCAAGATCTCGTCGAACGGAGGTCGTTCTGGCGTCGGCGATTCTCTCCCTCGCGGCTCTCTCTCTCTCTCTCCTTTTCTCCCTCTCTGTTCTGTCTGAATTGAAACGATAAGGTTTCATTCTGAAACCTTATCTTTTCATTTAAAAAAAACATAAATAAAATATTTATTTATTTTTTTGATTCAATTAATTTTTTAAATTTAATTCAATTTCATTAACGTTCGGTTTCCCGATTTCATTTCTTACCGAATAACTTCCTTAAATTGACCTCAAATTTACCTTTCAAAATTTGCGAAAAATTTATTCGAAAATTTAAAAAAACAACACCAAAACTTGGCGGATTTTACATCTTTTCCCCCTTTTTATGAATTTCGTCCCCAAAATTCGCTTCAACTACACATTATAGAAAAGGTTGGGGTATCTCTCCACTACCTCTGACTCTAGCTCCCACGTAGCTTCTTTGTATGTGTGGTTCCTCTACCACACCAGAACGTACGGAGCCTCTCGGCGACGAAAGCGACGGAGCTTACGTCCCAAAATCTCTTCGGGCTGCTCCTCATACGTCGTGTCAACCTGAACTGGCACCTCATCCCACGAAACACCATGAGATGAGTCAGGAATATACTTCCTCAGTTGGGATATATGAAAAACATTGTGTATGTGTCCCAACTGAGGAGGCAATTCCAGCCTATAAGCCATCTCTCCAATCCTCTCAACGATCGGGAATGGTCCAAGAACTTCACCTCAGAAATCCAGAAATCACGTTTGCTGCGCTTGGCATACAACTGGTGCTCCCTTAATGTTTGCAGGACAATGCGGAGATGCTCACGGTGTTCACGGTGAGTCTTAGAATAGACCTGGATGTCATCAATGAAGACTACCACAAACTGATCCAAATATGGCCGAAAGATCCGGTTCATGAGATCCATAAACACCGTTGGGGCGTTAGTAAGCCCGAACGGTAGAACCAAAAATTCAAAATGCTCATATCTGGTCCGGAAAGCAGTCTTAGGTATATCCTCCTCGCGATTCTTCACCTGATGATACCTTGTCCTCAAGTCAATCTTTGAGAAATACTGCGAACCACCCAGCTGATCAAAGAGGTCGTCAATGCATGGTAAAGGGTACTTATTCTTCACAGTGACCCGATTAAGCCTGCGATAGTCAACACACAACCTCAATGATCCATCTGCCTTCTTTGCAAATAAAACGGGAGAGCCCCAAGGCGACACACTCTCCTGGACGAACCCTTTACTTTGCATATCATCTAACTGCTTACGCAGCTCAACTAACTCGACGAGTGTCGTCCTGTAGGCAGCAATGGAGACTGGAGTAGCTCCTGGAACGAGATCAATACAAAACTCGATCTCTCGGTCTGGAGGTAAACCCGTAGCTCATCAGGGAAGACGTCAGCGTACTCTCTGACGACTGAAATAACATTATACTCTATTATGGTCTCAAAGTCTAGGTCCATCGACCAAAGTCCTCCATACTTCTCCAATCTGCTCCAACCTCGCAAACTTACCCGAAACAGGGAGTTAACAACCCCCATACAAGGACCTCTGTGGTAGGTAACAACTCGTCCAAACTTCGAGGTAACCGTGACCCGCGTCAAGTGGCAATCAACTATTACATGATATTTCATCAGTCAATCACATCTCAAAATGACGTCAAACTGCCTCATAGGCAAAACGATAAGATCAGCTGAAAACTTGTAGTCGTCGATCACCACACAAACTGATCTGCAGATATATGCAACTCCACTCCTGTCGCCCAGCTGAGTATTCAAAAGAAAGGGGTTTCCATCTCCTCGATGGTCAAACCCAACACCCCAGCAACTCAGCAGAAATAAATGAATGCGACACCCCAGTATCAAACAACACCCGAGCAAAAGTATGAAAATAAGAATCGTACCATAAATAACTGCCGGCTGATCAGGCACAGGAAAGTACTCGGCCCGGTCTACTACATATGACTGACCAGCAACTCCCTTACCCTTCTGATCGCGACCACGGCCGCTAGCTCTGGAAGTAGATCTATGAAATCCACCTATTCTCTGCTGCTGAACAGGAGGGGAACCACTAGCAAAGAGCTACCCAATCGGTCGGTAAGGAGTATAAAAAACGGGCCTATCCTCAGCTCGGCGCTGAGGAGTCTGAAACTGAGCCTGTTGAAAAGAGGTTCGGGTCTGTCTCCGATGCTGGCCCGGAGGGGAGAATGACTCAGTAGCCGAGGGGATATGGAAGGAGTGTCGTCGCGGCTGCTCCTGAGGCTGCTGCTGTAACGGGTAGTGTCTCCAGAAATGACCCGGCTGGCCACAGGTATGATAAGTGTAGGGGAAATATCTATTGCTGTAACGTCCCTCATACTATTCCTAATTTCCTTGTACGAAATTTTTCTTTTTCCTTTATACTTAATGTTTAAGTGGAAAACAAATTAATAAAGCGTTTAAAACAATTCTTCTTTCTTTTATCACCTAAATATAACTTCAACATCTTACACCCTAACGCCCTTCTTTACCATTTCATAATACAAATTTTGCCTACATAACAAACATACTTTTCACAATACAATTCAACGTATAACCGCCCTATACTCTCACTCGAAACGACTCGAGACATAATTAAATAAAACACGTTTTCACGAAAACAAACTGCGTGGTTCCGTCTGAAAGTTTAACATATCCTCCTGTTTTAAAATCACAAAACAGTTCCAAAACGTTTAAAGCATTAATATATAACCTATCAACTATCCAGAGCCAAGCATCGTAAAATGTTCTATACAACTATCTAACTAATTACAAATCCTCCTGTTTTTAAATCAAACTAAAGACTATAAAAATCAATTTCTAAAACATTTCAAAACATCAATATATAAACCTATCCAGATCCAAACCACCTAAAATGTATCTAGCTATACAATAAATCTGTCTAACCCACCATTAACCCAAAACGTCCTGATACCTCTCAAAACACGTACATATTTCCCCACGGGTCAGGCCAAGCATCGACTGCGCAACACACTCCCCTGGGCATTCTCCGTCAACTGCATCATTCCTTGGGAGGAGGGATCTCGTCCTCACCTGTCTCCTCGTAGTCACCTACACCATACAACAACTATGAGCTAAAGGCTCAGCAAGACTCGTAAATGTAAATGCATGCTGTGCGTATGAGTTTCAGAAATCATTTTTTTTTGGGCGATGTGGTATTGTGCCCGACCCCTTTTGGCCTACACAATAGATTAATAGCTCCCTTTCGGGCCACATCATGATGTGGTATTGTGCCCGACCCCTTTTGGCCTACACAATAGATCAATAGCCCCCTTTCAGGCCACATCTCTTTACATGAAAACATAGTGCATTTCGATTTGGGCGATGTGGTACTGTGCCCGACCCCTTTTGGCCTACACAATAGATCAATAGCCCCCTTTTGGGCCACATCACGATGTGGTATTGTGCCCAACCCCTTTTGGCCTACACAATAGATCAATAGCCCCCTTTCAGGCCACATCTCTTTACATGTTAACATAGTGCGGAAATTCATTTTCTATGCATAATTTGAAACCGTGATGCATGAGCAATTCATATTATAGATAAACAACCACATGTGTACCATCAAGATGATAAACAATAACAACATATGTACCTTCAAGACGATAAATCATAACTTATTAAAGCAGCCTATCCTAACTACCCAACCAAAGCATTTAAACAAAACATTACCAAAATTCCTCGAGACGACATTGACGTACGGTGTAGGCCAATCGGCCAGAGAAGATCACGAGAACTTACCTGTCGTTCGTAGCTTGTTGGTTTTGGCACATCACTGTCACAAATGGCTCGACCTATGTCAAACATTCAAGCTTCATTAAAATCAAGCCTACTTTACCAATTACTCTCAAATTACTATTTCTAGTCTAATCCAATTAAAACCTAACTAAACGGGCCACTAATTCGGGTTCGGTAAAAACCGACTCAAAACTTTCAAACGTGCATAACTTTTGCGTCGGTTATCGGAATCGAACGATTCCAGCGGCCACGTACTCCTCTAATAACCTATTTTAACCTGTCAAAAGGAATTTCAAAACAAATGACCGTAGCTAGGTCAAATATTGAAAAACCCGATTCTGCCCTTAATCGAAAAATTCCCCTTTTTCGATTTTTCACCAAATTCCACTCATTTCCTACTCAATCGACCACATATACCCTCAATTAGAATAATCTAATCAAAAATCGAAGCTACACTCACCAAAACCGAAATGCCCTAAATCGGCTTCACTGATTTTCACCCAAATTGGGCATTCCATGGCCAAGCAACAATAGCCGGCCCAAGGGTTGGCAAACCCACGGCGGAAGCAGCCCATTTCGGCCGGTGATCGGAGCTTAATCGAGCTCGCCACCCACGGCCTCAAAACGAACCGAAAAGAGGAGAAAGCCGAGCTTACCGGTCGGGTTGCGCGCGGAGACAGGCCGGACCTTGCTCGTCGCCGTCGTCTGGCCGGTGAGCGTCGGAAATCACCGGCGGTGGTCGTCGATCGCCGCTCGTGTCGCGCGCCTCTCCTCCCCTGCCTTCGGTGTTCGCGAGCAACAGAATGGCTAAGCCATTCTGTTGTTTATTTTTATGTTATTATTATTATTTTTAATAATAATAATAATAACAATAATAATACTATATCAATAATCCTATTAACACATTAATATACCGTTTTGCCCTTCCGTAAATTCCGTTAAATCTCGTTCTTAATTATAACCCTCGGCTTCATTCACTGAAAATACCCGAATCTAAATTAATTAACCAATTAGGTTAACCAAACTTATTCACTTTTCTTTTAAATTACTTAAAACAATTATTTATCACACAATTACCTATCATTTTATTTTCTCTTAAAAATCCCGGGTGTTACAATTGCTCCCTGATGATTCCCTACTAGATCCAGAGGAGCGACTCGCACCGAAACCCTGATCAGACACCTGTCGATGGCCCTTCCTGGTTATCTTTCCCCCTGAAGACCGGCTACCTGACCCACGCTGAGGAGGGCTATCACCTGATGAGCACAGTCTCTCTATCCTCAAGGTGGCCTCGTACGCCCTGAGCAAGCTATCATACTAGTTCACTGCCACAATTTTCTTTATGCCAAATTTTAAGCCCTGAAGAAACTTGAAGGCCTGGGCCTCTACACCAGCTCCACCGGAATAGGGCAACAAATGGACAAAACGATTATAATAATCTGTCACCGTCATGGACCCCTGAACCAGCTCGAAGTATGCTCTGGTCATAGCACTCCTGTACTCTCTGCTACTGAACTGGTCCCTGAACATAGAAGTAAACTCAACCCACCCCATGGCCTCAGCATCATACTGCCTGCGGAGGGAAGTCCACCAAAACCTAGCTTGCCTCCCTAAGAAAATGAGCAGCTATCGAGACTCTGGACTCAACCGAGGTCTGGAGAGTCTCAAAGTTGAGCTCCATGACCTCAAGCCAGTTCTCCGCTTCTGCCATGTCAGTACCTCCTACAAAGGTTGGAGGGTTGAGCTGGCTAAAATCTCAAAAATGTATCCCACAGGAGGTAGTCGAAGTAGGGGTCGGATCAAGGGTGGCGACTGGAGCAGGGGGTGGAGCCTAGGCACCACTAACCAGGTTCCGCAAAGCCTCCAGTAGAGAGGAAATGGTGCTAGGATCTTGATCAGAACTTCGAGGAACTCTCCTCTTGCGTGGCATCATGACAATTCTGAAAACATGAGATTGTATTACATTAGCATTTCTCGTTTATCATTCATCCTTCGTATTTTACTTACTGCTCATACTAGCTCTCAATCATTTGTCACTAAGAGGTCATTGAACCTTGCGCTCTGATACCAACAAATTTCTGTCACAACCCAAGGGAGGGCCTAATAGAAACGCCAGGTTAAACGATCAACCTCAGAGAGATCCACCGTCTAACCTAAGGCTAAAAATGAAAGTTTTAACTCAAATCCAGGACCTCCTCGAAGTAACAAATATGAGAGTACGAACAATAATAGAAATACAAAGTAAACGAATTTAAATTTATTTACATGCCAAAGTACTGTACAATCTCGGATAGGTTCTTACATAAGAGTACTAAGTAGACGGAACACAAAGATGCGACCCAAGGAAAATCCGACTCAGATCAAGTTCACTTCTTACCCTTCTTTCCTTTACCTGAAAAGAATAAAAAAAAAAAATCGTTGGGTGAGTGACAAACTCAAAAAGAGATGGTACACATACCACTATCAAAACATGCATACCAGTTTTAGTATTATTAGTTATCTTCTCATTTCCCATTTAGAACGATTGATGGTGCTAACGACGACCAGACACTGGCCAGATAAGCTAATAGGACTAGCCTAGCTCAGAGTCCCTCTCGCCGTCCGTGGGGCGCACCACACATTCCACCTATTAGCAGGGGGTGTACCCTTCACCTATTAGTAGGGGGTGTACCCTTCACCTATTAGTAGGGGGTGAACCATTTACTTCACCTATTAGCAGGGGGTGAACCCTTCACTTCACCTATTAGCAGGGGGTGAACCCTTCACCTATTAGCAGGGGGTGTACCCTTCACCTATTAGCAGGGAGTGAACCCTTCACCTATTAGCTGGGGGTGATCCCTTCACCTATTGGCAGGGGGTGAGCCTTTTCACCTATTGGCAGGGTGTGAACCCTTCACCTATTAGCAGAGAGTGTACCCTTTACTTCACCTTATTAGCAGGGGGTGTACCCTTCACCTATTAGCAGATGTGAACCCTTCACCTATTCGCAGGGGGTGAACCCTTCACTTATTCGCAGGGGGTGAACCCTTCACCTATTAGCAGTGAGTGTACCCTTCACTTCACCTATTAGCAGGGAGGAGCCATAATATGGTGGGTCTTATATCCTATTAATAACAGTATTTGATCCCTAATAATTTCACTATGAGAGATTCGAATCTTGTATCTCCCCCTGTGAGGGTCAGAACCCTCCACCGGTCTGCATCATCAGCTACTATTGTTTACACATATAATTTGCCCATTACATAAATGTCAACGCCTCTATTGCCAATGATTTAAACTGAGTATTTTGGATTCATTTATGAGTTAGTCTTTCTTATTGGATAACAAATAAAATAATTTAGGGTAAATTTATTCAAATAAAATAATGTATGGTAAATTTCAAATTTACTCTCAAAGTATTGGTCGAGGGTAAAGCTAATCTTGAAGAACATGGGGCATTTTGGAAGAACTAGCCCCCATTTTATCGTCCAGTGCTTTGAAGCACTGGACCCCTCTGCACCAAGGGGCATTTCTAGGAGAATGGGGCCCCGTGCCATGTTGATCGCACCCATTCTTCCATACTCAATCGTTCAAGTATGAGTTCTTTGATTGTTTATTCTAAGAATTTAAGGTTGTTACGACCTAGATTTGTTGTGATGCTCATTAAATCTTTCAATCTTTTTATTATCTGCTAAACAATGCCAATTGAGAGATTCTATGATAAGTTATCATATCTATACTTTGTAATACCTTGTTATTAATTGTACTATTTTTTCTCCATAGATACTAAATACATTGTCATTTAATGTACTATGATCTATTCCATTCAATCTAATTACAACTAGAGTTTCTCTTTTTTGATTCTTTTACTTGTCTACACCATACGCGAAGAATGCAAATAAGAAACCTTTTATGAACAAGAATTGTGTGTATATGCTATTGTAATTTTCTGTTTTGATTTCGAATAAAAAAGCAAACACTTTAGTGATTCGAAGCACTAGACGGGAGAATAGGGCCCCGTTCTCCTAGAACGACCCCCCGATCTAGATGAGTCTAGTGCTTCGAAGCACTAGACAGAAGAACGAGGCCCCATTCTCCTAGAACGTCCCCCAGGTCCAAAGGAGTCCAGTGCTCGAAGCACTAGAGAGGAGAACGGGGTCCCATTCTTCTAGAACGGCCCCCCGATCCAGAGGGATCCAGGCAGAACAGGACCACGTTCTCTGGTGCCTCAAAGATCGGCCCCCCATTCTTCGAGATTGGGAGGTCGACAAGGGTGAATTTATTAAATTTTGCATACTTCGAGGGTGATTTTGTTAATAAACAAAAATTTTAAGGTCTCTTTTACCCTGGACCATCTTTTAAGGATAAATTTGAATTTTACCTAATAATTTATGAAAACATAATGGATTTGGGAAATTAAATAAGTTCAACAGTTGATTTTCCAGAGTGCTGGGAAAAGAACTATTTTGAGAAGACTTTTTTTTCTAAATATTTACTTTCTAGTTTAAATATCAAAATAGGATAATTTCAAAAAATACCTTAAATTTTTAATTTTGTTAATTAACACTCAAGAGTAGGGGTGATCGTGGTCCAGGTCGGTCCGGTTTTTGGAGAGACTAAGACCGGATCACTACAATTAGATTTGCAAATTTTTGCATCAATAAGTCTAAAAAATTTTCCAGGACCGGACCAAATTTCTGGTCTCGGTTCTTGTCCTTCCGGTTTTTTTTTTCTCATTTATAATACTTGGTTGCAAATCACAAGAAACATGCTGCCCAAACAGAAGAAAAAAATACATAGCTAAAACGTAATTTATACAACCTAATTACGAAATCTAGGTTTTTTGGGGTTACAGGGGATGATTTATTGTTTTTTTTCTCAATTCCATCTCTACTACAAAAACAGACGTGAGAGTTTCTTCTCATCCAGCTCCTCATGAATGAACGCAAAACTTCGTAAATCAGGATACTGGTAATAAATTAGGGGGCATGAGCAAAAAATGTTTCTTCTAAGCAGAAAACATTCTGTATTTCGAAACACAAATGTCGAGGAATGGCTAAAATATCTAAGAACGAGAAAAGTAAAAATTACTCCAATTTTTTACAGTCAAAATCAGATATAACTTCTCCATAACAAAAAGACCCAAAGTGAAAAGAAAAAAAAGAAGAAGAAGAAGAAAGAACAAACCTTCAACAGTAGAGTGAGGATCAAAAACTTAAAGAGGCAGAATCGAAACCACAAATCCAGAGGCAGTAATCGAAGCGAAATAAAAAAGTTAGGGCTGGAGACGGCGAGAAAGAGAGACTGGAGACGGCGAGGGCGAGACCTACGAGACGACGACTACGAGGGCGAGAGTCGAGAGATCAGAGAATAGAACATAACTTAGGGCTATTAATTACTGCCTGGTCTGGTTCGGTTTTACTAGTACTGTGCCATTAAAATCAAAAACCGAACCAAGAATTTCGATTCTGTGAAAAACATAATCGAATTGTGTTTTTTTCTTTCTCAAAACCGACCAGAATTAGACAAAATGTGTCAATTCTGGTTCAATTCTCGGTTCTAGTTGGTTATTGATCACCCCTACTCAAGAGTAGGCATTAGGAACTGACTTCCGTTACTAATTCCTTTAAATCTCTCTTCCTTTCTCTCTCCTCTATCTCCATTAAAGCCATCACA
This sequence comes from Begonia masoniana, assembly GCA_022432975.1. Lineage (NCBI taxonomy): Eukaryota > Viridiplantae > Streptophyta > Magnoliopsida > Cucurbitales > Begoniaceae > Begonia > Begonia masoniana. The sequence goes on from CM039510.1 coordinate 36,370,736, forward strand.
GTGTCTTCTAAAGCACCACCAGGTGGAGACTCATCCCCTCACCTTTTCCTCTATCTTCGATCTCATCCTCTCTCCTCTACCACCACATTTTCTCTTTTTCCAGCCACCTCCTCCAACCCCTCCAGACCTCTCCTACCGTCTCCTTCGATCAGCTCCAACACCACCTCTCCACCCAAAACTTTTGGTAAGCCTATGAGGAGACTCGTCGGCTCCTCATTCCTCGCGGGGGAAGCCGCGCAGAAGGGAGGCTACATTTACTTCTCTGAGGTCTAGTTTATCTCAAAATTTGACCTCAAAGCCATTGATGAGCTCTTGAAGGAACACACCGGTGGAAATTTTTAAAACAGTTCGCATAAAAAGACTTTTGAGAAAGAAAACAAAGATTTCACCAGATTTTTCACAAAGGTCGTATGGATGAAGAAACTAGATACTAAGATTGAGCAGTACAATTACAGATCGTTCACCACTGAATTCATCTGGGAGCTGAATAATGAGCAAGAACTGTGAGTACATGCTACTGGAATTTTCTGTTTTGATTTTGAATAAAAATAGCAAACACTTGTCACTGATTCGAAGCATTGAACAGGACAAATATCTTCAACGGCAAATGGATAATCAGTGACAAGTGTTTGCTATTTTTATTTAAAATCAAAACAGAAAATTCCAGTAGCATGTACTCACAGTTCTTGCTCATAAAAAATTTCTTATTTGCATTCTTCGGGTATGGTGCAGGAAATTGGTAAAATAATAAAAAAAAGAGGATCTCTTGATGTAATTACATTGAATGGAACACAAGAAGCCCCTGATTGACATTGTTTAGCACAAAACAAAAAGATTAAATGCAATCGATTCGATAAATATTACCACAAATCAAGGCTGTAACAACCCTGAATTCCAAGAATAAACAATCAAAGAACTCATATATGATCAATTAAGAATCGAAGAATGAGGGTCGATCTACGTGGCACCGGAGAACTGAGCTCTGTTCTCCCAAAACGGGGTCCTGTTCTCCCTGGACCCCTCTGAACCGGGAGGCCGTTCTGGGAGAACGAGGCTTCGAAGCACTAGACCTCTCTGGACCAGGGGGTCGTTATCGGAGAACGAGGCGAGGCTTCGAAGCACTAGACCTCTCTGGACCAGGGGGTCGTTATCGGAGAACGAGGCCCTGTTCTCTTATCCAGGCTTCGAAGCACTGGACGCCTCTGGATCAGGGGGTCCATTCTAGAAGAACGGAGTCCCGTTCTCTCGTTCAATGCTTCAAATCAGTGACAAGTGTTTGCTATTTTTATTTAAAATTAAAACAGAAAATTACAGTAGTATATACGCACAGTTCTTGCTCATAAAAGGTTTCTTATTTGCATTCTTTGGGTATGGCGTAGGAAATTGATAAAATAATAAAAAGATAGGAGCTCTTGTTGTAATTAGATTGAATGGAATAGAACATGGTACATTAAATGACAATATATTTAGTATCTATGGAGAAGAATATTGTATAATTAATAACAAGGTTTTGCAAGGTACAAACATAATAACTTATCATAGAAGCTCCCGATTGGCATTGTTTAGCATAAAATAAAAAGATTAAATGCAACCGATTGTATGAAAATCACAACAAATCTAGGTTGTAACAACCTCGAATCCCAAAAATAAACAATCAAAGAACTCATATGTGAACAATTGAGTGTCGAAGAAAGGGGTCGATCTACGTGGCACGAAGAACTGGTCCCCGTTCTCTCGGAACGACCCCCCAATCTAGAGAGGTCTAGGGAGAACGGGCCCGTTATCTCAGAACGACCTCCCAATCTAGAGAGGTCCAGGGAGAACAGTGCCTCGTCTAAGAAATTGTTATAAGGTTTGTTTTACCCTCAATTCATACTTTGAAGGTAATTTTGAATTTTACCCGAAAAAAACCATAACTTTATTGTTTAAGAGAACCTTAGGTCATTAGCCTTGGTTTTAATGCAGAACAAATTTTATGTTTACAAAAAAAAAAATTCAAAAAAGAAAAAAAGGCAGTTAAGAGTTGTTATAGCTAAACTTGGTTTTAAATTCAAAAAAGAAAAAAAAGGCAGTTAAGAGTTGTTATAGCTAAACTTGGTTTTTTAGAACTAATATTATTCTTTTTCACAGTTAAAACAATTGGCAACGCAAACTTATGAATTGTGATTTTACTTCTTGTAGAGTTTTAGCCAAGGTAATCAATGCCACGCAAAATGTTGGCTTCAAGGATTAGTTTCCTTTGGCAAGGAATGAAAATTATCGTGAAGGAAAATAAAGCAGAACATAACGTGTTAGTCTAACTTTCTTGCTGTTTGGCAATACACAAATGTACACCACAATACAATAACTTTTACATAAGATACCAAGTTCTGAGAATGACTTAGATAAGAATTTGCAGTTGCCGTTTCGTCAAAATTTGCTCATCAGCAACTGAATATAACGATCTGCTTTGATTGATGGTGGCATTGCAAACTTACAGGCTAGTTGAAGGATGCAACAATTGGCGAAACATACTAAGTTTCAAGCCTATTAGAAGATATCGATGCTTATCTAATTTTTCAATACATCGCTCAATGCTCATCTAATTTTTCAAGTTTATTATGAGATATTCCATCAGGGGTGGAATTGGTTCGGTTTTACACCGAATTGGAACCATAACGACTGAGTTTGGTTTTGAAAAGAGGAAACCCCAACTGAAGGCAGTGGAAAACCAATCAAAAACCAAACTTCAATTTTTCAATTTTCTTGATTCGGTATTGGTCTGGCTTTTCAGTTTCTCTATTTCGGTCTTCAGTTTTCAAATTTTTGTTTTTCCAATTGTGTTTTGGTTCGGGTTCGGTTTCGTATTCGGTTTGGGCCCAAATTAGCTCAGGTTTGTTCTCTCCCAGGCACCAAAGAGGAGTATGCATTTAAAAATGTATTAAAATATGCATTAGTATTAATTTGTTATCTCAAAAATGAAAGTAACCGACAAAACATATGAAAATATTGTTCATAAGAAATAACCTAAAAAATCATAAAAATATACTGCATTTGATGGTAATTGGCACCCACATCTGGCAGCACCCGTCCCATGACATCGAGAAACTTGCGCTATTATTTCATGGTAAGTAACAGTATCTTGAATGAATAACAGTGCCATGTTATATAGGGACAAACAAGGATTTTAACTCGTAGGACTGAAATAACCGAAGATTGGTGAATTAGGTTATTAAAAAAAAAAAAAATTTAGCAATACATATAAAATTCGTGCAATTTCAAAGGAATAGATTTACTTGGACTATAATTCTCAACTATTAAGATCTCGCAATAATAAATTATGAGATAGAAGAAGGAAAAGATGCACACAAATTTGTTAACGCGATTCGGTCAATCTTACTTACATCTGCGCTTCAATACTCCTCCTTGAATAAACTTACCAATATCAAAATAATGAGTTCACTTGATTGAACTTCCGATTGTCAATCAAACCTTACAATGATTTTCCTTGAGCGTCACCCTTCACTCTTTTACAACGAGATATATATAGTTTGAATACTCAAGTAATAAATTTTTACACACTCTCAAGCTAGATAATCTCAAATGTGGGAATTTGAGAGTAGTAGGATTAGAGCAAGATGTAGATACTAAAGGGAAAAATTTTGGCAGCACTTCGTTATAATTTTTCTTAAAAGCTATAACAGGGCATTTGTGAGGATTTAATCAAATCACATGCAATACGAAAAACAAACTAAAAAAATTATCTGATACCAAACAGTCTAATTCACAGTCAAACAAATTTCATTAAAAAAAATAAATAAATTCACACTCACACTCAATGATTTTTGCAATTAAAAAACAATAGCTTCTCCTCATATTTCATTCGATAATGCTAGCATGTAATCAAAACAAAACAAAAATCCCATTTGCAAGCAAAATCTAATTCTAAATCGAACAAGTCAACAAGGAAACGAAACAGAGATAAGGAGTATACCCGAAGAGGAGGCATGGTCGTACAGAGCTCTCTGCTCAAAGACGTATACTCAGAAAATGAGGCATGAAGCTCTCTGCTCAGTGTCGACGTCTCGAAGTGAGGAAGAGTTAAGATTAAAGTAGTGAAAAGTAAAGCTGAAATAGAAGGAGATGAAGACGAAGAAGATGAAAATAGTGATGACACTGAGAGAGAAAGCTTTGGATGATTTTTACTGATAACTTGTATAATCGAAACAAGTTTTACATGTATATACAATATGGCTCATCATGAGCATTGAGAAAAGAATAGAGTGCTAACTAAACTAACAAAATGGGAAACCAATTAAACTAAAATACTGTACATATACTCTAACATCCCCCCTCAAAAGCAAGGCCGTAGGCCGAAAAACTTGAACAAAAATGTCAAAAAGGACGATGGCAGAAGAGGCTTTGTGAAAGCGTCTGCAAGTTGATTTTCTGAAGGAGTGAATTTTACCGACAAAGTCTATTTTAGGACTTTTTCCCTGACAAAATAAAAATCGATCTCCACGTGTTTGGATTTAGAGTGTAAAACTAGGTTGGAGGCTAGGTGCGTTGTAGTCAAATTATCACAAAGTATTAGAGGTACCTCTGTAGATACAACCCCCAATTCTTTTAGTAGAGATTGTAGCCATAAAACTTCTACTACGTCATTTGCAACACTACAATATTCAGATTCAGTGCTCGATCTTGAAACAACCTTTTGTTTAGTGGAAGAACAGGATAAAAGATTTGATCTCTAGAAAATACAAAATCCACTGGTACTCTTATGGTCATTTGGGTAGGATGCCCAATCGGCATATATATAACATGTCAAATTGCACGATAAAGATGACAAAAAGGATATACCCAAAGAAGAGATAGCTTGAAGATATCGGAGAATTCACTTGACTGCTAGCCAACAAACGTCCGAAGGTGAATGCATAAATTGTGAGACTTTGTTGACGGCCAAAAGCAATGTCAGGTCTAGTAAGACAGTAATACTGCAAAGCACCAACAACATTGCAGTAGAGGAAACCATCAGGTAGGGGGTACTAGAATATTTAGACAGAATGGGGCCTGAAACCATTGAAGTAGGAATTGATTTATAGGAGCCATGTTAGCCCGGTGTAGTAGCTCAGAAATGTATTTTGACTGTGAGAGACTCGTACTAGTAGAAGTGTGAGTTACTGAAATTCCAAGAAAAAATGATAACTGTCCAAAATTTTGCACGTTAAATTTAGAGTTCAAGTAGACAAGAAGTTGATCGAGCAGAGATGTAGAGTTACTAGTCAGGATGATATCATCAACATATACCAACATAATAATAATCAAAGAAGGCCGGCGATGAACAAATAGCGATGAATCTAACTTTGATGCTGAGAAACCCCAATCTAATAAGGCCATGTATAATTTAGTATACCAGACCCTGGGAGACTGCTTGAGGCCATAGACGACTTTGTGTAATCGGCATAGAGCAGAAGGATAAGAAAGGCTTATAAAACCTAGAGGTTGCTGCAGAAATTTTTTTTCAGTTAGATCACCATGTAGGAGCGCATTACTTACATCAAGTTGCCAGATGACCAAACCAACGGAGATGGCTAATGATAGAGTAGTGTGAACAGATGTTGGTTTTACAACTGGGCTAAAAGTCTCTTCATAATTGATTCCCTCTGTCTGGTCATAACCTTTTGCCTTTAAACGAGCCTTATACTTGTTGAGTGTGCCATCAGAGTTGAGTTTGGTTTTGAAAACCCACTTACAGCTAATGATTTTGACCTCTTGTGGAGGTTTAACCAATGTCCAGGTATGAGTTTCATTGAGAGATGTTATTTCCTCTCGCAGAGTAGCTATCCAATGTGGATGTTTGGAGGCTTGTTGAAAGGATTTGGGTTCAATTGAGGGTTCGATTGAAAAGACTTTAGAATTAAAGATACTTTCTTTGGCTCTGGTTCGCATGAGATGATTATTAATGAGAGGAGGATTAGTGGTGGGGATGGGGATAGGAGGGTGGTAAATAAAGGTAGAGGTGGTGTAGATGTAGGTGTGGATGGTTCTATTTGAGTGGGAGATGATAGATTTAAAGGAGGAAGTACCAGATGACTGGTGGTCTGGGTGGGGTGAGGGGGTAAGAGATTAAGGGGAATTGGTAGTGAGAAAGGAGATTTTGGAGGAGGAGAGAATGTTAAGTGAGGAAAAAGGAAAACTTGGCTCATCAAAATTAACATGACGAGAGATGTACAATTGGTTTGATTTAGGATCTAGACATAGATAGCCTTTGTGATGTGGACTCGAGCCTAAAAACATGCACGAAAGGGAACGAGGCTGCAATTTATGTTGATTAAATGAGTGAAGAAAAGGAAAGCACAGGCAGCCGAAAACACGCAGAGAGATGTAATCTGAAATAGAATCAAACAAGCACTCGAAATGAGATTTATCTTTAAAGACTGGAGTTGGTAACAAGTTTATCAGGCTGATAGCCGTAGCAAAGGCGTAAGGCCAGAAGTGATGAGGGACTGAGGAATGAAATAGTAGAGTAAGACCTTTTTCGACTATGGCGGTTCAATGCTCTACTCGATCATTTTGATTTGGAGTATATGGACATGAGACACGATGAAGGATCCCTAGAGACTTAAAAAAGTTGGAGAGAGATTGGAACTCCCCTCCCCAGTCGGATGGTAAAGCCTTGATAAGACACAAATTGAGTATGAACAAAATGGTAAACTTTACTTTTTAATTTTAATGGAAAGAACCATGTGTACCTAGTGCAGTCATCAACAAATAACAAGAAATAACAATCACCAGTAACAGATTGGATAGGAGACGGTCCCCAAACATCAGTATGCACAAGTTCAAACGGTAAACGAGCATGAGAATCAGAATTTTGAAAAGGCAAACGATGAGTTTTACTCATTTGACAAGAAGTACAAAATTTTGGAATTTCAGTTTGTACAAAAAGAACATTACAAGGGTTTAATACAAGGTGCAAAATAGAAGTAGATGGATGTCCGAATCTAAAATGGCAAATTTGAGAATGGGAGGTGCTGGAATTGTAACACTCGAAAATTTCGGCCAGGTGATTTTCTTAACCATTTTGATTGTCACCATTTTTATTAACCTTTATGATTTTAAATTTAATGTCAAGACATATTTATTACAAGTTGAGTGAAACTAGGTTGGGTGGCAAGTTGGTAATTAAGTTGGATTTTAGTTAATATATATAGAAAATAGAAATCCTTAAATCTCATTAACCCCCACTATAGCCGACATTTTCTCTCTCGGCGATTTCCCATTTTCTCCAAAGCTCTTCCTCTCTCTCTCGGCCAGCTACTCCTCCACCAACGATCGATTCTTCAGTATTCACTTCGACAATCCACGCTCTAGGTAAGAGTTAGACAATGTAGTTACTGGATAGTTTCTTAGGACTCTGTTTTCAGCTAGAACTTGGGGTTTCGGATTCTTCAATGGTTGGGTTATTGTAGTAACATTTATAATCTGTGTTTATCTGCTAAGTTGAATCTAGTTATTTGGATATCTTTGGAAGCTTAATCTGTATGCATTAGGCGCTCGACTAGGAAGATTTAGAAATATATAAGTTAGAATCTAGGATGACTTTCGATTAGAACTTTTAGGATTTTGATTTAACACTGTAATGTGAAAATGTTTCTAGGTGAAGAAGTTTGAAGAGAGGTGCTCAAGTTTTGCTAAGGAAACCAGGTAAGTGAGTGAGTAAGATTACCGACCATTAGGGCCCTACATCTCAAAGGTACTAAGTAGAGGTGTTATTTATGATGTTAAATGTAACTGTGCTAATATCTGGTTGGTTATGGTACTCGAATTGACGTTGTGATCTTTAACGAATGAATGACTTGCTCTGTAGCCTGATGATTTTAGAATGCTCATGTCCATGCATCACGAATCTTTCTCATGCAAATGAAAATGTTTTAAAAAGCATGATTTTCCCTATGAACAAGAAATGAATATGAAACTTATGGAACAAAGATTAAGAGAGGGTTGGGGGCGGTTTGGCGCATGTTACTGTCCAAAAGGAGGACCATGAATACGACCCGAAAGGGACTATGTACACTCTCACTGTCAACCCCCTTTTCGGTACAAATCCTCCCTTAATCCATATGATGAAAACGATGAACATGAACAAGATCAAGAACACGAAAAGATCATGAACATGTGTTTCCTTTAATTTGTGCATTCATGCATACATGTTAGCATTGCACTCCTTACTAAGCATTAGGCTTATAGTTTAAACCTTATAATGTAGGTGAAGAACAATCAGGTGAGGATTTAAAATTCAGTGTAGATGCCTAAGTCTGGTTGCTGGATGGTGCTCAGGGTGACAGTGTGTGGCTGGAAAGGCGATTATGATCTCTGGTTGTTACCTTTAAGATATTAGTAAGGTTTATGAATATTGAAGTTTAAGTAGGAGGGATTTTTTTAAAAGTGTTGAATACTAGTAAACTTGTCTGACTGATTTTCGGGTTGTGAATGATCTGATTATTTAAGTCTTCCGCTACGCATACTCAGAATACGTCTATGGTTTGTGTCAATACAAGTTTGTGTTAGTCGTGTTGGGAGTTGAGAAATTCAGGATGTCCTCTTGTAACGACCCCTCATCCCAGCAAGATATTGTCCGCTTCGGGGATCGGGCCGCAGCCCAATATCCTCCCCTCACGGCTTTGTTTGGCGAGAGCACTTCCCGGGAGGTCACCCAACCTGGAATTACTCTCGCCGGAGTACGCTTAACTTCGGAGTTCTTATGGGATCCGTTGCCAATCGTGCTCCAAAACGCGTCTTACTATCTTGTGAGGGATCTCTTACATATGTTTCATTTCCACATACTTCCCCAAGCGCTGTGGGATTGTGACGACCCCCTCTTTACGACCTGTCACCTTCCGGCTCGCCCGCGCGGACGTACCGCCATCCGGGTTCCGGTTCGTGCAGCCATCGTACCAGTACAGATTCGGGACTTACAGATTCGGGTCATCACAATCACCCCCCCCTTGGGGGCCCAACGTCCTCGTTGGCCACAATTCCGGTTGGGTACAGGCTCTGATACCATTTGTAACGACCCCTCATCCCAGCAAGATATTGTCCGCTCCGGGGATCGGGCCGCAGCCCAATATCCTCCCCTCACAGCTTTGTTTGGCGAGAGCACTTCCCGGGAGGTCACCCAACCTGGAATTACTCTCGCCGGAGTACGCTTAACTTCGGAGTTCTTATGGGATCCGTTGCCAATCGTGCTCCAAAACGCGTCTTACTATCTTGTGAGGGATCTCTTACATATGTTTCATTTCCACATACTTCCCCAAGCGCTGTGGGATTGTGACGACCCCCTCTTTACGACCTGTCACCTTCCGGCTCGCCCGCGCGGACGTACCGCCATCCGGGTTCCGGTTCGTGCAGCCATCGTACCAGTACAGATTCGGGACTTACAGATTCGGGTCATCACAGTTACGCTGCGGTCAGAGATTGAGAGATTCGACGTGGAGATAGTGGCAGAGTTGTCCAGCATGCTCACTAGTATTTCTCTCAGGCCGACCATTCTGGATCGTATACGCGAGGCTCAGCAGAGCGATGCGGAGTGTATTGAGCTTCGATCGAGCATGTTATTAGATGACTCGTCGGATTTTCACTTATCTGCAGATGGTATTCTGAGATTCAGGCACAGGTGGTACGTGCCTAACGATGAGAGTCTGAAGAAGGATATTTTGACTGAGGCACATTCTTCAGCTTATTCAGTGCACCCGGGAAGTACTAAGATGTACCGGGATTTGAGGCAACACTTCTGGTGGCCAAACATGAAGAGGGAGGTGGCCAAGTATATTGAGACCTGTTTAGTCTGTCAGCAGGTGAAGGCCGAGCACCAGAGACCGTCCGGGACATTATTGCCACTGCCGATTCCGGAGTGGAAGTGGGAGCAGATCTCTATGGATTTCATCGTGGGGCTCCCGAGGACTACGAGAGGCCATGATGGTATATGGGTTATCGTGGACCGATTGACAAAGTCGGCCCACTTCTTATCTGTGAAGATGACGTCCTCTATGGATCAGCTCGCAGAGCTATATGTGCAGGAGATTGTCAGACTGCACGGTGTGCCAGTTTCCATAGTCTCAGATCGTGATCCGAGATTTACCTCGAATTTCTGGAAGAGCCTGCATAAAGCTATGGGGACTCAGCTCAGTTTCAGCACAGCCTTTCATCCTCAGACTGATGGTCAGACAGAGAGGACGAATCAGATTCTGGAGGACATGCTCAGAGCTTGTGTGCTGGAGTTTCAGGGCTCGTGGAGCCGATATTTGCCTCTTATTGAGTTCTCGTACAACAACAGCTTTCAGGCTACTATCGGCATGGCACCTTATGAGGCTCTGTATGGTCGGAAGTGTAGGTCTCCATTACATTGGGACGAGGTTGGCGAGGCCAGCATCGTTGGTCCTGAGATCTTACAGCAAACGGCGGATAAGATTGCCGTTATCCGACAGCGTATTCAGGTAGCTCAGAGCCGGCAGAAGAGTTATGCCGACACGAGACGACGAGAGCTAGAGTTTGAGGAAGGCGACGAGGTTTATTTGAAGGTTTCTCCATTCAAAGGCGTCGCGAGATTTGGAAGGAGGGGTAAGCTGAACCCTCGGTATGTGGGACCCTTTCCTATTCTGAAGAGGGTCGGGAAGTTGGCGTACAGATTACAGCTTCCGGCATCTATGGAGGGTATCCACGACGTGTTCCACGTATCTATGCTTCGGAGGTGTTTGCGTGATCCATCTCATGCCGTGGAGACTACAGAGATCGAGGTACAGCCTACCTTGACTTATGAGGTGAAGCCGGTACGTATTTTGGAGTATTCCATCAAGGTGCTACGCAACAAGGAGATTCCGCTGGTCAAAGTCCTTTGGCGGAACCATGAGGTGGAAGAGGCTACGTGGGAACGACAGCAGGATATGATGACTAAGTATCCTGATCTGTTTGGATAGTTTAATTTTGCGGACAAAATTCTGAATAAGGAGGGGAGAATGTAATATCCGGTTTGTACGGACCTTTTATTATATTATTATTATATTGTTATTGGCAAAATATGAAACTTTCGAGAATCCGAATGGTTGGACGATTAACGAGACGAAGGACGAAACTAATAGAATTAAGTACTAAGGGCAAAATAGTAATTTGCAAACTAAATTTTATAAAAATAACAAATCACTCATTTCTCCTCACTTCTCTCTTTTTCTTCTTCTTCTTCTCTGGATCGCACGAACAGAGACACAAAGTTCTCTCTCGACCGCCGACGCCAATCGCCGTTCCGACTCCGTTCGAGCTCCGTTTCTCCTCCGTCCTTCACGTTTTCTTCCTCTCTCGCTACTCTCGGTATGTAGCTTCAATCTCTGAGCGTTTGTTTCGAGTTTTAGTTCGATTTAGGGTTAGGGTTTAAATTAGGTTTTCCGTTAAAAACGCGATTTAGACTTCGTAATTAATAGGTTAGCTATAATTACGTATATATTGAACATATTGAACGTTATTGGACGAAGAAAAGTCGATTTGCGAAAAAGTTATAAATTGGTAAAATTTCGGGTTTTAGGGGAAAACTCGTTAATTTGGATAATCGAGCTATAATTAATGTTCGAAAAGCTTTAATTAGCTAAGTGAAGAATTTAGGAGAATTCTTTAGCTAAGTTTTGAAATTTGGACATTTATGGTTTAAATTGGTTTTAACTGTGAATGTCGTATTTTCTCAGACACACGACTCTCGTGGACATAGCTTGTGGTTCTGCGCGCTCGAGGTAAGTTCTCGTGACTTACTTGACCCAAAGGTCTACACCATACCTCGTCGTCGTATCAAGGATCCTTGAGGGTTCCTTGTTTTACGTTGTTTAGGTTGGGTAGTTAGGTTAGTTGTTTATAGGTTATGTTATATTGTCTGCTGATATGAACTGTTTGTTTACTTTCCGCTGATATGAACTGTTCATGCATCACGTGTTTCAAAATGGCATAAAAATGGGTTTCTGCACGAGTTTTCAATGAAATGAATAATGAACGAAAATACGTAATCTGTATCTGAAAGGTCACGCGGGATGGGGCTCAGGCATGGCTGTAGGGTTTGTGAGCATGTACCCCCCCCCATCTAAGTGGGAAAGTGGTAGTTCGACCGCGGAATGTATCCTTTCCATTTAGTGGGCTGATATCTCGGTGGCAATATGTATGAAATGACCTGATATGTCTGATGAGCATGTTTTCTGAACTTCATATGCACGACACGCATGCATCTGCATTTACGTAGCTTACTGAGATTTCCATATCTCATATGTGTCTGTATGGTGTAGGTGACGTTCTAGGTTACGTTGACCCAGGTGAGGATGATATTCCTCCTCCTGACGTAGGAGCAGCTGATGGATGATGGCCGTGGGAGTGCGCTGAGCAGTCGAGGCGCGTTTGACCCGTGGTGGGTGTATGTAAAGGTTTTGGGGGTTCTTCGTGATATTTTGGATTAATGACGAACTGTATAGAACATATTTAGGTTGTTTGGATCTGGATAGGGGCTAGATAACGTTTTAGTAATTGTATGTAAAATGTTTTGGTTTAAATGTTAAGTTAAATGAAAATGTTTTGAATTGTTGTTTGTAGGTTGATACGGTTAAGCTCGATGTTTAGAGCTATCCACGCAGTTGGACTTCGCAAAGTCCGACTCGAGTCGATTGAGTTTAGAATACGTTTAAATCGGATTTAAGTAGATTTAAGTTGTGAGTTTTATGAAATTTGGTGTAAAGAAAAGGAGGTTTGCTCTCTGGAAATCGGATTCCAGAGAGCAAACAGAAACGTTAAAAGCTGTAAGTGTTGAAGTGCTGGAGTGAACGAAAGAAGAAGGATCGCTGCATAGCATGCAGCGATTGATTTCTGCTGAAAAGCAGAAATCGATCGCTTGCTGCATGCAAGCATGCAGCGATCGATTTCTGCTTTTCAACAGAAATCGATCGCTTGCATGCAAGCATGCAGCAGCGATCGATTTCTGTTTTCAACAGAAATCGATCTCATGCAGCGATCGATCTCTGTATTTTACAGAGATCGATCGCTGCCTCCTTTTGGGTCAGCGCAGCCCAGTTCCGATTCTGCCCCTCCTTTAGCTGTTATTAATATTTAAATGTTTTAAGTTTTATTTAAATTGTTTTAGTTTATGTTTTAAATATTTACCAAACAAACTTCGAATTCGATTCCGGTTTCGGTTTCGATTTCAATTAATTCCGTTTTCGGTTCTGATTTCAATTTCAGTTTAGATTCCGCGTAAAGTTTTATTTAAAGTAATATGTATAAAAAAAAAATATAATACAAAAATACGGGTACAGTATTAGGGGTGTTACAGTTTGTAACGACCCCTATTCCCAGCAAGATATTGTCCGCTCCGGGGATTGGGCCGCAGCCCAATATCCTCCCCTCACGGCTTTGTTTGGCGAGAACTTCCCGGAAGGTCACCCAACCTGGAATTGCTCTCGCCGAAGCACTTTTAACTTCGGAGTTCTTATGGGATCCGTTGCCAATTGTGCTCCAAAACGCGTCTTGCTATGTTGGGAGGGTCTCTTTACATATGTTTCATTTCCACATACTTCCCCAAACGATGTGGGATTGTGACGACCCCCTCTTTACGACCTGTCACCTTCCGGTTCGCCTGTGCGGACGTACCGCCATCCGGGTTCCGGTTCGTGCAGCCATCGTACCATACTTACACATCCGGGTCATCACAATCACCCCCCCTTGGGGGCCCAACGTCCTCGTTGGCCACATTTTCGGTTTGGTACAGGCTTTGATACCATTTGTAACGACCCCGTATCCCAGCAAGATATTGTCCGCTCTGGGGATTGGGCCGTAGCGCAATATCCTCCCCTCACGGCTTTGTTTGGCGAGAACTTCCCGGAAGGTCACCCAACCTGGAATTGCTCTCGCCGAAGCACTTTTAACTTCGGAGTTCTTATGGGATCCGTTGCCAATTGTGCTCCAAAACGCGTCTTGCTATGTTGGGAGGGTCTCTTTACATATGTTTCATTTCCACATACTTCCCCAAACGATGTGGGATTGTGACGACCCCCTCTTTACGACCTGTCACCTTCCGGTTCGCCTGTGCGGACGTACCGCCATCCGGGTTCCGGTTCGTGCAGCCATCGTACCATACTTACACATCCGGGTCATCACAAAATGAATTGTAAATAATAGGCTCAAAAGGGTGACTATGAGTGTCATTAAATGACACAACAAGGTAGGGTCAGAAAGCTCAAACGGTTCAAAGATGGCCTAAATCATTCTCTTATTTCTGAAAAATTTCAATTGCATTCGTGAATAATGGGCAAAACTAAGAAAGATTTTCCTCTCAATGTCCTCACTATCAAAGTCTTTGACTAGAGTTACACTCCCTCACCATGTTTGTTCTCATTCACTCCCTTAGAGTATCTGGGTTTCACTCTCAGTAGTCTACACAAATATATCACCAACAAATAGGATCAAATAAGAATAAAACGTGCTCAAAGTTGTGAAGATAACTATGTAAGCTCTAATCAATGCAAACTAAAACAAATCACTCTTTTACTCAGCATTTCTCAAGGAATTAAAGCATGAATCAATCATTTAAATCATCATCGACACCTCAACCAAGATTTCAGATTGCAATACCAAAATATATCAAAGTGCTAAGATACGCTAAAATCACCCCCAAACTTAAAATAGACATTGTCCTCAATGTATCAAAAATATAGAGTAAAAGTCGCGTACCTCATAATGTCTTGAGCTGGTCGTGGAGTTTTGGGCGAAGGAGTAATCGAGCAGAAGAGCTTTTTTTTTTTTTTTAACTAAACAAAATATAATAAAATGATAAAAAGAATTTAAGATAACTAAATCGGACCCTATTTAAAAGAAGAAAAATAAATAAAATAAATAAAAAGAAAATAAAGTAAGAAACTAAATAAAACTAAAAATAACAGTAAGAGAAAAAATAAAATAAAATAAAGTAAAATAAAAATAAAAATAAATAAAGAAATAAAATGATAACAAGAAAATAAAATGACTTAATCGGAAACTATTGAAAAAAAAAATAAAAAAAAAATAAAAGAAATGAAATAAAGTAAAAAAAAAGAAAATAAAGTGAAATAAGAAACTAAAACATAAAAACAAATGAAAATACAATGAAAACGAAAACGGAATAACAAGGAAAACGAAACTACAACTAAGTAAAACGAAAATGAAAATAACAAAAATAAAAATAAATAGAAGTAAAAATAAAGAAAAATGAATAAAGGAAAATAAATAACTAATGGGTTACCTCCCACTGAGTGCGTGTTTTAACGTCATCAGCTTGACGATATGCTGCGTCATGTTGGGTCAAGATATATAATGGAATTTGCATTTTTAACTGTACCGTCCCAATATGGTACACCTTGTTGCCCATTTACCAACCTATCATTCGCCAGAATCTTTTTATGGACAGGTGGTTTCTTAATAGGTGGTATGACCTGTAATGTCGATTTCCCCAGATTTTCAACGTATTTCATCTCATTCAGCTCAAGAGAGTCGCTTAGTTGACGTGAGGCTTCCATTGTAATAGTGTTAGGGAGTTCCACCCGAAATATGTCAGCGCTAGATATTGGGTACTCCATTGACTTATACACCTTGAATGTCACATCTTCATCCTGTACTTGCAATTTGAGCTCCCCCTTTCTAAGATCAATGACAGCACCACCTGTAGCTAAGAATGGTTGCCCTAATATAATCGGCACATTTTGATCTTCTTCCATATCCAGCACAATAAAATCGGCAGGGAATATAAATTTGTCGACCTTTACGAGCACATCTTCAATGATTCCCCTCGGGTGTTTAATAGAACGATCGGCCATCAATAATGTAACCTCTGTCGGCTTTGCTTCGCCTAAATTGAGTTTCCGGAATATAGACAAAGGCATCAAATTAATGCTCGCTCCCAAATCGCATAGTGCCCTGGTAGAGACAGAACTGCCAATCTCGCATGGTACAGTAAAACTTCCTGGATCTTTTAATTTTTGAGGTAGCTTTTTCTGAATAATAGCACTGCATTCTTCTGTAAGAGCTATAAAACCACACTCATCTATTTTGCGCTTGTGGGAAAGAATATCTTTTAAAAATTTAGCATAACTCGGCATTTGCTCAAGGGCCTCTGCGAATGGAATGTTGATGTGGAGCTTTTTGAAAATATCAAGGAACTTAGAAAACTAATTATCAAGCTTCACATTCTTCAGTCTTTATGGAAATGGCACTGGCGGTGGTTGATGAGTTGGGTGTGATTTTTGAACTTTAGCTGTATTATACTCCTCATTAACAACTTGTGGCACGTCTTTCTCTTATTGCACTGGTTCAACTACTGTGCCATCTCGAGTGGTAATGGCATTACAATGCTCTTTCGGATTCACTTCAGTGTTACTTGGTAATGAGCCTTGTGACCTTTCATTAATAATGCTTGCGAATTGACCAAGTTGATTTTCAAGACTGCGAATTTGAGCGGATTGATTTTGCATTACAGTACAAGTCTCGGTCATAAATTGCATAAGAGCTGTTTCAAGATCACTCTTCTTTTCAACTTGCTGAAATGGACCGGGTTGAGCTGCTGGAGGTGGCTGCATAGCATTATGAGAATTCCTCCATGAAAAATTTGGGTGTTGCCGCTATCCAGGATTATAAGTGTTGGAATTTGGATCGCCTTGACGATTAAAATTACCCATATAATTAGCTTGCTCTGCGGGTTCTTTGGCCATAGGATTTTCCTCTTGACATTCATCATTCAAATGCGGCCCTTGACACCACTGACAATTAACTTTCGCCGATTTCCCAACATTTGCTGCCCTATGAGATTCTTGTAGTTGCTTAGTTAATGAGGCAACTTGTAGAGTTAGAGCTTTCATAGCCTCGAGTTCTGGAGTACCCGATGTGCGCCTCATAATCGATCGCTCCACTGGACACTGGTCATTGTTAAGTGCTAATTCCTCTAATAATTCATAAGCGGCGTCTTCCGTTTTTCTCATTAAAGCTCCACCTGCTGCTGCATTAACCAGAGTCTTAGTAGAAGCTGATAATCCCATATAAAAAGTCTGAATATGCATCCACATCGGTAGACCATGATTGGGACAGTTTCTCAACATCTCCTTAAAACGAGCCCATGCCTCATATAATGTCTCCCCATCGAACTGAGTAAAATTAATTATATCATTGCGAAGTCTAGCTGTCTTCTCAAATGGAAAGAATTTGGAAAGGAATTTCTGGCATAAATCTTCCCAAGTAGTAATAGAATTAGCGGGCAAAGAGTTAAGCCAGTTCTTCGCACGATCTCGTAATGAAAATGAATATAGCCGTAGTCTCAATGCATCATCCCCTACATTGTGAAATTTGAAAGTGTCGCATACCTCTAAGAAATTTGAAATATGATCTTTGGGGTCTTCTAAAGGTAATCCACTGAATTGAGATTGTTGAATCATATGCAGGGTGCCCGGTTGTAACGCCCCGAGTTATCTGAACCCGGTTCGCTACTCATTACTTGATCATAACTAAGAAATTTCGAATAAATTTAAAACTTCATTCGACATTCAAAATTTGACATTTTCTAAACGTTCAAAACATTTGAAAACTTTGCAGCGGAAAATTATTTAAAACTACAATGGGGATTTAACTAGCTGTGAAAATATTGTTGGAAAGATTAATGGAAATGTTTAAAGTATTCGGTCAAGAGAAAATAAGGTTTTAAATGATGGACTACTCAAGGAATTACAAAAGTCGAATTCATCTGCCGACGACAAAGTCAACGGAAGGAAACGGAACGAGGTTCCTGCCGATGACGTCACGAGTTGAACTCGTCTGCCGACGACTAGTCAACGGAAGGAGCAGAAGCAGAAAACCAAAGGCTTCTGCCGATGACGTCTACACAACTTCACCCACAACTTCATCTGCCGATGAAATCATGGTAACTTCACACACCACTTCATCTGCCGATGAAGTTAACATAACTTCATCTGCCGATGAAGTCAGCGCAATTTCATCTCTCAATAGACAAACACACGTCATCTTCCGATAACAACAATATGACTCCACGCCTTCCGATTCGCTAACGACAAACGGGTTACTCTACACCTTCCGATTCGCTAAACGACAAACGGGTTTCTCCCTCTTCCGATGGAATGGACTACATCTGCCGACACGTGCTACTCACGTAACTCCTTAAAGCATCTACTGATAGACTTTAAAATTACATCTTCCGATGGCTTTTCTGAAGACATCTTCCGATAGAATTTAAAATTTACTCAACATCTACCGACAGATATCATCTGTCGATAGAAAGCAAAACAACAACTCTAATCGCTTCACTTGCAAATCCAGTAATAAACCAACAGAATACTAAATTCAGAGAAAACTAAGAACATTTTTGAAAACTTCAAGTAACTCATTCTTGCTAAAACTAACCAGAGACAATCCAAACCTTTGTGTCACTAGAAACTCATAAGTACTATCTTGAAATCCCAACAGAATATCGTTATCAGAAAAGAAACTCAAAAGCGAATTCCAAAACATTAAAATTTCTACTGTCATGAAAGCTCAGTATAATAAATTTGAAATACTGTCAATTAATCTTTGTTAGTCAATGACACCAGTCAAACCGCCCCATCAGATGCCTGACCGTTGCACAGTCGTGCTCCACCAACCTCATCTACTCGGTTATGCTCTCAGGGAAATCACCTGCTGTATCCTCAACACCTACATCACAAAACTCATCTATTAGCCTAATGCTAAGCAAGTAAAGCATTAATGAAATGTATGCTGAAACATAAACCCTGATCATGCAGTTTCTAATTTTCTCAACTCAGTTGTGCATCGTTCATAAACTGGTCTGATCCCTAAGTTCCCTTGGGAGTGGGATCGGTTCTCCCAATGTAATAAATCCTCTACTCAGTTAAGGGGCGGATTACTTCCCTTAACAGCTAATACAGATCCCTTAATTCCCTTGGGAGTGGGATCGGTTCTCCCAATGTAATAAATCCTCTACTCAGTTAAGGGGCGGATTACTTCCCTTAACAGCTACTCTGTTCATTCAATTCATACTCATCATAACCTTGCACATAAATTCATTTTCGTAATTCTTCAAAAACTTAATGCATGACATAAAGAAAAGAAACACTCAAACACGCATAAACCTACTGTTTTGTGATGTAGGCCCGAAGGCTCACACATTACTTTACTTACCTGGCTCCTGGAAATCGCTCGGCTATATGCTACTCCAAAAATCTGCTCACCTAAAACCATTGACAGATTATGGATTAGATCTCCACTAAACTTTATCTAACTACTGAAGTCTAAGGAAGCCAGTTTGGGGCTCTACTGATTAAGCATTCCCGATACATCACTAAACCCCAAAACCCAAATCTCTCACCCGCAGCTTATCGAAGATACATACATTGCAATCCTTCAGCTACCCTAGCACTAGAACGGCAAGTAGTTGATTCAAACTCACCTTGGTTGGGGAAAACCGGAGGGGAAATCGCCCAGAGGTAGTCTGCTTGAGCTGAGAGGTAAGAGTAATAAAACAGTGGCGGCTAAACCTCACTAAACCTTTCCTTAAATACCTTATCCACAATATAAATTCGCAATTACCATCTTGCCCCTGCCTAGTCATTTACAACCTAATCAACATTTCACTAAATTTTAACCATAAAAATTATATACCACCGTTTTAATAACTTATTTTGATTTATTGAAACCGGGTGCTACAATCTACCCTTCTTAAAAGAATTTGTCCTCAAAATTCAGTACCTGAATAACTCCGGATGTTGATCCATCATGTCTTGCTGGCGTTCCCAAGTTGTCTCCTCCAAGTTCTGGTTGTGCCATAAGACTTTCACTAGTGGCACTTCTTTGTTGCGCAATACCTTCACTGCATAATCTAGAATCTTTACTGGCTTTTCTTCATAGGTGAGTGTAGGTTGAATCTCAATGTTCTGCTGTTCAACGACATGAGTTGGATCCCGTATACACTTCTTTAGCATAGAGACATGGAACACATCATGTATTCCTTCCATAGAAGCTGGTAGCTGTAATTGATAGGCTGCTTTCCCAACTCTCTTCAGGATAGTGAACGGTCCAATAAATCTGGGGTTCAAATTTCCTCTTTTTCCAAATCTCACGACTCCTTTGAAAGGTGACACCTTAAGGAAAACTTCATCCTCTACTTCAAATTCCAGTTCTTTTCTCCTCTTGTCTGCATAGCTTTTCTGTCGGCTTTGAGCTGTCAAAATTCTCTGTCGGATGAGGGCAATCTTCTCCACTGTTTGCTGCACGATATCAGGACCTAGTAGTTGTGCTTCACCAACTTCATCCCAGTACAAAGGTGATCTGCATTTTCGTCCATATAATGCCTCATACGGTGCCATTCCTATTGTCGCCTGAAAACTGTTGTTGTAAGAGAACTCTACCAATGGTAAATACTTACTCCAAGATCCTTGAAAATCTAATATGCACACTCGGAGCATATCCTCTAAGGTCTGAATAGTTCTCTCGGATTGTCCATCTGTTTGAGGGTGAAAGGCTGTGCTAAAGTTAAGTTGTGTTCCCATAGCCTTATGCAAACTTTTCTAAAACTTAGATGTAAATCTAGAGTCTCGGTTTGAAACTATAGTGCTTGGAACTCCATGCAATCTAATGATCTCTTGCACATACAACTCTGCTAGTTGATCCATCGAATATGTTATCTTAATAGGCAGAAAATGGGCGGATTTGGTCAAACGATCAACTATTACCCAAATTGCATCGTGTCCTTTTGCTGTTCTAGGCAATCCTGTAACAAAATCCATTGTCACTTGTTCCCACTTCCATTCCGGAACTGGTAGGGGTTGCAATGTCCCTGCAGGCCTTTGATGTTTAGCTTTGACCTGCTGGCAGACCAAACATGACTCCACGTACTCCACCACACATCTTTTCATACTTGGCCACCAAAAATGCCGCTTGAGATCTCTGTACATCTTAGTACTTCCAGGATGAATAGAGAGTCTAGAAGAATGAGCCTCGGATAGAATTTCCTTTCGAAGCTCGACATTAGCTGGAACAAACCATCTATTTCTAAACTTAAGGATTCCATTAGCCGAGCAGTTGAAATCTGTCTTGACAGTAGAATCTATGTACAGCTTATACTTATTGCATTCAGCGTCATTCATTTGAACTTCCTTTATTCTCCCCAAAATAGTAGGCCTCAAAGATATGGCCGAAAGCATGGCTGACACGCTAGATACTGCTTCAAGGTTAAACCTAGGAATTCAGTCTCTAAGGCTATCGGTATGTCTAGAATCAACGTAGAAACCGATGGAGTCACCCTGCTCAAAGCGTCTGCCACTACATTCGCTTTGCCGGGATGATACTTAATCTCAAAGTCATAGTCTTTTACAAATTCCAACCATCTACGTTGCCTCATGTTTAGCTCCTTCTGTGTGAAAATGTACTTCAGACTCTTATGATCTGAAAATATTTCGCAAGTTTGTCCATACAGGTAGTGCCTCTAAATCTTTAATGCAAAAACCACTGCAGCTAATTCTAAGTCATGAGTAGGATAATTCTTCTCGTGCACTTTTAATTGCCTAGATGCATAAGCTATAACTTTTTCGTCTTGCATCAAAACACAGCCAAGTCCAATTTTGGAAGCATCGCAATAAATACTAACTTACCATTTTCAACAGGAAGGGTTAGTATAGGTGCATTGGTCAATTTCTGCTTTAAGGTTTGGAAACTGAACTCACACTTATCAGTCCAAATATACTTTACATTTTTCCTTGTTAACATAGTGAGGGGTGTGGCAATCTTCGAAAACCCCTCAATGAACTTTCTGTAGTACCCTGCTAGTCCAAGAAAGCTCCTGATATCTGTAGCATTCTTCGGTTGGGGCCATTCCTTAACTGCTTGAACTTTAGCTGGATCGACAGATATTCCATCACCAGAGATCACGTGACCAAGAAAGTGAACTCTGTCCAACCAAAATTCACACTTGGAAAACTTAGCATAAAGTTGGTGCTGTCTTAGTAACTCCAACACCAAACCCAAATGCCTTGCATGCTCGTCCTCAGTTTTAGAGTAGATTAGGATGTCATCAATGAATACAATAACAAACTTATCTAAATACTCACGAAACACCCTATTCATGAGATCCATGAAGGCTGCTGGTGCATTTGTCAAACCAAAAGACATAACCAAAACTCATAGTGTCCATACCTTGTACGAAAAGCAGTCTTTGGGATGTCTTCGGATTTAACCTTCAATTGGTAATAACCGGACCTTAAGTCAATCTTGGAGAAAACTCTCGCACCCTTAAGTTGGTCAAATAAGTCGTCAATCCTCGGTAGAGGGTACCTATTCTTGACAGTTAACTTATTCAATTCTCTATAATCAATGCACATACGCATTGATCCATCCTTCTTCTTGACAAAGAGGACAGGTGCACCCCACGGTGAGAAGCTTGGGCGTATGAATCCCTTCTCCAACAAGTCCTCCAACTGTTTCTTTAACTCTTTAAGTTCTGTTGGTGCTAGTCTATATGGATTTTTAGACACAGGCTCGGCTCCGGGGTAAACATCTACAACAAATTCGATTTCTCTATCGGGTGGTAAACCAGGAAGGTCATCTAAAAACACTTCAGGAAAGTCTCGGACAGTTAGGACATTCTGAGGATTTGCCTTTTCTACAAGCCGTGCGTCTAAAACGCTAGCTAAGAAGCACAAATACCCTCTACACAGGGAAGGTCTAGTGTTAATGGAAGTTATCACAGACATCACCTCACTCTTCCTTGAGGCCTGAAAGGTATGTTTCAAATTACCAGGGGGTTGGAAACTAACTATTCCAGTCCTACAATCAATTGTGGCATAATGTTTAAACAACCAATCCATTCCTAGGATTACATCAAATCCCATTATGTCCATAATAATGAGATCGGCAGGTAAATTCATGTTCCCTACCAATACATTGCTATCAGGAATTACTTGGTTAGAGTGCATATGTTCACCAGAGGGTAAGGCAACATCAAATACATGCACAGTAGAGGTAAGCTTTACATCTAACTTATCAGCAAATGTCAATGCTACGAATGAATGTGTTGCACCAGAATCTATCAATGTAAAAGCGGGTAGGGAATTGACCAGTATAGTACCTGACACCACAGCAGGCTGCTCATCATCGCCTGGCTCAACCATGGAGAATATTCTTGGCTTAATCACAGCAGGGCCATTCTTCAAGGCCGGACAGTCTCTGTTAAAGTGACCAACCTTGCCGCAGTTGAACACCGAGTGACTCTGGGTCTCGGGCAATCTCTGAAAGCATGCCCAACTTCATCGCAATTGAAACACTTTCCCGATCCAAACCTGCATTCACCCAAATGACTTTCAGACACTTCGGACACTGGGGATACTTCTGACATATCCGGTACCTTCCTCCTTGGTCTTTGGCTATTCTGGCCTTTCATTCGGCCTCTTCATCCCTCTCTGTTGTTGTGGTTGAACAAACCTTTGTGGGACTTCCTTTGTTCCAGCACACATCCTTTCAGCCTCTTCCACTTCCAGAGCAGTGGACACTACTTCACTTAACGCCAACCTTTAATACCGCAAAATTTAACTCCTCGGTAAATTTCTGGTTTCAGTCCATGCACAACTTGAACACCTTATCCTCGTCTTGTGAGCAAAGTGTCCAGCAAACCTGGACAGGGACTCAAACTGCCTACTATACTCGGCCACAGACCCTGTCTGCTTCAAGTTCAGAAACTCCAACTTCTTTGCAGTTTGGACGGTGCTATTGAAATACTTCCCGTAGAAAATGTCTTTGAATCGTGACCATTGCATTGACAAAACATCTGTGGTGGTTTCTATTGTCTCCCACCAGAGCTGAGCTTCTCCAGCCAAATGAAAGGTTGCCAATGTGACTTTCTCTTCTTCTCCTATGTTGGCACACCTGAACATACTTTCAATCTTCCTAAAGCCATCCCTCAGCAATGACTGGATCGGAGGAATGTCCATCAATGTGGGTGGTCTCAGTCTCCGGAATCTATCTCCAGAATGTTCACTGTTAGAACCTGAGTTAGCACTTCCTTGTGCTTCCCGATTCAACAGCACCCCTAATTGATCAGATTGTTGACGCACAATATTAGTCTGCTGACGCATTAATTCTGTCAGCTTCCTAATTACACTAGAGTCCTCCTCACGTCTAGGACTTGGTATCTCTCTTGGTATTCTTGGTCTTCCTGGGCGCCTAGCCATTTTACTAATTTCCTGCACAGGGTTAACTACTCTCATAAACATTTTATAACTAAAGCTAACATAAACACTTACAGTGTTGGAGTACTTCCATGCAACGATTGGCACTGATGAGTAATCTTTTGAACGGTTTAACTGAATGTCTCTGATACCATACTGTAACGCCCCGAGTTATCTGAACCCGGTTCGCTACTCCATTACTTGATCATAACTAAGAAATTCGAATAAATTTAAAAACTTCATTCGACATTCAAAAATTGACATTTTCTAAACGTTCAAAACATTTGAAAACTTTGCAGCGGAAAATTATTTAAAACTACAATGGGGATTTAACTAGCTGTGAAAATATTGTTGGAAAGATTAATGGAAATGTTTAAAGTATTCGTCAAGAGAAAATAAGGTTTAAATGATGGACTACTCAAGGAATTACAAAAGTCGAATTCATCTGCCGACGACAAAGTCAACGGAAGGAAAACGGAACGAGGTTCCTGCCGATGACGTCACGAGTTGAACTCGTCTGCCGACGACTAGTCAACGGAAGGAGCAGAAGCAGAAAACCAAGGCTTCTGCCGATGACGTCTACACAACTTCACCCACAACTTCAATCTGCCGATGAAATCATGGTAACTTCACACACCACTTCATCTGCCGATGAAGTTAACATAACTTCATCTGCCGATGAAGTCAGCTGCAATTTCATCTCTCAATAGACAAACACACGTCATCTTCCGATAACAACAATATGACTCCACGCCTTCGATTCGCTAAACGAAAACGGGTTATATCTACACCTTCCGATTCGCTAAACGACAAACGGGTTTCTCCCTCTTCCGATGGAATGGACTACATCTGCCGGCCCCGTGCTACTCACGTAACTCCTTAAAGCATCTACTGATAGACTTTAAAATTACATCTTCCGTGGCTTTTCTGAAGACATCTTCGATAGAATTTAAAATTTACTCAACATCTACCGACAGATATCATCTGTCGATAGAACAGCAACAACAACTCTAATCGCTTCACTTGCAAATCCAGTAATAAACCAACAGAATACTAAATTCAGAGAAAAACTAAGAAACATTTTTGAAAACTTCAAGTAACTCATTCTTGCTAAAACTAACCAGAGACATCCCCACCTGTGTGTCACTAGACACTCATAAGTACTATCTTGAATTCAACAAGAAATCGTGATCAGAAAAAAACTCAAAAGCGAATTCCAAAACATTAAATTTCTACGTTCAGAAGCTCAGTATACTAAATGAAATACTGGCAATTAATCTTTGTTGGCATGGACCACCGGTCAAAACGCCCCATAGAGCCTGACCGTGCACAGTCTGCTCCACCAACCTCATCTTAAGCGTTATGCTCTCAGGGAAATACCTGCGTATCCTAAACACCTACATCACAAACGATATATTAGCCTAAGCTAAGCAAGTAAGCATTAATGACTGGAGCTGAAACATAAACCCTGATCTGCAGTTTATACTTTTCTAAACTCAGTTGTGCATGTTATAACGGGTCTGATCCTAAGTTCCCTGGGGAGTGGGATCGGTTCTCAAAATGCTAATAAATCTCTACTCAGTTAAGGGTGCGGTTATTCCCTAACAGCTATACAGATCCCTAATCTTGGGAGTGGGATCGGTTCTAACAATGTAATAAAATCGTCCTCATTTCTGTTTTTTTTTTTTCTTTTTTTTTTTTTTTTTTTTTTTTTTTTAAGGGGCGATTACTTCCTTAACAGATACTCGTTCATTCAATCATAATCATCAAGAACCCTGCACATAAATCATTTGAGTAATTTCAAAAACTAATGCATGACATAAAGGAAAAAGGAAACACTTCAAACAAGCATAAGAACTATGTTGTGTGGATGTAGGCCCGAGGAGGCTCAAACATGCCTTTATACCTGGCTCCGGAAATCGCCCCACTCGGCTATAGGATACTCCAAATTGTCACTAAAACATTGACAGATATGGATTAGATATCCTAACCTTATCTACTACTGAAAGTATAAGGAAGCCAGTTTGGGGCTCTACTGATAAGCATTCGATACATCATCTAAACCCCAAAAACCCAAACTCTCACCAGAGCTTATCGATAGATACAACAGGCAATCCTTAAGCTCCCTAGACTAGAACGGAAAGTAGTGATTCAAAACTCACCTTGGTTGGGGAAAAAAAAACGGAGGTGGAAAATCGCACAGAGGTAGCTGCTTGGCTGGAGGTAAGAGTAATTAAAACAGTGGCGGCCCACATCACTAAACCTTTTCCATAAATACCTTATCCACAATTATAACTTCGCATTACAGGACAAGTCTCGGGTCATAAACTGCATAAGAGCTGTTTCACGTCATATTCTTTTCAACTGCTGAAGGACCTGGTGAGTGCTGGAGGTGGATGCATAGCTTATGAGAATTCCTCCATGAAAAATTTGGGGTGTCGCTATCAGGATTATAAGTGGTTCGAATTGGATCGCCTTAGACGATTAAAATTACCATTAATTAGCTGCCTGCGCGGTTCTTTTGGGGGGGGGGCCAAGGATTTTCCTCTTGACATTCGTCATAAAATGCGGCCCCTGACACACTGACAATTACTTTCGCCGATATTTCTCCAACATTTGCTGCCTATGAGATTATTGTAGTGTTGCTTAGTTAATGAGGCACTTGTAGAGTTAGAGCTTCATACCTCGAGTTCTGGAGTACCGATGTGCGGCATAATAACGATCGCTCCACTTGGAAATGGTCAGTGTTAGTCTAATTTCATAAATAATTGTCAGAAGCGGCGTCTTCGTTTTTCTCATTCAAAAGCTCACTGCTGCTGCATTATACCAGAGTCTTAGTTAGAAGCTGATCATCCATATAAAATTGAATATGCATACACATCGGTAGACCATGTTGGGTGGACATTTTTCCAACATCTCCTTTAAAAAACGATCCCATGCCTCATATAAATGTTCCCATCGACCTCGAAAATTAATTATATCATGCGAAGTTAGCTGTCTTTCGAATGGAAAGAATTGGAAAGGAATTCTGGCCTAAATCTCCCAAGTAGTAATAGAATTAGAGGGCAAAGAGTTAAGCCAGTTCTCGCACGAATCTCGTAATGAAAGGAAATAGCCGTTAGTCTCAATGCATCATCCCCTACATTGTGAAATTTGAAAGTGTCGCAGACCTCTAAAGATTTTGCAATATGATCTTTGGGGTCTTCGAAGGTAATCCACTGAATTTAGATTGTTGAATCATATGAGGTGCCGCGGTTTTAATTCAAAATTGCATTGATGGCCGGTCTGCGAAATAGCACGGAATTGCACTCCAGATATAGAGGTATACCATAATCCAAGTAGGTCAGGGTCTCACATTCACAAGTGATTGATTGTCAATAACAGTGGAGATTTTCAATATTTTTGCCCCTGTATCTCCATAATGACATCGCGGTTGTTGAATAGCTTCTTCTTTTCGCTTTACGATGTTGTCGACACGTACGTTCGAATTTCAAAGATTAAACGGGAAGAAGATTGGCGTCTCCTTCTTACGCATTACAACCTGAGGGGGGGGGGGGATAACACAAAAATAAACAATTACAATAAATAGATTCAAAAAAAAACTTAAAAAATAATTAATTGGATATCAATATCAGTCCCCTGGAAATCCCCAAAAATGGTTGTGCCAAACATATTTCGCAAGTGTACGAGTCGAACAATTAATATAGTGAATAAATAGAGTGTTCGAAACCACGAGGACTTTGAATTAATAACGAAAAATAATTATCTTAATTCAAATTGAAACACCCGTTGATGATTGTTAAGAATTGTATATTAAAATAAATGACCAAAACAATTTAAAATAAATAAATAAAATCGCAACCAAACTAAATGAGATGTAAATGAATGCTAAAAAACTAGGTACTACGATTTCACCAAGACCAACCTTTATTTCAGTTTCCTCGCCCTTATATTAATAAATATTTCTTCCTATGGTTGCATGACGTTTCACTAAATCTAGTCCATCTCTCTCGAGCATTGCATGTTTAGCTGATTAATGGGTATCACTTCTCAGTCTCAAATACTGCAGTTCATCAAAAATACAATTCCTATCAAGAAATTCCACAATGATAAACCTCAATAACGTAACTATCTCTAGCCTAGTATATCATGACATTCATTCAGTGCACGGATATTTAAACCTCTCGGTCTCAATAAATCCAAAATCAAGTAAAGATTGGCCAGAAAATTTACAGGTATGAAGAACAGAATAATGCGCGCCAACAAATATGAGAAATACTCAAAAATAGAATTAAACGGAAGAACCCATGAAAAATAAATACTCATGCTGGCACATAGTAGCCCTAGAGTAAAGATTAGTTACTAAAATAAATGAAAACAAATTAAGTCATTAAATGGTCATAATAAAATTAAGAAAAAAAGGGACAAAGAAAACTATGCTTGCAAAAATCACTCCTGAAAATCGCTGCTCTCTTTCGGTAAAATTTTTTTGCAGCGAAAAGTTAAACTTGAGCAGCTCCAAATCGCCACATTCGAAGCTAGCCAGAAAGAATCGCGAATCTTCCTGGTTCGTGCTCTCCAAAGTCGAGGAACACCGACTCCCTCTTACTGCGCTTCTCCAAAATTGCAGACTAGCTGCTCGCCCTCCAAGTCCGAATCCTTCGCCTCTGCGAAGCTCTCCAAATCGCAGAGAGAATGCCGAATCGCTGAATTCTCTTTTTTTTTTTGCAAGAACATCTCACGTTAGGTTTTTATTAATGTTCTTCTCTATAAGATCAGGATCCCGACTTTGATCTGTCCTTCCTCAAGTTGACGGCCAAGATGACTTACTTGCTATTTCCAAATTTGAATTATTGGGCGATCGATCGTAGACTATGGCGATGAGCGCCACATCTCTGTTTCTTGCATAATTTCGCTTTCTTTCTATAATGTTTGCCAGTTTCTGTTGCTTTTCTGTCACTCAATTGCCTGGAATGAGCGATCAATTGGCACGTTCGCTGTTTCCGCCAACTAAATTTGGCTTTCTTTATTTTATCTGTTCAAAAAAATTCTCTGCCACTTACACAAATTCATCAAATTCCTTCAAACTATCGAGGAAAGAACACTTTATCATCAAGTGTAAAAAGTATACTAAGTGTGTAAAATACATATATCAGTCATCAATCCTTCCGGCTGACGTCATCACCTCATCCGATTCATATGATGTCATCTATCTTCCGGTTTGACGTCATCCATCTTCCGACTGACGTCATCACCTCATCGAATTAGTCTGCTGTCTGTCTCCTCCGCCTGACGTCACCCATTCTTCGGCTGACGTCACACCTCTTCCGCAAGTTTTAT
Source organism: Begonia masoniana (assembly GCA_022432975.1). NCBI lineage: Eukaryota > Viridiplantae > Streptophyta > Magnoliopsida > Cucurbitales > Begoniaceae > Begonia > Begonia masoniana. Next base: position 36,400,321 of record CM039510.1, read on the forward strand.
CGCCTCTTCCGCTGAATACTGTCGTCTTTTGGTCGTATCTGAATCCACCGATGCTTAATCTTCGCCTGAAAGGTCATCCTTACTTAGGTCTTTGCAAATGCATATTCTTCTGCCTTGAGTCAGCTCACATTTTGACCAAACAGTATTTTATTGGGTTTTTCAACTAAGCTCCCCTACGTCTTCCTGTACTTATTCTGTTTCTCATTTATTGAACACTTTGTTTTACTGTTTTCTGTTTTACCTTTTCTCTCTATTTTAATCCCCGAGTGTCTATGGTTGTTTATACACTGTAGCCTTCCAAGTATATTTCTTCTACATTTTAAGTTCCTTAAGATCCCTGGCTTCTTGCTTTCCACTGCGGTCACTTTGTGTATTAGATTCTAATTGTGTTCCGTATACAGTCTGCATTTCGGTTATCTTCTGCAATCCTTCATTGAACCCATTTGCTTCAAAAACAGGAGAAATATTCTCTTCCTCTGTGTATAGTTTTGTAAATGTTCAGCTGTTTTGATAAAAAAAAAAAAAAGACTGAAACATTTACATAAGGAAGGATTCGACATGACTAGTAATCGTAATATTTACATAGAAGCATTAGAAGACAATATGGTTAGTTAAAGAATCAATACCGGTATGATTACGCACCAATAGGTTTGTAAGTTCTCAATACGGGTCATGATACAAATTTCCACTTATAGTTTAAATATTAGCTTTGAAAAGGTTTCTGGTTTATTCCAGACGTGAATTAACACTATCTGCAATGAGTAGTCTTTCTGTACATCAAATATTTCAGGCCAAAAAATGACGAAATTGTTGAATTCTCACAAGCCCATCAATAAACCAAGGACTATTCTTGAGGTCGAATTCAAAAAGATATATAAATTAGATTCTTTAATATTAATCTAAAAGACTGTTGCAATCTCTGAGCAACTATTTGCTTAGACACAACAGATAAACTATTAAACACTATAGTTTAAATGATATTCAAAGATATTTATCAAAATATAGATTAGATTCATTGAGGATGATTAAAATTTCTTTAAGCGTAACTCTCTAGAGCTTAATTCAAGCATTGCTTGTCAATCATAAGAGAGGCAGGATCAAAATTGGAAAAACTCTCTAATTGGAGTTATTCAAAACCAGCTAGTCATGACTTATAATTTAATTATATTTCCAAATCTGACTTTATCTTTGTCAGATACCAAATGTTTCGATAGCTATTCCTGAAACGGTCAAACCCATGGTAATAAATTTCTTTCTAGGATCTGAAAATATAGCGTTTCTAGCGAATTAATGATAAAGTATGAATACTTGTCCAAATGCAATTCTTCGAAGCAACCCAGGAAAAATCATAGTTATTGAAAGTAATTATTACAACAAATGTTGATGTCCTCGTCTTATTGAATGGGAAGAAGTACTTTTCCCGTTTAATGGACAATTCAAAATGATTGTACCACCACACACCAATTCTAGCAATCAAGTTGATCAATATTATTCAAACAGCAAATGACAAATGTTGAATCAAATTTAATCAAGTAATATGAGAATGTAATATGTTTATCTACAAGTTTATCCTCTAGGGAAAGTTTTCCTTCCACATCTTATAAGAGTTTCGTTCCAAATACTAGTCTAGCATTCTGTTTTCAGAACTTTCAAATGAAAAACGAATGAATTTAGATCAACTTGGCAAGGTATTCGTATATCTGAACAACAAATTCACATGATGATTTATACCCATTAATACAGACTCACCACTGTATCCTAACTGAATTTAATCTATAAATAAAATGGATTTTTCTCCAGATCAGTCATTGAAATATTGAAATCAGCGTTAATAACAAAAAAAATGTTTAAAAAATGGTTTTTCAAAAAAGTATAATAAGATTCAAATTGAAGATATCAAAAAATAGATATATTGGTTCTAGAAGTTCATACAAATTATTAGGCTTTGTCAAATGGTTTTGGCAAATATTATTCGATATTCGATTGATCTGCTATTATTGAAGAATATGAAAAATACCAAGTTTCTGGAAAGCCAAAAAATGGGACACTATCAAATCGGTTCATCCTATTTCGAACCTGCTTAAATTACCAAAACTGACACTACATCTGTCGAAGTTATTCCTTATTAGATCTTTATCAGCCTGTATCTGAAAAGAAGAGGTTATGAGCAAACAATAATTCACTAATTTACAATATTAAAATCGTAGGAAATCAATAATTCTATTGAAAATCATTAATTAATTAATGCCTGAAAAAAAAGTTGTGACGAAAAGAATTAAACAAATATTGTTCTTCTGCCAACAAACTTTTCTTTATCAAAAAATCGTTCTTACAAACTGAATTCTGATATCAAACCTCTTATTCCATTAAATAATTTAAACTTTTCTAATCCAAGCAAAAATTCCAAGTTATGGATTCAATGGTTTCGATTAAAAAATAGAATATTAAACACTCTAGTCATAAATATTCTGATCCGAAGATAAATCGAATTGATTCGACTCCAGTTTTAACATATAACAAAATCCAAGAAAGCCTTTTCCACGTTACAAGAAAATTTATCCCTCACCAACAATTTGACTTATCCGTGAAATCGAGTAAGTATACAAAAGTGTAACGCCCCACCGAACCCACTCCGGCTTCAGGCGCTATTTGCTAACCCTCCTGCGTTTAAACAGCGTTTAAAATAATTTTGGATAAATAATTATACTCATTTTTTGGTTTTTTGAACCCTCCAAAACAGAATAGTGGAAACAACGTGACATAATCAATACGTTAAATTCATTGTCGAAAAGATTGGGTAAAAAACCATATTTGAAAAGGGTAGAATTAAAAAAAAAAACAATACCCCGAAACACTATTCATTGTTGACGATCGGCTGAATCAACCAATCGATTGCAAACCACTTTTCCATCCCCCTTCCCATTTATTCAAATCCCTCTAATTTCCATCATTTCAACCTACACAAACACTTAAACCACATTCAAAACCTATATAACATCTCCCATTCCCGACTTTGGAAACTCAAAAATGGACTCTAAAATATTAACAAAACCGTGAAGACAGTTAGAAACCGACGTTGTTTACTTACGAAAGAATCGAGCAGCATAACGTTACTTTTATAATCCCAAAAACCTGAAAAATCAACATTTCATAAAAACATATTCACAACAGTTCCAAAACCTTCTTAACAACGTTCTAAAACATTATCTATTAGACAACAACTCAATAAAAACGCAAACTTTACAAGCTCCAAAATAATAAACTATACACAAGCAAAAATAACGTGCCACCCACAGTCGTTATGAAGATCATGGTCGAGTACGCCCTGACAAATACCGCAAACGGGATACCTCAAAACCTCGCCGACTGCTTCCTAGTTTGGCTTCTCGTCTCTTCTACCTGTTACAAACGTCACAACCTACACATAGACACAAAACATAAGCTAATGTTTCGCAAGTAGGGACTAATGCATACAAAACAAAGGGCCACTCGATTCCTAACACACAAGTTCTAACTCTCAGTGTATCTCATTGCATTCTCACGTTGTAATACACATCTCTCGTCGAGACACTTCGACGTACCTCTCTCGTAGAATAGTTCTACCTTGAGACACTTCGGCGTACCTTCTCGTAGAAATCATGCTACTAAGAGACACTTCGGCGCACCTCTCTCGTAGAATTGTTCTACTTGAGACACTTCAGAGTACCTCTATCGTAAACAATCATTAGTCGAGACAACTGGCGTACCTCTCTCGTAAAATCGTTCTACTCGAGACACTTTGGCTGTACCTCTCGTCGAGAAACCGTTCTACTCGAGATACTTTCATCGGACCTCTCGAGTAGAAAGCGTTTATCGAGACCATTTCAATCGACCTCTCGAGTAGCAATGTTCTACTCGGACCACATTTGCAAAATCTTACGTCAAAGCAAATATTACGTTCCATACTCACAATTCAAAGCAGCTAAAACTCGTTCACTTTCGTAGGTTAAAAAAAATGCTTGCGGACACAACAATGCTCCACTCCACACAAAAAAAACAACAAAAAAACAAATCCCACCGTTCCATGGTGTAGGCACGAAGGCAAAACACAAAAGTCCTCTACTACCGAACTTCTGTACCTCACTTACTCGCTTCGGGCTATGTAAATTTCCCGATCGGTAATCATATCACAATAACCAAAATTCACTTAAGCAGCCACAATTCACTTCTAATAGAATATTTAATCTAACTATAATACAAACAACTAACTTAACACAATCAATCTAAAATCCCGGATTTCCCACATTTTCGGTGGGGTCCAAACTTCATGGCTATACCTACCTCATTTTACAACGGATTTTGACGGCACCCATTTGTAA